>CM062816.1:1502880672-1503216544 GCA_031772625.1 Pinus tabuliformis
AGTCTTTAGCAATGGAGCGATAAGAATCAAAACCATTGATGAATTTCAAACTCCTCTTATTGTGAATGGTCACTGATTAAAGATCTATCATAAGCCACTCTCAAATGAGGAATTTGTCAAAATCTTTCAGGATAATTCTGCAATAAGGCTGGTGAAGAAGAATCCTTCTTCCCCACCAGCCTAGTCCTTGTTCTTTTTCTGTTTCTACAAAAATAAAATAAAATATATATATATATATATATCATTTCACAGTTTCATGTCACTCCACTTTCATTTCATATTATTTCATTTCGCCAATAAAAGTCTTTTTATGATTAGTTTTCATTCACTCAATCATCAGTCCCTCCATCTCCATTTAGTCATATGATTATTATATCAGTTTCCGCAGTTGAATCGAGTTTCCCCAGCTGCAAACTGATTCCGCAGCTAGTTGTGTTTTTGCAGCTAGCACCCTGTCATTCAACATTGGCAGTCAGATGATAGTCAAGAATAATAAAAATCAAATTCAGGTATGACCGAGGACATATTATGAAGACATGGGGCACCTAAAGGCCTCAACAAGGAGCAGTTGATCAAAGGTTAATGGACAACAAGATGGCAAAAATTCCAAGGTATGAGTAGAAATTTATTTCAAATAGCATTCAAAGCACATTTTTGCATAGTTATGAAACCATAGCTCCACTATATGCAATGATTGGCGTGATAGCCTCCATAACCATTCCACGACCTATGGTTCCTCCACGAACCATGCATTTATTTTTCCAACGGTCTCATGATTAGCCCTCGAATTTAACTCGTGTTGGTTGCACTACGACCCTCCACCTATAATCATGGAACGTGGTCGATTTGATCATGGTTCCTCTCCACCGCACAAATTCCGCAGCCATTTCATGAGTGTATTTACGTCTACTCCACAACCATCCAATTTAAAATTCTGCCGGCTTCACTTCATTCCCCTACTGTTCCATTGAAGCACATTTGCATTTTCACCTTGTACACGTAAACCTCCGCTCCATTCTGTGAATACACTCCTGCTGCCTGTCCTCTGTTCTCCGCTCACCGCTCACAGTCACTGGTTTTCTCCATAAACCCTGTTCACTTCCGCTAACCCAGCCGTCTCACCTCTGTGAATCCCTCACTCACACAGACAAATTTTAAGACAGAAGGAAGGATGGGTCTGTTGCTGAGAGTAGAACCAGAAGGGCCCAGGTTTATGGAAGGGTACCCACAATTGAAAAACCTACTGAAGAAGGCCCGGTGGCTACGTTTCATTCAAAAATTCAAGGGTTACAATAAGGAGATTACAAAAGATTTTGTGAGGCCTTTTAACAGCCTGGAGGTGGAAATTGGGGACCTCAAGTTTACAGTCACCTTGGCATCTATAGCAGCTGCTACAGAAGTCCCAAAGGAGGGAGAACACTGGTTCAAGAACAAGAGCTTTGACGAGAAGGCTTGGAGGGTTATCCTACACAATCCAGGTATGTATGTAACTATATTCAAACAAGGAATTCCTGTCCATGCTTTAGAAGAGAAATGGGCCAGTCTATTGTTGATTATTCAAAAGTTCATCACGTGTGAAGGCCGTTTTGGATCGATGTATATGTATCATACCCGGTTGCTGATGAACTTTTTAGAAGACCAAACCTTCAATCTGCCTTACTTTTTACTATTTAGCTTAAAAAAGATGTGCACAATAGTCCAAAAGAATATAGAGGACATAGAACCCCACTTGTACCATCACGGGCTTGTGAAAATTTTAATTGAAGATCAGTTGAAGAAAAAGGACACCTGGGAACGATTTTTGGTGAGAAACTACTTTCAAGATCCACCCGAAATACCTGAGAGCAGTACAACAAGGAAGAGTAGGAAAAAGGAAACTAGTGTGAGAATCCAAGACACTCCTAAAGAAGTTAATCAAGAAGAGAGGCTGGAAAGAACTAAGGACAAGAAGCAAGGAAAACCAAAAGGGAAAAGAAACATAGAAGATGTATATCAAACTCCAGAGCCTTCCCAAAAAGAAGACCACCAAACACTGTCTAAAAGACTAGCTTATCTTCGGGAACAAACAACTGCAGCCAAGAAGAAACGAAAAGAAAAACAGAGTATGGAGGAAAAAGACACTAGTCTAGAGCATGTAAAGAGAAGCTCCAGGCTTAAAGGGAAATCAAGGACAATACAAACCAAAGGGCCCCACTTTATTGATTTAGGAGGGGAAACACCAGAGCAACCTCCAACAATCTCTCCTGACCATAGCCCGCACCATACTCGTATTTCTCAGCCAGATTTTGACATGAGTCCTTCTTGGCCAGACTTTGAGATCAGTCCTTCTTATCAAGATTTTGGGGACAGCCCAAGGAAAACTACACCCGAGATAGACCTGAATAAGCAAGAGATGTATTATTATATAGAATCCTCAGAGAAGACAGCCATAGGTCCAAGCACTTCATCTATCCAGCCTCACACATCACAAGAATCTCTAATCCAATCATTGAAACAAGAAGTTTTTGAACTAGAGGTCTTAAATAGACACATTAAACATGAAAATGAAGCACTAAAGGAACAAAGTCGATTGGATAAGATCATTCACGACAAAACAATGTTGCACCTTGCGCTGTGGTAGAAAAAGAACAGGAAATTGAAGAAAAGGTGCAGGAGGTTAAGTAGAGCACTGATCAACCTCAAATTCAGTTGCTTGATGAGGAAGCCCAGGATGTTAGCAGCACCAAGAAAGAAGATAAGAGGGCTGGATGTGCTGGCAGAGGTCTCAGAGCACATGAATTAAGGGAAGATGGTCAAAGTTTTGGTTGCATGGAGACATGCAACACCTTCACAGTGGGGGTATGTTGAGCCCTGAACTTGCATCTCTCCTACACACTTTCCTAGACTTTTTCCACTTACCTGAACCACCTAAGCTATCAAAATCATTGCATATTGATTCCAAAAGAGCATTAAAATGGTTTTCTAATTATGTTCTGTGTTTACTGTTTGAATTAGATTTTTGCTCATTTAGCTGCAGAATCCTGTCACTTTCCGCAACTGATTCAACTTTCCGCAGTTGTTTTTGTTAAAGTCTATATTGCAGGTGTCAGCAAGCAAAGAAAGCCACA
Organism: Pinus tabuliformis; assembly: GCA_031772625.1. Classification (NCBI taxonomy): domain Eukaryota; kingdom Viridiplantae; phylum Streptophyta; class Pinopsida; order Pinales; family Pinaceae; genus Pinus; species Pinus tabuliformis. Next base: position 1,502,883,780 of record CM062816.1, read on the forward strand.
TGGGCAAGTTGGAAATGACCTGGACATGGACCGGGTCCTATTGGTCCAGCCGGATTCATCAAAGAAGGCCGTGGTCAAAAGTGGTCAAATGGTGGCCCAACATAAGAAGTCCTGCAGTAGCCGAACTCTGTTTTCAAACATGTGAGGATTCTAAAGAATACGTGGCCGTTCCTAAATCTCTAAGGTCATGTTGCCACCTGTAGACTACTCCATGATGTGAATCCAACAACCACAGTTGATAGATTTAATAGTCTCGGAAACCATTATGCTAAATCCATGGACGCTGTCTTTTACGTGTCTCTATTCATGTAGGTTTTTTTGGAAAATAGTTACGTAACCTTTGCTATAAATAACATGTTTCTATACGCATAGTAGTTAGTCTTTTTGAATGTAATTTCACAGTTAAGTTGCTGTGCTGTGACACTAGTCTCATTGTTGTAATTGTGTTTTGAATTATATAAGAAGACCTTGTTCTACATGATTGCGTGAATGTAATTTTGGATTGATAGCCTATTGACCAAGGTTGTGCAAAGGGCCCCTGCACACTGAGGTTTCGTTTCCATTGTTGCTTTATAGTCTTTATGTATCGTTTCCTTATTTTCACTGCACATGTTTTATAGTTATTCACCTGTGTATATATTTCTAACATTTCACTTTTGTTCATAATTTTTCAAGCTTTGTATAACGCTGATCAGTGTGTGCATGTTTCAGGATAGAGTAGGCAGTCTGGACATCTGCATATAATTTTCACAATAACTAGTGACATGGAATTAATCCTCTGCTAACTTTGCTTTTCTTAGTTTTTTTAATTCCAAATATGTTTTGATGATTTTATTCTTGTTCATTTGCTTTGTTAAGTTAGTTTAGATATCAAATTTCTCATGTCATTGAGGGTTACCTCCGAAAGCCATAGCTATACTAATTGGCGAGGGATCGAATTTTGAATATTGTGATTTAAATTGCTCATGTCATTGACGGTTACCTCTGAAAGCCATAGCTAGACTAACTGGCGAGGGATCGAATTATGAATGTTGTGATTTGATTTTAGTTTACTTTTCTGAAATTAGATATTAAATTGCTCATGTCATTGACGGTTACCTCCAAAATCCATAGCTAGACTAACTGGCGAGGGATTGAAATATGAATGTTGTGATTTGATTTTAGTTTACTTTTCTGCAATTAGATATTGGATTGCTCATGTCATTGACGGTTACCTCCGAAAGCCATAGCTGGACTAACGGGCGAGGGATCAAATTATGAATGTTGTGATTTGATTTTAGTTTACTTTCATGCAATTAGATATTGGATTACTAATGTCATTGACGGTTACCTCCGAAAGCCATAGCTAGACTCCGGCGAGGGATCATACTATGAGTGGTGTAATTTTATTTTAGTTTTACTTTCTTTGCAATCTTTGATTTCTTTGAGTACAGTAGCTTAAATCATTTTTCTATATTTAGATAGCAGCAAAGATGATAGTTTCATGATTAGTAGTTCATTAATTACTTGTTTTAAATAGCATCACACTTTCATTCTTGATTCAGGTATTACTTTCATCACTAGTACGTTCTAAGACCTTCTGAAGTGTTAAGTTTTGGAAACCATTATAGAGGACATAAGTACCTTAAAATCTATAACCATACTTACCTTCTAGAGACTTAGGAATAGGAATTACATCCACATTATGAGATAAACGAAGATAAAAACCCCCAAAAACAACATAAAAATTGAAAACGACAAAAAGTAAGAAAGATGTTATCTTACGCATATAGTGCGCCACACTTCATCAGTTTACGACTCCCGGATTGATAATTAATGTAGCAATTTAGGACACACTAAATTGACCAAATAGTGGCTTCAAAATTTTGATCATAATCTTCTTCAAGTGGTTAGACAAAAAGAGTCATGGATAAAGGATTTAAGATGACTTTTTATTACTTCTACTGAAACTTGTTGAATCTGCTCCAAAATATTGAAAATGATAGTCTTCATGTCTTTAAAACTCATTGGCACAATTCCTACTATGTGAAGAGATGTTCTAATGTTGAACATAGCAGGAAATTGTTGACTTAGTGGCCATTAATGGATGCCACTAGTCAACACGAGGACTCTCACCATTGATGACAATGAGAGTCAAGATCCCTAAACACATCTTGCTAGGTACAAATAATTTTGCCAATGTCAAAGTCACCTAGAATATCCAATGAAAAAGGGACAATAATGTATTCCCATTACTTTTCGGCATGAGGACTTTCCATTAAGGCATGCAAGCTTCAAGGTGTCTTTACAAGAAACTTAGACTCAAAGGACTATGGACTCAATAATTTGCATTGAAGCAGGGCTTATTTGCGAAATGAAAATGATAGGAAGGGGAAGATGGAAATGGAGAGTAGAAATGGAAATGAGAAATAAGCATGTAAATGAGCCTCTTGCTTTTATTTGTGGATTATGAGTAGAGAAAAAGTAATGGAAAGTGTATGTGAAGGTAAATGGAAAATATGAAGGGAAATGAGGTGAAGAGAAATGAGGTGATGGAGACAATAGTATATGAAAGTTTTTCAAGTGTTTAAATCTAATTTTGCATTAACATATTTACTCTTTGTTGCTGATCATCCTCTTATGAAACAAATTGGTCTCTTAGAGAGACACCATTCACTTGTAGTCATTTGTCCTTCCTCCTGGAACCTGCAAAAACACTAATACTTCTTCTGCAATGGAATGTAAGATTATCAAAGGAGAGAGGTGATCAATCTTTTTAGTTATGATATTTACACACAAAACTAAGAATTTGTATTAATGAAACAAGTTCTCAAAGGAAAATCAAAAGAATTTATACCTACTTTGGAATTAGTGCATCAAGTTGAATGTTGCTTATTTTAAGTAATTTATTTCATTATTTACTGTTCCAAACTCTCATGATGGATTTATCATTGTGTAGATCTTGTCGATATCTTTCCAACGACACTTGAATCATCAAAATCTGATTTCGTATGAGAAAGTTAGGCTGATTTGAACAGTGAGTTTTTTTTTAGCTGTGGAATTAGAACAACTGCGGAATTGGAACACAGTTTCTGTAGCTAAAAATATTAAATAGAAATTTAGCTATTCATGTTTCATCATCAGTCCAAAATTAATCAATACCTTTAGAAAAGTGAGCAAATAACTTATTCATTTCATTGATTCAAAATTGTTTTTTTCCTTGACATGTGACGACTTAGTGCAGCGACTTAGTGATAAGATACACCTTGACTTCCCTTTGACCGGGGTCTTTTCATTGACTTGGATAAAATGGATAGGACACCATCCATGTATTAACATCTTCCCAGCTACCCATGTGGCTTGTTTTGTCTCTCGACACCTGTAACCTACAAAAGTATGAAAATGGCTACAGAATTGCCGGTTCGCTGTAGAACAGAGCTGCATTCCGCAGCTAAAAGACACCCAACCATCAGTTTTATGTTTTAAGTTATTTTATTCATTATCTGCATGCAGTAACTCTGTAAATGGTAGTGGCATATGAAGCAAAACAATTTCAGCGATGGAAATGGAATATTAGGGTACCAACTCTTGTGCTACTCAAAATTATTTTTTCAGTGTACTTTGTATGAATTTTGTATATAGAAACTTGACCAACACAACAATTGAACTTGTTTTGGAATTGACAATTCTCAAGAAACCATTTCCCAAAATTTTCATAGTTTCTGAATGGGATAGCCATGGTATTTTACATTCCCTTTAATAGATTTTAGCTATTTTTGGTTTAGGCATGCATATACTGAGCCATAGCTCATGTTTAAGACAACTCCTAGGAATATCACTATTCAGCACCATAATTTCAGCATCATTTGTTTCACTCGACTATATTGAGGGACTAAACAATAGCTCAAATGTTTCTTAGAGAATATCATCTTATTCGTATCTAGATACTTACAACTTCTTATCGCAGAGGTGAAACAAGCAGCTTCTGTAAAGACTTGAGAGAAATCATAAGCTCTTCAAATGAAGGTCGTAGATTTGGATCATTATGTCCGCATTTAGAAATAATCTTTGCGGCATATGGATCAATTTCCTTGGGAATATCAAGGCGACGATTCTGAAACCTAACAACACCAACTACCTGCATGGGATTCATTCCACTCCGTGGCATACGCAAAGTAGCCAACTCCCATAAGATCACACCAAAGCTAAAACTCTGCAATGTGGAAATAATTCAAGAGAAGAGTCTTTGGATACGTAATGTAACCAACCATAACTAAAGTACAAGTCAGGAGAGAAACCATTAGTCATTAAAGTCAAGATTGAATGCCAGTAGACAGGATTGAGGCATGGTGTAAACAACAAACTGTTTATCAATTCAAATCCGTTTTTCTCTCTCATGACATGCAAAAATGGGCTTCAAAGAACTGAAAAAATCTCCCAAACCGCTTACACATTTCTTAAAACGATTTTTGCGTTATCTAATTGACCATGTTGCTAAACAACCCATGTTTTATTTTTCCCTAATTCATGTTAGTTTGGCTGGATCATGCAGCTGAAGTTTGACGTTTTTTCTATTTTGTGTTTTTGTGGATTAACGTTTTGTTTTGCTGTGTAATTGCCTTAGTTGTGCTTGTCACTAGTGGTGGTCCACCTTCATGGAGTGGAAGTGAATGGTCCATAAATGGATTATGTTGACGTCCATAAATTTTTTAGATCTAAAGTGAATGCACAGGGATAAAAGAAGAACACTACTCAATTTTGTTGCATACTACTTCTCTCTCCAACTTTAGAGCCTACACAAAGATGAAAGAATAAAAGTACGCACGGTTGTTGCATATTGAAGATAAGAGAGACGGTAGTGCTACTACTTCTCTCTCATTTCAAAGCATGTGATGTTTCAATTATCGTTGATTATGATGCGCATAAGACTGTTCCCACTATTTTCTACTATAGGCAATCTTCAGTATTTGGTTTCTAGCAATAATATAGATGCATCCTTAAGGTTGGTGGATTCACGAACAACAAGTCATGAAGGCATCATCACCTCAGCAACAATCTTCCCATCAGTTTTGTTTAGTGATTTTTGTAATTCATTGGAAGCTTTCCATATGAGTAAGATACATGGTCCGGATGAATGCAAATGGATTGGTTATAAAGCGTTGAAGATTTTCTATTGAGGCCACAGCAGGAACTTGGATTGGAGATAGCCATTGATTGTTTCCCTTTTTCCTATAAAATTGTGAAATTCTATAAAAATGATTAATGGTTTTCAATTTCAGGTAGCAAAGACTTCAAGGTAAATATGCTAAAAACAAGACTTTGACTGAGGTCTTAAGCTGGTTTTTTATCGATCTGGGCTGGGTGACTAAGATAGGATCCATGTCGAGACATTTTCAGAGATGCCCATGTGGTCGGTTTCTTCATTGGATTCCTTTAACTTGCTAAACCTTGAAAATAGCTACGGAATCGGGCTGCATTCTGCAGCTAATTTGCAAAATCTTATTAAAATAGGACATAGTGTTTTGAGGATCACTACAAACCATAATGAGTCAATTTTGGATAGTTGAACCTATCAAAGCAGTTGGATTTTTATTTATTTTTTATTCTTTATTTTTTTGGATCAGATGAAATGATGAAGTTTATTTTGTCCTTTTTTTTAACATAACAATTCTTTTTCTAATCCTCTATATCACACTAAGTGCAAGAGGAGAGCATACTCAAGAAATTATTAATATACTTTTTTTAGATGTAAGAAATAAGGTCTCCTAATTACACTTCCTCAGCAACAGTGCCAAAATGTCTAGTCAATTTAATGTCTTAAATTTCTCTACATAAATTATCAATCCGGGTATCGTAAATTGATGAAGTGTGGTGCACCATATCTGCTTAGTTAACCATTTTTCTTACTTCGTTGTTTTATAGTTTATGTTGTTTTTAGGGGTTTTGTTTCTTATGCTTAAGGAAATTAATCTAAGAAAGAAAAGCTATGCTTCTAGGTGAAATATCTAAATGTTAATGGACAATTAAATCTAATGACTTCTAATGTTAGAATCTAATTTCTAAAGAAAGGGGAAAATGAAACAAATCAAACTTTGAACAGTTAGATTAATCTAAGCCGGCAAAATATCTATGAAATGAAAGCAAAAATGATAACAACTAAATGAAATCCAAGAAAGCTAAAATAAAACTACTGCAATTAAACTAAAGGCAACTAATGATCAACAAGTAATCTCATCTATAAACATAACACTTCGCCAATTAGCTTGAAGATCAATCATCAACTAAAGGCTCTGGAAATATTAGCTTATATCACGAGAAAATGCTATCTAACTCTAAACTAATGAACAACAAGTAAACTCATTTATAAACATAACACTTCACCAATTAGTCTTGAAGATCAGTGATCAACTAAAGGCTTCGGAAATATTTTCTTATAACATGAGTGACTAGTGAACAACAAGATCATCTCATTCATAAACTAAATATTTTGCCAATTAGATTGAGGATAAACCATCAACTAAAGGCTCCGGAAATATCCATTTATGTAATGAGTGACTGATCTAATAAGAAAATACAAGAAACATGTAAAGAAAAACTAATCTACCGTGCGCTCTTATGCTCCAATCACCAATTGGGAAATACTTCCTTGGACTATTTTGTTAAGCGTAGATTACACAGTTAGATAAATCTATAATCAACCGGTTGAACACACTTACATAAATTAAAATTGCATGAATAGAAAATCTAAACTATCAAACTTGAAAGCAATAAAATGACATACTTGAATGAAATCAAAGCAAACTACAAAATAAAATCTACTCTACCTTACATTCTAATATGCTCTATGAAATCTACTTCACATCTCCTTCCATGTTGAGAACATCAAAGCCTTATTCAAATTCTTCAAAATTACAAGGTACAACAAGGCTCTCCAAAACTTTCAAAAGCCATCAAGGAAAAATTACAAGCTTCAAGCTATCCAAAAATATCTAACAAATGAAGGAGAGAGATCTCCTATTTATACAAAAATATGAGAAGTCATCTCATTAATGAGAGTCCATGAATCTCTCCCTCTACTTCTAGAGTCCTAATCAAAATAGGAAATGATAAGACACATGCCTTCTTAGAGTTTCAATACAATTAGGAAATGTGACACATATCCTCATGACCCTATGATCCTCTCCACTCAAATTCGAATTTGGCCTTAGGGTGCCACATAAAGGTCTTCTAGAAGCCTCCTTTTAACCTACACATGTCAACAATATCAACCCACTTGTTAGGAATAAGCACATGCAAATTATTTTCTAATTTTTAACCAAAAATTCACTTAAAATGGCTAAGAATTAATAAAATTTGGAAAAACATAAATGTGACCCAATGATAAAGAAAGTGAGGTGAATGTAGTGACATGGTAGTGAAATGGAGGTGATATAATGGACATACTAGTGAAAGTGTAATGAAAATGAATGACAATTTCAAGACCCAACACAAATGATATAAATGGAACTTGGAAAAAAACTATAACAAGCAAGATGACTACAAGATACAAATAGCATAGAATAGTATCTCTAACCAATGAGTCGAGAAGGCATTGAAATACATATGCAACAATAAGACATACATATAGGAAAACACTGTACTTTTTTTATTAATGAATGAAGGAGATAATTACAAACCTTTACATATCTTGACTTTATAGATGTCTCCCAAACTATCTTGTCCTTCCTTAGCCACAAAGAAAACCTTCAATCTCAAACCTAATGCATAAATGGATGATGGATCCTTAAGCTGTGACTAGTAGTATGAGGGCACACCTAGAAACATCCAAAAGCCAACCCAGATGCCATGGGAGGCTGTGAATTTATAGGGTAAAAAAATGTAGTTTTGGTTTTACCAATCTAGGAATTATATCCACATATGAGGGAAGATAAGTTATAGGGATAAGAAACAAGACCTCTAGCGTAGGAATTTGAGACCTCTATTAATGGTAAATAGTTAAAACCAACTTAGAAGCTTCTGGGAAGAGAATATTCGAAGTTATTTTTTATTTTTCCCGTAATTCTAGAACCATCACACCTGCAGTGAAGGAAACATGCATTGGTCAATGCAGTTTCCCAGTTATGAAACATAAAACCATTGCAGGTGGGATGAAGGAAGGGTACACTAGGGCGGAAAAAATATTTTTGAGATGATTATCCAAAAAAAATTGAATTTTTATGAGAGGTAATTCTTAAGGCTTTGCAAAGGGATGATTGCAAGGTGTCAATGGTTTTGATTGATTTGGATTTCAAGCCATTTTATTGGATGCGACAAAATGAACTATAACATACCATATTGGAGATTCTTCAACTTAATATGGTGGTGTAATTTAAAATGATGTTGCAACCAAACATGGCCCCTGACTTGCAAGTGGATGGTAACTTGGTGGTGATGTTGAAAACTCTCATAACATGCCTAAGATGGTTGGATTGTTGTATCTAACTACTCTTGAATGTGGACCAAATATTGAAAAAAATAAAAGGCACTATGTTTCTCCTTCATAAGGTGGGATGAAAAGGGAGACTTGATAGTGATAGTATTTTATGGAAAGTGGTTGTTAGAAATATAGAATAATCATTATTGGATGAGTGAGATGAACTTCTTCTTCTAACAAGGGAGGTTCATAAAGTTTGAAGTCATTCACATTGATCACATTATGAATACCAAGTTGAGATGGAAAAGCTAGTTGATATGCATTATTATTGACTTGTTTGATAAAAATATATGGACCATATTAGAGAGGCTTCAACTTAATATTGTGATGACATTTAAAATGGTTCTTATCTATTTCCAACCAAACATGACCATTTACTTGCAAGTTGATGGGAACTTGATGGTGATGTTCAAAATTCTCATAACATGCCTAAGATGCTTCAAGAATTGTACTTAACTACTCATGACCGTGGACCAACTTTGGAAGGAACTATGTTTCTCCTTCAAATGGTTGGAAGAATAGGGAGGTTTGAGACTTATAGGTTTTTATAGCAAGTAGTTGTTAGAAATATAGAATAATGTTTATGGGATGCATGAGAGGAACAAATTGAGGTTCAAAAAGTTTAAAGTTACGCACATTGATAACATTATGAATACCAAGTTGAGATGGAAAATACAATCTCAAAATAATTATCATTGAACTTTTGGATAATAATATATTTACTATATTGGAGAGGTTTCAACTTAATATGGTGATAACATTTAAAATGGTTCTTATCTAGTTGAAACCAAACATGGCCCTTTAATTGCAAATGGATGGGAATTTGATGGTTATCTTGAAAATTCACATATCATGCCTAAGATGCTTCAAGTATTTTACTTAACTACTCATGAACGTGGAACAACTTTTTCACAAAAGAGAAGACACTATGTTGCTCCTTCAAATGATGGGAAAAAGCGTGAGGCTTGAGAGTGATAGGTTTTTCTAGCAAGTGTTTGTAAAAATTATAGAATAATATTGAGAGGGAGGTCCACAAAGTTTTAAATTACTCACATTAATTACATTATGAATATCGTGTTAAGATGGAAAATCTAGTTGATAAGAATTATTATTGACTTGTTGGATAACAATATTTGCACCATATTGGAGAGGCTTCAAATTAGTATGGTGATGGAATTTAAAATGATTCTTATCCAATTGCAACCAAACATGGCCCCGAACTTGCAAGTTGATTGGAAGGTGATATTAAAAGTTGCCATAACATGCATAAGATGCATGGAGTGTTGTGCTTAACTCCCCATTGTGGACCAAGTTTTGCACAAAATTGAAGGCACTATATTGCTCCTTCAAATGATGGGAAAATGAGGGAGGCTTGAAAGTGATAGGTTGTTCATGTGAGGTGAGAGGATGATATGATCTCAAAATTATTACACAGTTTAAAAAGTCACTGATTTTAGGTGTATATAACATATGATGAATGGAAATTATCATTGTATCATGAAACATAAATCTCACATTTCCATCCATAATCCATTACATGAGTGCATACCCATTCATTTCACTATTGTCCATCACAACAAAACCATATATAGATTTTACTAAATATTTATGTGTTAGTTGTTTTATACCTTAGTCATACCCTACTCGAGTATTGATAAGTCAAGTGTATTTAATCATAAATCATATCATTAAAGGTACAACTTAACGTTAAGGAGATTATTGACCATTCCTTCAAATTACCTTTTATTATGGTACAAACAATAAAGACCTGCATGACTATATTCATTATTCCTTATATTACATAACCTAGATAATAATACTTGGAAGCTTACATGTTCCCTTCATCAACCCTTTAACAAGACTTGTCTGCCCCTGTCCTTTGTATGAAGTAGTCAGTAAAAAGTATCATCATCATCTTCAACCACTCCTAATCACTTAGGAAATTCACATTGACATAAGATTATCATGCTAAAAACAAAGAAATTTCCTTAACGCGTTTAAATCCTCATTCAATATTTGTCATTCCTTAGTGCATTTTCATGCATTCTATTAAGAATTATCTTGTGCATCTATTAGTGCATACAATTATTTTCCTTTCCAAATTTCACGAACATTCTCAGACTTATATCATTTTTACATTTCAACTCTTTCATCCCTAATAAAACATCAATAGTGAATAGAATAAATAATTTCCCCCCTCTAGTTCCTTTACATTGCTTGAAATTCATAATAACTTCGTGCCCTTTCCTTTGAGTAGTCATTCTCAACTAGGTGATATTTCCTCCTAGATTCAACCCATCATTTTACACAACACAAATAGTTCACAAGACCAATTAGTATCCAACATTTCAGTCTCATGCAACTAGATATATAGCCAATAAATAAAATATAATCTAATAATATCAAATTACTTAGTTGATGTATTCATCATTTCATAACCTTTCTTGCTTGATTAGAGATTTCTTGTAGTCTAGTCATATGTGACTACATCAACATACAACTCTCCTTAGTTGCAACATATAACAACCTCTGAGATGATCTAAGTTTCATGTATTTCATGATCTTGTATTACCTACACCTTTTTCTCTTAATTCATGTACATCGATTAAATTCAAATGACATGTCTCACAGGAATAAGAGTAACATGATGCCCTCTTCCGTATGGAAACTAATGACAAGAAATAATTCATTCCATGTATCATGGAATTATCAGGTGACCATTAACATCACCCAAATAATAGTCAATACTAGTTGTTGATTTACTTCTCATTCATGTATTCTTATCATTGTTATTATTATGTTTTCACTAAGAGAATTGTTACTTAATTATTTCTCAATATTTTTAGCATACAAAAGCTATGCCTCCATGGTTGCCAGTAGTTATTGGATGCTACTTGATCAATTGGTATCTCAAGGGGGCATGTCCCTACATTCCTCTTTACTGATATCTTGATCAACACTTTACTATCCATATCATTATCTCTACATGGATATATATAGTAACCTCATTAGCTTTAACCTCATTAGCTTTCCTAGCCATACTATCAACCTATTTCTTGTTACATGTTCATCATTAACCATGGAAACCATCATAATCATCTTATGATAAAATATTATAGTCTTCATTCATGCCATATGTATTCCCATTCGTTATTGTATGAACCCAAAATGTCTATATGAACCTATCATATCCTTTGCACATGCTTGTTAGTGAATATGCATTTTTAACTATTTAATCTCTTATAGTTTTATCTTTCCTATGCTATTATCCATAAGCATATAACAACCTTTTCAAATCTTAAAGGAAAAAAAATCAACATAGCAAGATATAAGTTGAGAGATTTCCCCTTATAATTATGGCTACATTACTTGGCCATGTATTTATAAAACTATGATTCTTTTGAGTTGTTTAAGGGAACTCTAGTCAACATCCTAATTGTATTCTCAAAATGTTGGAAATTAGTGTTCCATTGAATTTCTTCATCCACTTCATCTAATTGTTCTATCTCAATCAAACATATATCAAACATGTCAAAAAACATGTGACCTTTTTTTCCACCAATTAACCTTTCTATTATATCCAATAATCCTAGTTCCCATGGGATACAATTTTACTACTGCACTCCTTGCTATGGAACTCCTACTTTGTGATTTACTTCTGATTCATGTTGGACCAATTCTCGATCCATTACTTTGGAGATTTAAACTTATGATCTACTTTACGCAGTTTAAGCCTAATGTTGGCTTGAGGGGGCCTGAACTAGGCTCAACGTTAGTTAGCCAAACAAATCCCTACACTACTGGCCCTTTCGGCATCATCTTGAAGAGCATGGGCTGAAGTCTCACCCGAAGTAGTATGGGTGGATGCTAGAACCAAGTTTCTGCAGCCTTGAGATTGTTGTGATGTCAGTTTATTCTGGCTATACCTGCCTTCACGTAGGTTTATTAGCCTTCCATTCCACTCTTTAGTACCTTCATAGAAGGGTACAATTGGCTCTCGCATAGCCCTAACCTGCAACTTAGGGACTTTCGTGCTGCTAGGGTAGCGAACTGCGATATCTCCCAAACTAGGCTAAGTGTCTTACCTATATTATTAACTAATCTTAGTTAGCTTTGCGTAAACATATGTTCCTACTTGTGTTCACTTAACCAACACATTTACATACATTCACCCATCATATAAGCATTATAATTGAAATTCATACCCACTATAACAGATGCATAAACAGGAAATAAAGACACAAAAATTATAGAATCCTTCTCTTTATTGATAATTCCAGACAATTGCAGACTCGACCCGCCCTGAGAACTCAGTTTTAGGGGTCCGCGCATTGAGTTGTGGACTTCTAGGCCTCTACACACTCAGCTTCAAAGCCTCTACCTAAGCTACGACCCAAACCTAGACTTCTGCTCTAAATATACGACTCAATCCTTCATGATTATTGATTCGCTTTTTTTCAAAATACTTAGAGCTTAGCTCTATTTATACAATCCCATGGTCTGCAGGCTATGGGTAAATATTTTATAGCCGACATTACATTACCAAAATAAGGGCAGACAACCCTATGACTCTTTAACACCTACGCGCTCCGCGACCACAAAATGCAGTGTCTTTATACTTGGATTACAAAATTGGACCAAAATGTGGGCTTTTAGCCCTAAAAATGCCCTTGGGGGATCTTGCGCCCACTAGGTCCCCAACAAAAACATCGTGAATTTCCCTCAAGTCACTCTGCAAGTGCAGAGGTCTTAGTGCGATGACCTTCTAGCTCCGTTTGGATAACCACAACCTCAACAGTGCACTGAGCAACCGCTTGTAGGAATTCTTCTACTCACTGCTCAGTAACTACTGCTAAAATGTTGCCCTAAATCTTCTACTAAGTGGCCTGTAGTATCGCAAGCTACCCTTCAATGGAAGCTGTGATCACATATGCTTCATATGTCCATGGCTGTAGGCATGCTTTTAGGACTGCTTCTTTGTGCCAAGTGGCATCCACCTGTTCCTTTAATGCCTTTGCCTCCTGCATCTGTGCAAGCCTTTGTGTAAGGGAAACCGTTTGTGTGTTCCATTTGAACTGGTCATACATTTTTTGTATTTCGCGCGCCTCTATCTCTAGGCACTCTACATTCGAATCCTCCTGCAAGGTGGTTAGGACTTTGAATGATTGTTCAAAAAGCTGCATGAAGTCTGCCACTGCACTATCAACCGCCACTATCACTATTGTAACCGTTGTGGTACATTGTTCCCTGAATTCCAGTGTATTTGGAGGTTGAGCACTCTACTACAATTTTGTGATCTGTAGGTTCAGCACTAGCTGAACCCTGGCCATCTCTATTTGAGCATCGCACACCCCTATGGCCAACTTGCAGACACATGCCTCAACTAGTTCTTCTACCTAAATGTCCAACTCTGGGACCATTCAGTAGGTTTCCTTCGCTACCTGCATGATGTTCTTGTTCTGTTCTGCTGCCTGATTGCACTATAGGCCAGACTGTTCGATGTTGATGTGCTACTCACTCATCACCTGCAAAGCACGACTCTCCTGGGACCTGAGTTCCGTGGTGACTGCATCTTGCAATAGGTAGAGCGTTTCCTAAGGGAGCGCGACCATATTTAATCCTACCCCTTTTAGACTGCTAACCATGCACCTGTCGCCCTCATTTTCTATAGTGAGTGCCCCATCTGGTAGCAGTATTGCGATGGTCACCCTTGTGCGCAACATCTCCTCAACAGCTAAAGTGTCGATCCCGAGGCTGGTCAACACTGTGCCAACCTATCGAGTGCAAGCCTGCAACTCCTGCAGCTCTATCCAAAGAGGCCCCAATACCAACAGCTATTGTTCTTTGAACTGTTGGAGGGCCTCCAGTGTGACATACCTCATCGTTTCTCCTATTTTGTGCAAATCCCCCTTAGTGAGGGTGATTGGGTCGAAGGATGTCTTTAACGCCTTGGTTTTATTTCATGGCACTGCCTTCTCTTGCAGGCACTGACTCTTGAGTTGGGTGGAAATTGTCTATGGGTCCGTGCCACCTTGTTTTGTTGGTTCCTATGTTTCTACTTCAGTCCCAGGTGAAGATAACTTCTGTCCTTTGCATGCTTCTCCTCCTGCCTTCTATTGTTCAGCCAATTTGGTGGCGTCACGCACTGCTTGGGCCTTGGTCTCCGCTTTCTATTTCCTGAACTTCTCAGCCATTTGTACTATTCTAAGCTTTGTTTCTTCCTTCTTACACTGTGTGGCAGACTTGTCCGTTTCCACTGCGGAGCCTGCTAGAGTTCCACTTCGACGACAAAGACTCGAGGACTACAAATATAACATCATCAGTTTCCAGATATGGTAAGTTATGCAATGTATCCATGGGGTCCTTTCGCTCCCTAATAAAGTCATGGTGGAAATCCTCTTTGAACTTTGAAAAGCTTTGCAAACTAGCATATACTCTAGGAGACAATCGCAACTTGCGATTGATCCCCACTCGGATACTCATCTCCATTAAGACCCAAAATATCTTGCTTTCTTTTATATGCTGTGCATCCTTGGTAACCCACAACGAAGCATACTTCACTGCCTCTGGGAGGTCTGGCACGACCGATGGGAATTGGCTATCTTCTAGCAACTCCCATACCGCTAGTATGATTGAGAGCAAGAGCGATGCATAGTGGAACGTCTTGCCCTGCTCCTATGCCTCGTGACAATTTGTAAGGAACTCACTGCATAGATAATTCACCCAGTTAAACTAGATTCCTTCAGCACATTAGGTTACTAGTATAATCATAGGCACGGGCACCTCATCTGTACGACACTTTCGCATCACCATCCCTGCTAGTATTTGTGTCGCTACCTTGAATGTAGGGTTGTTAATACTAGAGATGGCATATCCTCTCTTCTTCTTCTCCAGCTTGAATTTCTTTTTCATAGCTTCCACGTGGGCCAACTCGCCACCTTTTCCTTATGAAATATTGGTTGGATCCTACCCTGAGTAAGGCAGTCATGTTTTTTGATGAGTCAAGTGGTTTGTGATGGGAATGGGCTCCTCCAACCACAAACACCCATCATGCACCAAATAAAGCAGCTGCCTGATGACGAAGATGATCACTAGGGTGCAGTGGTAATGTGGCATCCAGAGTAGGTTGAGTAGCCTGGCTTTCTCTATACCCTTGAGCCAAGTCCGCAGCTCCAATTCAATTGTTCCAAAAGTTGCGTTAATCCGTCGATGCATTAGCTGCTCAATCGCTATATGCAGGAATTTATTGTGATATACGAGGTCCCAATATTCAAATTTTATCACAAGAACCCATCCTAAGTGCAGCCCCTAAAAAACAATGTCATCTAGGAGCAGCGAAGTTTGCAGGGAGCTCTTGCTCTCATCTATGTCCTTCGACACCTTGGCTTTACCCTTGCATGGAGGAACATATTTTGGTAACCTAGTAATAGGTTCGCACATTGGGTTTCAACTTCCATTTCCACGCCCTCCTCATCCATTAGGATTTCTTCAGATCCTTCCTCATCAGCCTCCAGATTACTGGCCTTCCCCTTTTTCTACAAAGTGAGCTTGGTCCTCTGCGGGTTTCTTGATGAGACGCGTACTGGGAAAATAACTTTCTTATTCTTCTTAGATCTTGGTGCTCTAGGTGATTTAGGTACCTCAACTATCACTCTGATACTCTCTAGGTCTTTTACTACCACAATTTCCTGTGCTGCTTCCTCGGGTGTCGACATCAGTTTGGTCAGAAGGTCCCGTGTCTCTTTCGATAATCTCTAGAACACTAAACTTTCTCTCAAAGCCTCAAAATTCGCAAGGTCCATACACACCTAATAGCACAAAAACTGAATTTTGAAAATGCAAGTGTTTTTCGCTGGACAACCACTTATAATTTATAGGGCCTTTTGAATTCAAATTTGACCGTTCCCCCCACATTCGACCCATTAATGCTAGATTAGCGGTAGATTTCCAAGAATCTAATCTATAAATTTCACCTTAAATGCCTGTCGCCTTCTCCATTTGGCCTCAAAACGAATATCAAATTGTGAATAGTGACTTTAACAGTCACTTTCCGGTGGACCTGTGCACTAATGCAACTGTCTTCGTGCTGTTGTGGACCTTGTGACACTTCGCTGCTTTGCGTAGTCCTAACATCACGCAGCTCCCCAACCTGGGCAGTGTAGTTTACAGTCCCATGCCTCCTTTCAGCTACTTAGAGTGCTAAGACTATGCTACTTTCATATGGTCACATGGGCAGATTGCCAGTGTATGGCTTCAAGCGACTTCCATTGACCTTTCCTAGGAAGGGTTCTCCATTTAACTTAACCAACTGGACCGCGCCACTGTCGATAATCTCCTTAATAACATAGGGCCCTAACCAGTTCATTCTGAACTTTCCTGGAAATTTATCAAACTTACTATCATGCAACAAAACTAGATCATTTACCTAGAATGTGTGCATCTTGATGTGTCTATTGTGCCATGAATTTTCACGCTGCTTTTGGACCCGCTGGTGAAATCCAACCAAAAATATTTCTTCCTTGAGTTCATCTAGTTGCACGAGCCTTTCTTCCAGGGCTTTGTGATCCATCATACCTGTGAGCTATGTGTAGACATGGCACGATGTATTCCATAAGCATTATGGCTTCCACACCATAGACAAGCCTAAAAGGAGTTTGTCCCGTTAGTTTTTTTTCAAGTCGTTCGATAAGCCCATAATACTACAGGGATGAATAGGTCCAAATCACTTCACTGAGCATTACAAACCTTGGTCATTGCATTTTCAAGCACTTTGTTGAATGACTCCACTGTCTTATCAGCCTGTGGGTGATAAGGTGTGCTCTTTTGGTGATACAACTAAAATTCCTTCGTTAGTGCACTGATCATCTCATTCAGGAAGTGCATATCACAATCACTCATCAAGATATTTGGACATTTAAATCACGTCAGTACATGTTCAAATAGAAACTTTGTGGCAGTCGTGCCCCTGCAATCCTTTACCGATCGCGCTTCTGCCCAACGAGTCAAGTACTCTATCGTAGTGATAATGTACCTTGTGTCTATCTTTCCTTGGGGCTGAATAGGCCTTACAAAATTTATTACCCACTTTTCAAAGGGTTGCAATGTTATTTATGGATTCAAAGGAATTTCATCCCTTCGCAATGGCCTTCGTGTTCTTTGACATACATCACACGCCTTGCAATATGATTTTAATTCTGATGAAGGGTTAGCCACCACAACCCGCTGCATAGAATCTTCTGTGTGGTTTCTCTCCCTGCATAATGTCCTCCCATGGCACCCCCATGAGCATTCGTGAGGATGCTGCTTCATTCAACCTTAGCTACATACCTTCGCAATATCTGATTAGTCCCCATCTTGTATAGATGCCCAACTATGACAGAGAAATATACTGCACACATCACTAATTCCTTCTTTTACTAGAAAAAGTATCCTTCCAGTGCAAATATTGTTGTTAGGAAGTGTATTATATCCTCAAAATGACCATCTGCAACAGGCACTACAAATAGTTGCGCATCAGGTAATCCTTCCTCCAAGCTAGTAGGTTCCTCCCCTGTTTCGATGCGCAACAGATGGTCTAGTCCTGCGTTCAATCATCTAGGCTTCAAAAAAACTTCAAAATCATACTCTTGGAATAATAAGAGACATCTACAAATTTCGCCCCCCAACACATGCTTATTTACTATGTACTTCCAAGCGGAGTGGTCTGTATACATCTTAAAGTGGCCTCCTAGCAAGTAGTGTCGATACTTTTGGAGCACATACACCATAACTATCCTTTTGCATTAAGTGGTAGAATAGTTCTTCTCCACTTTGAATAATATGCGGCCTGTGAATGTGATAGGGTGGTCTAAGCCTTCTCTGCCATCTTGTGTTAGTACTGCCCCCAACATTATACATGATGCATCGACATGTGCATGAAACTCTTTCTTCTAGTTCGAAAGACTAGAATCGACGCAGTAACCATATTTTCTTTCAATATATCCAAGCTTTTCATACAGTCATCATTCTAGCAAAATATGGCATCCTTCTTCAACAATTTTTCCATCGGTGCGGTGATCTAGGCATAGCCTCTGATAAACTCCCTGTAATATCTCGTATGTCCCAGAGTAGCACGCAACTATTTCACACTCCTGAGTGCTTCCAAGTTTAGAATCACCACAATCTTTGTGGGGTCTACCATCATCCCTTGTTTGTAAACCACATGCCCTAATAGGTTCCCAAAAGGAACACAAAACATACAATTCTTGAGGTTGAGTGCGATCTAGTATCTTCGACAGGTATCCAACATCAAGCACAAGTTCACTACATGGCGCTTAACCAGCCCAAATATAGTCCAGTCATCAAAATAGACCTCCAGGAACTTATTAAAAAATTCCTTGAATGCCAAAACAACCACGCGCGAAAAGATAGCAGGTGCATTCTTCAATCTAAACGGCATTATAGTATATTGAAAACAACCCCACTCAGTCGTGAAGGTTGTCTGGCTCCTATCCTCTGGCGTGATTTTGATTTGGTGGTACCTAGAGAACCCATCAGTGAAGGAGTATGATTCCTGGCCACCTACATTGTCCAACACTTCATTTGTGAATGGAGTTGGGAAAGGATCACGCACAAAAGCGTCATTCAACCTTCTAAGATCCACGCATATCCTTATCTCATCCTTTTGCTTCTTCTCTTGGACCACCATTGGGCTTACCCAATTGGATTCTTACACAGGCTCAATGATGCCTGTTGCTAGCATTTTGTCTAGCTCTAAGTAGACCTTCTCCTTGTATTTCGGATATAGGAAGTAAGGCCTTTGCTTAACCAGCTTTGCGTTGGACTTTAAAGTTATCTTCATCACTTTGAGATCTCCGATTATTCCTTTTAAATCTATAAACTTGGTAGGGAATATGTCCTGGTATTCATGGAGTAATTCAATGAAATTATCCACCGTCACATCGTCCCAGTTGTCTCCAATCTTCGCAAATTTGGGTTCTCCCTTTGTACCAATGTTCACCTGTTTAGTTTTCACTGGCGCGGTTATATCAGGGTTCTCGATCTCCAGTCCTTGAACCTTGCAGTGGCCTTTTGTTTCTGGGAAGTTAATCTTCCATGGATCCTTGTCCTCTTCTTTAGCAGTTACATTATAACATTCCAGTGCGTGACCTAGCTAAGTAGCCCATTTAGGTTGAATCAGGTCTAGAGGATCCTATGGTATCCTAAAGATGGTTAATTTTACCTCTTGTAGTGCTTCATCAATACTGTCAAACCCATCCTCAAAACTGAATGTCATCATGAATCCTTCACGCAGGATATCCTAATCACCTATCCCATGGTGGAGTTATATTTCTATATACCAATTCATTGGGGTAATATCCAAGGTATGATAGAACAGGGGCACCCACTCAGGTTGTGGCTTTTCTCCATAGGTCTATGTCCATTTGGCCAGATGCGCATGCGGATCATCCTGTCCATCATACTTGTCTATTAGTCAGATCTTAGGCTTCCCAAATCATGCTCTCATCATCCTCCTACATTTGCCCCAATCATCGAAGCTTCCCTTGTGCATGCCCCACCATCTTATGGGCATAGCACACAGTACCCAGTCCAAGGCCTTGAAGCATTGCTTTTCTGGAACCTCCCTTTCAAATGCATCCGGAAAGGTATCTACATCGTTTAGACCATCATAAGTAGGAAGTTTTCTTACCTGTAACGACACACAATGCAGTGATTAGGTCATCATGTTGCAATTCAGTGTGGTTACTTCGTCTAACCGATTCTGCTATCATTCTATTTCTTCATCGGAATCTGAAGTGTAGGAAGTCTCATGCTCCCATGTAATCAATCCATCTGAAGTGAGACTCACTCAGTTTTGGTCTCGTGCTGATATCTTATAGATGTAGTCCAGATCATCATCACTCTCATAGTTGTGGACTGGTTCCGTATAGCACGATCCTTCAACATGATCAATGGGTATTATTACGCACAGTGATTTCTTCTCAAAGATCATCTTTTGCTTCTTCAAATTGATTACCTCGTTCATATCAATAACCCAGTTAATTCCCAGTAGGGTAGGGTAGGGATTGCTGTCATACACAATGTCTATTACTTCAAAATTTGTGAGTGCGCTCGCTCCCTCAATATCCACGGTCACTCCCTGTAGCTGCCCCATGGGTATGATTTTCTACTGATTCGCCATCCTTAGTTGAATCAGAGAATATTGCAGCATAGATCACCCCATTCCCTCCCAAGACTACTTTGGTATGGCATTCACATCTGACCCTAGGTCCATGACCTGATCCATTTCATACTCTCCTATTTGCGCGGTCAGTCTCATCACCCATCCCGTCCTTGTTTTATGCTTACCAATATTTCGTACTACGTGTGGTTCACCTGGCCTGGTTCTAGTGCATCTATTTATGAGTTCTTGCAACCCTTTCATGGCCTTACTATCACGTAGTAGCTTCATACAACTTTCTATGAAAGTTGTGAGCATAAAGGGGTCCATCTTTGGTTCAGGCTCATCCTTGCTTATCAAAGTGGAGGCCTTAGCGAAGCTCTTCTTAGCTTCCATGAAGGCTTCTCGAGTGTAGTCCAAATCAAACTCAGCCTCTTTCCCTTGGGCCTTGTGAACCCATCTACTGTCTTCTGGTTGTTTCCCCTTATCATCTCCCATCACAAATCCACTTCAGAGCACTATATTTACGTTTGGATCTTCCTCGTGCAGCTCAGACCTAATCATTTGTAGGTTCTAAGTTAGGGGAGGTGGTAGCACCGCCTTTTCACATATCCTAGCTATCAACGTGGTACAATCCTCTATGTCATGATCAAATAGCATGCAATAATTGCACAACGGATGCTTTGGATTAGT
The DNA here is from genome assembly GCA_031772625.1 of Pinus tabuliformis. Classification (NCBI taxonomy): domain Eukaryota; kingdom Viridiplantae; phylum Streptophyta; class Pinopsida; order Pinales; family Pinaceae; genus Pinus; species Pinus tabuliformis. Next base: position 1,502,905,085 of record CM062816.1, read on the forward strand.
GCAATCGCAGGAATTGTGCCCTAGCCCTCTACAATTGTAGAAAATCAACTTTCCTCAACCTCTAACAGGTCCTCCTCCGCCTCAACCTTGTTTGTGCCCCTAAAATTCTATCTTCACCATCCCTGCATTCTAGTCAAGGGTCCACGTTTCAGCCTGAACCCTGTAGGAGGGAGTTTTGTCCATCATCAATTCATAGCTCCTACAAGTATGCTCATCATGTCTTACTGACCTACAAAAGTTGCAGAACAACTATTGTGGTGCTTGCACATACTTGTGTAGCAAGTGACAATTATCCATGGCATGTTTTCTAGATACCTGATAGATAGTGCACCATAAAGCAGGCACCATGTTAGGTCCTGCTTGAGCTGCCAGCCTTAAAGGCATCGATCCTCCTCCTACAAGGTAATTTTTAAAGACTGGGCAGTGGTCTTTGTCATGACCCTAACTCTTGCATTTCAAACACCATACCTCTTCGCATGCCTCTGGCCAAACTGTCTTGTCCTACTTCATATTTTGCATCTCAAGGCACAGATTCTTTATCTATGCATTGATCTGCTGGACTCCTAGATTAGGATCTTGCATCGGAGTCTCATGAAGTCTCATGGAAATCTCCAAGGCCTCTACCTGAGTTTCTATCTTTTGCTATGACAACGCACTCTTTAAGTGTGGTAGTAGCAAAGCCACAAACCACTCGTGATGCCTGGTTGCATTGTGATATCTTTGAATCCCACAATTTAATGCGCTTCAAATTTAGGCTTGCTAAATTCCCTATTTAGTGCTGCTTGGATGTTCGCTACTCTAGAATTTAGGTTATCGTTGGAGGACTTAATATACTAGGTTAGTGTGCGATCCTCGAGAGCGCTAACCAATGTGACTTTCTTTATATGGTCATCTGTAACACCCTGAGCTTCCCATAAAGCCCTCACAATGAACTAGAATTGGTTTGGGTCCTCATTTCCCAAGCCTTTGAACAAAGGAAACTTCATAGTGTTTGCCACACTGGATCATGGTGGAGGTGGTACAAGTGAAGTTAGAGGCGATGGTGGTGAAGCCAGTGGTGGTGTGGGTGGAGGTTGTATTCACGATAATCCTTGTCTTATCAACTGAATATAACTTCATGGAGAGACCTTCGTGATCCCTTCGTGGTCCAATCGTGGAGGTGAGATCAAGGGGCTATGCTCTTGGCCCTTATTTCCTTCGTTTCTATAAAGTCTTTCACTTCACGTAGTCCCAAACATCAACGTAGCTACATAACCCATTTTTCGCACAACAACATTTTAATCCAAGTATTCAAATATTTTACGTATTTACCTCGTGGTCCTTTGAAAAAGCGTCGCTCTGCCTTGCTATAGTTGATTAAGGTGTTGACCACGAATTCGGTCACAAATCCTCTTATGATGCGATCGAGCCAATGATCAATAGTGTTGGCGATCTTACCCTCCGATGATTCCAACCTTCGCACTAGCTCTAGGGTCCATACAATAGGATCATCAAGTTTCCACATTCCTTGGCTATTTGCTAGCTTCACTATACACTTGTATAGATCAGTAGGAAAGGAGGTGAAATTTTTTTTGTGGATCTTCATATACAAGTACCTTTCTAGCCACTATTCTTTTGACAATCATGGGTTTTTGTTTTCCTAGGTTGCGAACTCGTGGATCCTTCTATCCAAGCAGCCTTCGATTTATTTCTTAGTTGGATTCCAGTGATATGACAACACAAATATCTTATGCAGATTCTGATCCCAACAAAAAAACCATTTGTTAGCTTGAGGGGGCGTGACCCAGGTTCAATGTTAGTTGGCCAAACAAATCCCACGGAGCATCATCCCACGAAGCGTGGACTGAAGTCTGACCCGAAGTAGTATGGGGAGATGTTGGAACCAAGTTTCTACACCCTTGAGATGGTTGTAATGTTGGTTTATTCTGGCTATACCTGCCTTCGCGCAAGTTTCTTAGTCCTTTGTTCCACTCTTCAGTGCCTTCGCAGAAGGGTACAATTGTCTCTTGCGCAACCCTAACCTACGACTTGGGGACTTTTGTGCTGCTCGGGCAGCAAACTGCGATACCTTCCAAACTAGGCTAACTGTCTTACTTATATTATTAACCGATCTTAGTTAGCTTTGGGTAAACAGATGTTCCTACCTGCGTTAACTTAACTAACACATTTACATACATTTGCACATCATATAAGAATTATAAGTGAAATTGATACCCACTATAACAGATGCATAAATAGGAAATAAAGACGAAAAAATTATAGAATCCTTCTCTTTATTGATAATTTCAGACAATTACAGACTTGACCCACCCTGCGCACTTAACTGTAGGGGCCCACAGACTCAACTGCGGACTTCTAGGCCTCTACGCACTCAGTTGCAGAGCCTCTACCTACGCTACGACCCAAACTTAGACTTCTTCTCTAAAGTTATGACTCAATCCTTCATGATTATTGATTCATGTTTTTTCAAACTACTTAGAGCTTAGCTCTATTTATACAATCCCATGGTCCGTGGACCATGGGTAGATAGTTTATAGTTGACATTACATTACCAAAATAAGGGTGGACAACCCTATGACTCTTTAAAGCATACGCGCTCTGCGACCACAAAATGCTGAGTCTTTACACTTGGATTATAAAATTGGAACAAAATATGGGCCTTTAGCCCTAAAATACCCTTCGGGGATCCCATGCTTAACACCTAATGTTGGTCCATGATTGTAATAATCTACCTTCTTGTTCTATATCTTGCAAATTTAGGTCGAGTGTTTGAACCCTCCTCTAATATTACACTATAATATACCAACACCCATTGTACCTTGTTAGGGGTATGGGTATCAAATTTTCACTTTTCTCATTCAAATCAAAACTATTTTTTGATATTACCATCACTGTCTTCTCATCAATAACTTTCTGATGATATAAAATATATTAAAGTTTGATTTCATATCACTTAGATATGGTCATTTGAAGATTTTCACCCTTGGTGCCATGTCAACCTTACTGAGCATTTGTCACACACATATCCACATGTCATCATGGGATGAAGCGATAATAGTACCAAGGCCATCTGGTCTAACATGTCATCCACTATGCCAGTTACTTTTCTTTACATGTATTTACATGAGTGGATAAAAAATTTAATTTATAAATCCATGTAATTATTTGCATTCCACCATTATTAAATAATAAATAAATCCCACATGAAAATAAAATTCATATGTAGGCATAGACCACATGCTAAGTTCCAAATTGTTGAAGGCTTCATCAATCATTAGGAGAATTTAGAGTGTGTCCATGATGTAACCCAAAATATTTCCCTAATCATTGATGGGGTAAAATTACTAATGTTTTGTGAACTACCAATGATGTAAGCTCTTGTCAATCTCTATGAGGTCAAGGTGAAACTTTCTGCTGATCTAATGATGATGTAAAATCCAAACATTTTAGTTGCCCTGGAACAAGGTAAATACCTCATTTTTTTTATTGACCCCCAACGGTTAAAAAACCCAAACTTTTCATTGATCATTGATGCAATCATAGACGATTGGCAAGATTTAACATGTAATCTTTAGGATCATTATCAAATTTGTCGAACGTACGATGGTATTTTCAAATGTTGGAAAAAATTTTCATGTAACCTTTATAACCTTTCCAAATTCGTCAAACCCCAAAGGTATCTTCAACCATTGGAAAATTTTGACATGTAACCTTTAAAACCTTGCCAAATTGGTTAAAACTTTGATGGTAATTTTCCATCATTAGAAAACTTTGACATGTAATCTAGTAAAATCCTCACAAATTCTCTTGACCACCGACTACTAATTGAGTAGATTTAGCAAGCTCTACAGGGAAGTTTAGAAAATTTGCAACAAATGTTAAATAAGATCATCTCTACTGAGGAATTCAACCAAATTTATAATACACAGTCTCTCCATTGAATACTGAAAGATCATACTTGGGTGAAATTCTTGCCCATGGTTCTCTTCTTCTTCATTCATGAAAAAATCCATGAATGTAAGTAATTTCATGCATACATATATTATCATATATACAATGCATTAAATAAAATTTCTATGATGGATTAGTACCAAAATTTTATGACATATAGATCAGATTGGGGCACATGTTGTGTCAATATATGAACTCCTTCCTGAAGAGGATCCTAGAACCAAATCTCACTCTATTATATTTGAACACATTGCTAATTATCAGCTGTCAAGCGATAAAAAGGTGTATTTTTAACTCCTAATTACCTCACATTAATTGTCAACCCAGGGACGACTTCTTATTCCAAGAGTGTACTCAGTCTGAGGCGGCTATTTATTCAAGCATAATGTTTTGTAGTATAGTGCTTAAAATCCAAAAGTAAATGAATTCTTGAAAAAAATTTACTTACAGCAAAATACCTTGAAGCCTAAATCATTCATTTGGAAAAATAAGCAATGTATCAGTCAAGGGTCCAGTAACAATAACTCATCCCTTTGGAAATTGATATAACCAAAAGTAATTAAGGAACAGATCATCAATCTGGGGACTAGACAGCAAATGCCAATTCCCACTACAGTTTCAGATCGTTCTGCACACCAAAGCAATCAATAATGCAAATAACAGAAAATGGAACGACAGATAAGAAATGGAACAACAATTAAGAAATAGAACAGCAAACAAGAAACTGTATCAGCAACTAAGTCTAGCAAGTAGTAACACCTTAGTCTATAAGATCAAATGCACTAATCGTGACCTACAGGATTCAAATGGCAATCCTTCACTCTTAAGGACGGATTGGACAATACACCAAAATGGAACAGCACTGATTAATGATGAATTATAGAATAGCACTTGAAAACCATATATACACACCGCACAGCTTAATGGTAGCCTGATCTTGGTAATCCACTTATCAGTCTTAGTTATAAAGAATACGATTGTGTTTTATAATGGAACATCAACATCAATAGATCCAACAATGCAAGGAAATATAACCTCTAAGATGAATTCAGTAATACCAATTAATAAGTGTTACAACACGGATACGTTGTAATTGAACAACAATACATTCTGTAAGGATCAACAACGTTATAAAAATGATTAAAAGAACAACAATGCATTACCAAGTCAAGATGAATCAATACGACGTTCCTATCATAGAGAAAGATATTACTCAATTGAACATAAATCAGATATAACATAACCGTGATGTAAAATAATAGAACATACCAGATTACCAAATAAAGTTGATAATGAAAACCACGCATAAACCAAAGAGATAATATACAGCAGCAACAACGTACTCCACCAGAGGCTAGGCCCTTAGTCGCCAGCGGATGCTGCTCGGTTACTTCAAATGAACAAAATGAACAACAACTCCCAAATCATGTATTAATAATCAAATGGTGAAATCATTACAACAGCTAAAGCTTTGAGACTTACAGCATGAAACAATCATTTCTTCTGCCTATCCTATCATGAATTCTTAATTCTAAATCTCTAATTCTAAATCCTTAATTCTCCATTCTCTTAGCCATCCTTTTTTCCATCCCCCTCTCTGATCTCTGTTTTCATTTAAATAGAGAGAGAGCAGAGAGCAGTTACAATAGATATAATTACAACATGATTCTATTACAAAATTGGATTTTTTCCAACCAATTGATCAACAAGAAGATATATTTCCATCCATCTCTCAACAAAAGCAAGACGAATTTGGCTTTGCAGTTGAGATTTGGAGGACGGCTGCAACAACAAATCTGAGAAAATCATGCTCAAAGAACCCTACGTTTCGCTCAGTACAAGCCGAATTTTGGCAAACCATTCATTACTACAGTCAATTGGGTTCGTTCTGGACAAAACCCATGTTCCAGATTTTCCAAATTCTTCTTCATTTTCTGAGAATCGCAACCGCAAAACTGTCACTTCTTATTCCAGCGAATTTTTGAGTTGGCACTTTTAATAGTAAAATCTTCAATCTAGAAATTATCTTGGAGGTTAAAAATGGTGAATAATGTTATAACTTATTAAACTTCATTGATAAAATCATGCATAATCATCAATTTATTAGAAATAAAGGAGAATAAATAATATTCATTCATAAGAGCATAAATCATTATAAAATAGAATTATATGATAAACCGTGATTAATAACATGATAAAGAAAAGTGAAAATGGATGAAATAAGTGTTAAAATGGTGGTCCTATTCACGGCGCAACACACCCCCACACTGAATATATTGCATGTCCTCATGCAACCCAAAGACAAAACCCATGTGTTAACCAAGCAATAAAAAATTTGTTCATCCGAGCTCATGAAATGGATAGAACAAATGAATCATTCCTTAATTAATGAATATTCAATTTTAGCAATTTTGATGAAGGTATAACAATGAAGTTGCAGCAAAATATGATATAAGTGACAACAATCTTCATTAACCATTTTCCCAAAAACTATGAACCCGGTTTTGTTGAAATATATTAATGCTTCTATGATCCAAAAATCAGATCGTTTTGATGCACGAATCATGAGATATAAACAAAATGGTTATAGTTGAGAGTGCATGATTTCCGAAATTTTATGAAACAATTTAACTTGAAATTATCTGGGCATGTATATTTTAATAATATGTCTGTGTTTTCTAGAAATCACAAGAATTGAATTCATAGTTTTTTAAAAGTATTATGGAAATCAATTTCTGCATTGTAATTGTATGCCTTAAATGAGAAAGAAGGTAGAAAACATCCATCATGTGTATCAATTCCTCCCCCTCTCTGAAAAATTAGCATGCCCTCATGCGATGCTAGAAAACAAATAGAGGTGGTTGCAACCATCTGTGGAATTCTAGGCCTGGTGTAAAACAACATGGAATAAGGGAGGTGTTGAGAATGAATAAGAATATCAATGGATGGTAAAGAATATGAATGGTCATAAGAAATAAATGAATGAAAACAATATTCCCCCAAATTGAAAGATAATATGCCGCTGAAAAATGGGAAGTGGTAAAGATGTGGAAGGAAGGATGATAAATAATGCTCAATGGATTTTCATGAAATTCTCCTAAATTCGTAATAAATCAGAAAATTATGCTATTTTACCTCAAGTTTTACCTCCAAAAGAAAAATGTGGAATGACATATATGGACTGGCATTTGTTGAAGCTGATGTAGGCAGAGTTGGTGCTGAAAGTGATGTAAAAGGTGGAATCCAGGTAAGCACATCATGTCTGAACAATTGTTCACATTCACGAGTTGCTCGAGCCTCTTTCATTAGTTGCAATAGTGTGGTCATGTTGTGAATAGAGTTCTTGCCCATACTTGTTGTTCTCCTGTAAACAAATCACTATTTTGCATACAATGTTCTTGAATCCATAGTGTTAGCTTTGAATGGCAATAGATGAAGATGCAGGCAAAAATTTCAATGAGAAAAACTGATGTATACATGCAATACTAATATTTTGTCAAATCAACAAGTTATGGCAGAGTGCAGTAATCATATCGCATGCTATCCCATAATGCATACATTCCCCCCCTCCAATTGGAAAAGGAATTCCATGACCATAAATCGTATGAGAGGGGTTATGCTGACAGCAAGGCAAGGGAATGAACACTATAGCAGTAAATGAAGCAGAGTACACATATCAATGATAGGATGGCGAGAGTTATGGTTATAATGAGAGCAAAGCATGTAAAGATAGTTATGAATAAGAGATAGGATGCTTTGGATTGATGATAAGTTATGCGAAAAAAGAAAAAGAAAAACAATATGCCAAAAAGATGCTTTACTGATGGTATTCTAGCTGAAAAATGATGTGATTGATCATAAAACAATGCATAAAGGTTCAAAATGGGAAAAATTAAGGAAATAACTTCTCTAATAAAAGGAAAAAAATAAGAAAAGGGTATTATAGTGATAATTGACGATAAAATATAACTTCAATACCATAAGTAGAGCCTCTGTTGCCAGCAGGTATCCATAGCCTCGGCAAGGTTGCTTTTTAACCCATATGAGCCAGAATCCTCAATTTATAACTAGAGAGTTTCAGTGTTGTTCTACAGAATAGATCAGTGTGCTGGCGTGGTAACCAGATAACTACACTGTCATTCACTGGGATGTATTAAAAGTGATCAGGCCAGCTCGTGATGAGACCTCTTGTTCCAAGGATAATTTGACTATCCAATGGATCATAACCCTGGTGTGGTGGCCATAATGGGAATGTCACTTTGTTATAGCCTTATGATCATGGTAGGCTGGCTCGTAATGAGACCCCCTATCCTCCATTTGTGAACAAAATTTTGTTGTTATTACATATTTTTATGATAAAAAGAGGGAGGCTCAGTACTCCTTAAGAGCAGGGATGGCAGAAGAAGTTGAACATGTCAATAGAAAAAAATATACCCATAATCTCATTTATTACAGACAGAGAAGATTATAACCAGGAAGGGTGGAACCAGCATGGTATTAAGATGATCAATCAACATCATGTTCAATAGAAAACAATGCAGTAAAGTAGTATATAAATAATTGTGTCCCTTTGAAAATAATCTATCATCAAGGAGCTGTCCTGTTAAAGATCATAACGTAAATGATATTAACTTGCTTCAAAAGAATCCATAATTCTTGTCCTCATAAAAATAGTATACTTCATGCCATGAAAGAGAATCAGGAAAATGTGGTTGAGATGAACTAGGAATACTCCCACAAGAGGAAGGAAGGGTTGCTCTCGAAAATAATCCCAAAGTGTTGTTTCTTTGAAGGAACAACAAAAACACTCAAAAAGAGTGTTGTTCCTTGTAGGGAACAACAAAGGAAATGCACACCAAAGAGCAAAAATACACACAAAAAGTGTGAAAATGCAAATGTCGTTCTTTTAGAAAAAGGAATAGTAAAAACACTCGAAAAAGTGTTGTTCCTTTCAGGGAACAACAAAGGAAATGCACACCAAAAAGCAAAATTATACACAAAAAAATGTGAAAATGCAAATGTCGTGAACAACAAAAACTAAAAGTGTCGTTCCTTTAGAAAAGGAACAACAAAAACGCAAGTGCCATTCCTTTGGAAAAGGAACAATAAAAATCAAAAGTGTCGTTCCTTTGGAAAAGGAATAGCAAAAAACGCAAGTGTCGTTCCTTTGGAAGAGGAACAACAAAAATGAAAAGTGTCGTTCCTTTAGAAAAGGAACAGCAGAAACACAAGTGTCGTTCCTTTGGAAGAGAAACATCAAAAATGAAAAGTGTCGTTCCTTTGGAAAAGGAACAGCAAAAAACACAAGTGTCGTTCCTTTGGAAAAGGAACAACAAAAATGAAAAGTGTCGTTCCTTTGGAAAAGAAACAGCAAAAACGCAAGTTCCGTTCTTTTGGAAAAGGAACAACAAAAACGCAAGTGTCGTTCCTTTGGAAAAGGAACAATAAAAATGAAAAGTATCGTTCCTTTGGAAAAAGAATAGCAAAAACGCAAGTGCCGTTCCTTTGGAAAAGGAACAACAAAAATGAAAAGTGTCGAAGTGCTGTTCCTTTCGAAAAGGAACAACAAAATGTGAAAGTGAAAAAATGTTGTTCCATTCGAAAAGGAACAACAAAACGTGAAAGTGCAGAAGTGTTGTTCCATTTCGAAAAGGAACAACAAAACGTGCTGCTTCATTTTGAAAAGGAACATCAAAATGTGAAAGTGCAGAAGTGTTGTTCCATTCGAAAAGGAACAACAAAACGTGAAAGTGCAGAAGTGATGTTCCATTCGAAAAGGAATAGCAAAACGTGAAAAAGGAACAACAAAATGGACAATCATAAAATGCAAACATGCAAAAAAAACAAATTAGCTGTTCACGGCATTGATGCTGAAGATATGTTACAATTTGAATGAAGCAACACCTGAAACACAAAATATAAGAGAAATCAGAAAACAAACAACATTTTATTTAAAAAACAGTATGTAAATAAGTAAATTAAGTTACAACAACTATGATATTATGGAAAAAAATGATCTCTTTGAAAAATGTTTTGGCAGCAGTGATAAGACATGAATCTTCAAATGGAAATCAATTCTTCATTTCTTCTATTATGAATCCGTTGGGTAATGAGTTGGATGAAATTCCTTTGTTTCATTTAAAATTTCTTTCAAAAATCACTCGTCCATAAATTGACCTTCTTTATTTTCCCAAGACCTACAAAAACAAGTATCTACCTGCAATAAAACATTAAATCATGGAGAAAGAGAGGTGTGCAGGCTCTCCTAATCCAAGAATTATGCAAATAAACTAACAAGCAGTTACTATGTAGAACAAATCCACGGAGAAAATAACAAAGTAAAATTTATTTGTCACCTGCGGGAGAGCAGTGGTCGACCATACTAACCAGCAGTGTTTTAATCACAACTTCTTTGTTTTTCATCAAAATTGAGTGATTTTAAAGCCATATGAGAGCTAATTCAAATGTATATCTCCAATAGAAACAGGTTTTAAAAATTCAATGATATGATATGTCAATTTTACTTAGAACAACCTGCTTAACAGAGTCATTTTCGATTACCTGGCTTATACCAACAGTTGATATTTCAAGCGTAACGTTTTCGTTTGATGTCGTATTCGAATGATTAAAATTGGAAATGAAAATATATTCATTTATTTATCTCCAATAGAAACAGCTTTTGAAGACAAGAATAATTGATAGGTCAAATACTGTAAGGAACAGCTGGAAAGACAAAGTTTTAAGAGTGCTGATTTACGATAGACAGTCAGTATTTTGATCATAACTTCCCCATAAGATATCGAAAATGAGTGATTCCAATTGAATTGTAAACTAGATTTGTAGAGGAATATACAATAGAAACAAGTTTTAAAAATATGGTCATTTAGGCCTCCAAAAACTGATTGTCCCAACTCTGTTCCTGAGTTTCCCGCTAGACACCCTATCAATGTTTAGGTTCTAACTTCTTCATTTCAAAGCCAAATTGAGTGATTCAAATTGGGTTGGAAAGTAGAAATCAAGGGCTACTTAGGATAGAAATAGTTTTTTAAAATATTCCCTTTTGATCTCTCAAAACATGACTGTCCCGACTGTTTTTCCAGAAAGTTCATCAAGCCCGCAAGCCAAAAAAATGATATTCAAGCATTTTTTTCAAATTGGTGATAAAAATGAAATTGAGTGTTTGTAGAACTTATTATTTCCATTATGATTCATCTACATACACAAATGAATTGAAGCATTTATCACCGATGTTGATTTCGATAGCATGTTGTAACAAAAAACAACTAGTTTTACATAAAAAAAAAACAAAATGCATTTATTTATGCCCTTATTTATTTTATTTTATTTTTTCACTAACCTACTTTGATTGAAAGATGAATATGAATACGTATAGGAGTACTTCGAATGGAACCATGTTCGAAATAAGGCTTCAAATATGTACATACCCAAATTTGAAGAATGCATGTTAATGAATATTATGGTATGAGAAGCCAACTTCCCTTGAAAAAATGGTATCAAAAATTGTTGAAGCATAGAGTGATGTTGCAAGCAAATGATGGAGTGAAACCAATCTTCAAAGAATCTGTTACTTTCTTGATTTCCCATAGCCATCATACCATGAAGTTTTTGAGCTTTTAAATTGGCTTGTTGATGCAAGCTAAAAGAAACCTCATTTTCTTCCATAGCTTCTACAATTTTTGAATTTGAAACATTCTGAATCTCATTGTAAGTTTTCTCCATTGGTGCATGTGAGATAGAATGGGTGGGAAGTGTGGGTAAATTTTGCAGTTCAACATTGTAAGCATGTTGTACTAGTTTATTATGGTGAGGGTGTGGAATTAGTTGAGCAGGAAAATGTGTAAGGAATAGAGCATTGTGATGATGTGGTTGGTTGGGTTGAGTGGATGAATTTGATATGCAAGTAGGATGTTGTGGGAGAGCTGGTGAAGAATATGGAGAATATGTTTGTGTTACAATATGAGGGAGAGTAGTCATGCAATCATAAGATGAACCATGCCAAACTTGTAGACAAGATTGATGGTTATATTGACATGGCTGCCCTAGCACATTAGTGTTCCATAATGGATTATGTAAGTAAGAGAATGAAAAGGAAGTGTTTTGAACCATACCTATTGACCTTGTTGCAGCTTCCCGATCTCTTTGATATGCTACTTCCATCCTAGATAAGGAAGAGTGAGTATATATGGGATGCTCCTTTTGGTCATGAGGGCAAAACACTTCATCAAATTCTTGATTTTTATGAACTTGCAAAACATCCAATTTTTCATTTAGAGAGCTAATAAAATCAACTTTAAAATTTTCAAGTAAAACATTGATTTCAGCTCTTATGTCTCTTGTTCTTGTAGCAGGTTTAGAAAAGAAAGAACAAACATCTCTATAATTCTTACCAGCCTTGGAGATTCCTCTTGAATACCTTATGCACAACTCACAAACATCATCATATGATAACTGAAAACATCACCTTTTCCTATCAAATTTAAGAGCTCTAAAAATTCATCTTTGATCCCTTTAAGAAGGAGTGTTTCTAAGATCTCTTTTTCCAAATGCTTATGCTTTGATTTTTGAAGGTTATAATGAAATCGATCTACATAGTCCTCCAAGCTTTCATCTTCCCCTTGTATCATATCAAAAATATCTTCATCGGCCTTGCAATAGTCTTGGTACTTCTTCAAGAATATGTTCTTCATGTCCTCCCATGTTTGGATGCAGTTCCCACCTAGGCTCATGAACCATCGAAGAACTACTCCTTTTAGAGTAAGAGGAAACAATTTCAATCTTTGATCATTAGTACAATAATCATATCCTCTACAAAGTATTTCAAACTCAAATAAGAATGTATCTGGATCTTCATTTGCTAAACCATGAAAATTTGGTAGATAATATGGGGGAATTACGTGCATTTGTGTCACTCCTCCTAGATCTTTGATAGGAAATTCAAAAGTAGAAGTGTGAGTCATTTCTTACCATAACATAAGATGTTCTTCATGTGTTTCTTCGAATCTCCTTCTTCAAATGTTCTCGTCAATTGGTTAGTGATATTGGTGGTGCTTACATCACCACTTAAGTCAAATCATGAGATTTGTTTTTCAAAATTTCTATTTTCTTTCTAGTCATTCACACAAAAATTCAAACATCTATTTCTACCCTAAGTTCTTTAACAGTCCTGCTAGAAAGTGGGCGGGGGAGCAGGGCTTCTACATGCTCCGTACACAGGTTCTTACCTTCCATTTTTAATACCCAACTCTTTCCTAACAGGCACTCATCAGATGCACACTACTCTTTAAAAATGGATACACTCTCTCTAGCAACGATGCCAAAATGTCGAGCGATAAAAAGGTGTCTTTCTAACTCCTAATTACCTCATATTAATTGTCAACCCAGGGATGACTTTTTATTCCAAGAGTGTACTCAGTGTGAGGTGGCTATTTATTCAAGAGTAATGTTTTGCAGTATAGTGCTTAAAATCCAAAAGTAAATGAATGCTTGAAAGAAAATTTACTTACAGCAAAATACCTTGAAGCCTAAATCATTCATTCGGAAAAATAAGCAATGTATCAGTCAAGGGTCCAGTAACAATAACTCATCCCTTTGGAAACTGATGTAACCAAAAGTAATCAAGGAACAAATCATCAATCTGGGGACTAGACAGCAAATGCCAATGCCCACTACAGTTTCAGATCGTTCTGCACACCAAAGCAATCAATAACGCAAATAACAGAAAATGGAGCGACAGATAAGAAATGGAACAACAATTAAGAAATAGAACAGCAAACAAGAAACTGTATCAGCAACTAAGTCTAGCAAGTAGTAACACCTTAGTCTATAAGATCAAATGGACTAATCGTGATCTACAGGAATCAAATGGAAATCCTTCACTCTTAAGGACGGATTGAACAACCCACCAAAATGAAACAACATTGATTAATGATGAATTATAGAATAGCGCTTGAAAACCATATATACACACGGCAAAACTTAATGGTAGTTTGATCTTGGTAATCCACTTATCAGTCTTAGTTATAAAGAATATGATTGTATTTTATAATGGAACAGCAACATCAATAGATCCAATGATCGCAAGGAAATATAATCTCTAAGATGAATTCAGTAATACCAATTAATAAGTTTTACAACACGGATACGTTGTAATTGAACAACAATACATTCTGTAAGGATCAGCAACGTTATATCAATGATTAAAATAACAACAATGCGTTACGAAGTCAAGATGGATCAATACGACGCTCCTGTCATAGAGAATGATATTACTCAATTGAACATAAATCAGATATAACAGAACCGTGATGTAAAATAATAGAACATACCAGATTACCAAATAAAGTTGATAATGAAAACCACGCATAAACCAAAGAGATAATATACAGCAGCAGCAGCGTACTCCACCAGAGGCTGGGCCCTTAGCCGCCAGCGGATGCTGCTGGGTTACTTCAGACAACAACTCCCAAATCATGTATTAATCATCAAATGGTGAAATCATTACAACAGCTAAAGCTTTGAGACTTACAACATGAAACAGTCATTTCTTCCTCCTATCCTATCATGAATTCTTAATTCTAAATCTCTAATTCTAAATCCTCAATTCTTCATTCTCTTAGCCATCCTTTTTTCCATCCCCCTCTCTGATCTTTGTTTTTGTTTAAATAGAGAGAGAGCAGAGAGAAATTACAATAGAGATAATTACAACATGATTATATTGCAAAATTGGATTGTTTCCAACCAATTGATCAACAAGAAGATATATTTCCATCCATCTCTCAACAAAAGCAAGATGAATTTGGCTTTGCAGCTGAGATTTGGAGGACGGCCGCAACAACAAATCTGAGAAAGTCATGCTCAAAGAACCCTGCGTTTCTCTCAGTACAAGCCGAATTTGGGCAAACCATTCTTTGCTAAAGTTAATTGGGTCCGTTCTGGACAAAACCCATGTTCTAGATTTTCCAAATTCGTCTTCATTTTCTTAGAATCTCAACCGCAAAACTGTCACTTCTTATTCCAGTGAATTTCTGAGTTGGCACTTTTAATAGTCAAATCTTCAATCTAGAAATTATCTTGGAGGTTAAAAATGGTGAATAATGTTATAACCAATTTATTAAACTTTTATTAATAAAATCATGCATAATCATCAATTATTAGAAATAAAGGAGAATAAATAATATTCATTCATAAGAGCATAAATCATTATAAAATAGAATTATATGATAAACCGTGATTAATAACATGATAAAGAAAAGTGAAAATGGATGAAATAAGTGTTAAAAAGGTGGTCGTATTCACGGCCCAACATTAGCCATGGGCATACTTTTATGGTTCTTCCCAAAATAATAGAATCTGTGGAAGAGGTTCCATCCTTTATTTAAATAATGAACATTTCTTTAAGTTGAATAGTGGTTTGGAACTTAGAACCATTAGCTATGTTGAAATTTATAGTTTTAAACTGTTGCTTCTCTTTGCCATTGAAAAGGGGTGCCGACAACTTTGGGTTTTTGGTGAATCTTTCATGATTATAGATTGGTTCTGTTAGCTCTGCTACATGCTTTAATATTTGATGATCAAAGAACATGTTTGGTCGTGTTGGTTGTGCTCGCAAAGGGTTCATATTCATCATTTCTCTCCTGCCCCTCACTCCGTTTATGCTCACATAGCCTCCTTGTTATCCCTGTTTTACTCCAACATTTAGCATAAACCTTTATTTCTTTAGCTCCTGGGTGCCAATTCTATAATGCCATATAGCCATAATCCCATAACCAAGTGCCTTTCGCAAGCCTTTTTCACATCACATCAGTCATAAACGTGAGCTTTTAGTCCTCGTCGTCGATTGCATCCACCGCTAGATCCAACGGTATTCGCTTCCCCGACGCCATAACTTAACTGAAAATTAGTTCGCAGGAAAAGCGGTATTGACCCGGTCACATCTGCCACATGTCTTCCCCTTGTTGCATCGCTCCCCTATGTATGGATGCCGCCACAGCCCCAAAATTGGTGCGAGAATACCATTTACTGACGTTCGTACCATTTTTCGCCTGTTAACGTCGCACTTTTTTGACTTCCGATCACCGTCAAATCTGCCTGACCATGATCCAATGGTCCACATTCGTCCATTCTGTTTTCCCTAATACCACCTGAAAGTCTATCTCTGCTGTCCATTTTTATGATCCAACAACCAATTTCCCTTCTACATCCTACCCTAACTATGCACGTCCACAACCATTCTGCACTCCCGAAGGACCAAGATGGCCAGTTAACTGTACTCAGCGCAATTATTTTTCCAACGACTGCATTAAAGAACACTAAGGCCGAAGAACAAAAGGACATTCCTCGAGATGTTCACAACATTTATTAGTTATGGATCATTCTTCCATAGGACATTCTACCTACTCAAGAAGGACAACCAAGTACCAGAAAATGTCAAATGTGTTCATTCAAGCAGCAGATCGTAGCAGAGATTTTTATCAAATAGTTAATGTGGTTGGTGGTCCATTATGACCCCTCCACCCATAGGATAGTAGATATTTTTGTAACCAATCTCTATATATATCCAGAAGACAGATGTAGTCTTGGATGATGGTTGATGGTTTTGTTTTGATGTAAGGTTCAACTTCTGGAGACTGTAACTACTATGATACTTGCAGCTTCTGGTCTTCATTTTCAGCTAATACAAGCTTCTTTTGCCATTAATTGCTCACTTTCCACTTCTATTCTATTCCAGGCTATGCCTGTTATGCATTTGTCTTGAATTCTTGATGTTTCGAATTATAGGGGCGGTCATCCCACCTCTGTGTTAAGGTCTTGTTTATTTCAGCAAATGTATTATTCAGGTTTCTGTTATCTTAATGCTAGAGAGCTATCATCCTGTCCATGTATTAAGAAATAGATTTGCAGACCTCTTACTGGTTGCAGCCGGCCATCACAGGGTCCTGTGCATCTACTGGTGTGGTTAGTATTCTTCATATCCACTTAATCCTTAAACTGTGAGTAATTGGTGGTTAAAATCCTTGTAGTCTGGGGGTGTTCACCCATGTCTGGAGTCAAGCATAGTAGGAGTGGTTATCTGGCTTGAATATGCATCATTCCTTCCATTCATCCATTTCGAACATTTTGTTGAGTTTGTAATGTTCCCGAGCATCTCTGATATACAACCTACGAGAGTTTCTTGGGGTGATAACAGGTTCAACCAGTAGTCCATTTGTCATGTCCACACACTTAAGGCCTATTTTGGATGAATGATTTATGATTAAGGAACAATTTGATATTATTACACATCGTCACATTTTTAGGAGAGGAACACCATTTTTGATCGTCTATCTAGGGAAGGCACGCTACGGGCTCGAGGCATTTGGAAGATACTATAACATAATGGGAATGATCACTATTAATACTATCATGAACCATTTTATGAGATGCTTCAGGAAGATGCAGATCATGATTGATATTTGATGCACATCTATACACATTTTTAATTTTGGTTACATACATACATACAATTATGATATGGGCTCCAACTTTTATTTACATGACAAAGGATTACAATTTATACTTTGTTAATATACTAACAGAGAATTTTTGTATTTTTGTATATGGATCATATATGGACATATCTCTATGATTATTTGTGCATGATAAACAATATTTTTGGATATTCTTTTAAAGCATCTACAATATGTAATTTTCATATTTATTTAATGGAAATTACAATTTTTCCTTGGGGAAAAAGTACCATAAATTTACCACATTCATTGAAGTAGACAAGATTTTGTACTAGCACACACTTCCCAATAGATAAGATTCATATGTAATTAATAATGATTAAAAATGGCTATAACCCACTAAAATTTATGTAATTCCTTGAATTTATCCACTTCATACATCAATATATTTCCCAAAATGCTCTACTGAGATATATTAAACTCAAACGAAACTTTAGATATTTGCATGACTATCTGTGTGTGTGTGCCATAATCACATAAACAAATTTTCATTATTAAAACACTAAATAGTACAAACTTTTACTAGATTTATTCACTAAGAAAATGAATAGAGGAAACACTTAGGTAAAATTACAAGTTAGCAGCTAATCTAAAAATGAGCCTATTACATGTCATTTTGTCGCATCCAATGAATGGATTGAAAAGTAGATCGATCAACATCCTTGGCACCTTTCAAGCATCCCTTTGCAAATCCTTAAGCATTACCTCTCCAAAAATTTCAAGTTTTATGGGTTAATCATCTCAAAAACCTTGTTTTTGGCTGTAACGCACCCTGCCTTCATCCCACCTACAATGGTTGCATGTTTCATATTTGAGAATCTGCGCTAACCAATGCAAGTTGCCTTCACTGTAGGTGTGATGATTTTATAATTTTGCAAAAAATAAAAAATAATTACGAATCTTCTCTTTCCAAAATTTTTTAAGGTGTTTTTAACTATTTACCATTGATAGCGATTTCAAATTCCCACTCTAGAGGTCTTATCTCTTATCCCTATATCTTATCCTTCTTCATATGTTGATCCAAGTCCTAGATTGGTAAATCATAAACTACCTATTTTACCCTATAAATTCATTGCCTCCCATGGAGCCTGGGTTGGGTTTTTGAGATACCTAGTTGTGCCCTCATGCTACTGCTTTGAGCTTAAGGATCCATTACATTCATGCATTAGGGTTGTGATTTAAGGATTGCTTAGTGGCTAAGGAAGGACAAGATAATTGGGGAGAAATCTACAAAGTCAAGATCTATAAAGGGTTGTAATTCTCTCCTTCATTCATTATTACAAAAATAACTTTGTTTTCCTATATATATGTCTTGTTGATGCATATGTATTACAATGTCTCCTTGACTCATTGTCTATAGATGTTAGTTTATGCTATTTGTATGTTGCAGTTCTCTTGCATGTTTAAGTTGTTTTATAGGTTCCATTTATAGCATTTGGAGCTAGATTTGGAGCTTACAAGAAAAGAGAAGAGGATATCTTACATCAATGCCCAATTAATTCTTTATTTTGTATTCTAATTCCTCTAAGGAAAACATAAGTCTTTTTGACCCTGTTGTTTGTAGATCAGGCCACTAAATATAGGGAGTTTCCTTCTGTCTGCAGAAGGGAATTTTCCATATAGTAACTTAGGGAGTTGCATTATTGTGTGTGTTTGTTTCATAATCATATAAACAAATTTTCATTATTAGAAGACCAAACGCTACAAATTTTTACTAGATTTATTAAAGAAGCAAATGAATAGAGGAAACACTATGCTAAAATTACAAGTTAGTAGTTAGCATAGAAATAAGACATTTCCACCCATCCATAGCATCAACTACATCTCAAATTTCTATATTTATCCACCCCTCACCATGTGATGATACCACAAGGGGAAAACTAATGATTCACTGGTGTGTGAAAACAAGTTTCCTTCACACACATGATATAGTCATCGATCTCTATACCTAGTTGAGTTGAGCCTTTGTGATCTCTAGATGCATTTCAACTTGGATAGCAAAGAAAATAAGGAAATCCCTTCTCTTCTCTATAGTCCCTCGCTGAGTTCCCCACCTCTTTCTTTTCATACTCAACTATCACACATTAAATCATAGCCCACTTTTCTTAGCCAAAATACATAATTCCTTTGCAAGTGTTTAATAAGAATAAATTTGTTTTTGGGGAGGTAAAAACACACCAACAACATTCCAATCCATGATTGGCACCTTTTCGGGCATGTCTAGGTACCAAAATGCGGTTTCATCACCTAGAATGTGTCAACCATCATTCGACTTGGAATTCACAATATTCTAATCACAAATTTCATTGCTCAAGCACTCATGTGTCTTTCATCTCTATTGGATTCTCTCTCTATGCATGAATGAAATATTTCACATGTGTATGAATGTATAACATACTTTTTATTTCATTGGTATCGAAATATCTTCTAGAATTTTCCATAATCAATGTAATATACTGCTATAAATTCCCACATTTACCTTAGTCTCCTAGGAAATATGTGGGTCAAGTTCAAAATCCAAGGAATGAACTCAATCCATTTCTTCCATTAATTTCTAAATATCTTTTGTAGCTACTTCCCCAACTTCCATTTTTATGTGGGTCACTATTCATCTACCTAGGCATTCACAAACTATTAGTTGGGAAAGAAGGGAAAACATTACATTCAATTTTGAATTCATGGCAAGGATTGGCAAGACAATTCCCCAAAATTCCCTCATCATTTTCCCACTGATGGTATCATATCCTGTATCGCTATTCATAAGTTCCTAGTTGGTTTTGTTAGAATATTCATTATTCAAGCATGTAGAGTGCATATACATTGTTTCTAGATTCATCTAGTTCATTTTTTTCACAATGGCGATACATCTACGCCAACCTAGGAAATACAATACAATCAACATAATTAATCAAATTTAATTATGAATCAACCCATGGTTCAAGATGGGGATTACACAAAATGATCGTGTAATTGTGAAATACAAGAGACCCATTTGATATGGAATTCTTCCTACATCTTGAAATAAAAATCAAGAAGTACCAAAGGATGATGATTAGTTTGTAATGCAATGTCCTTACCCAAAAGGTAATGACACATATATTCCAACGGTTGCACTAGCACATGAAATTATTCATTATAAGTGTTGTAATTCAGTTTGGCTTTTGATAATCTTTCAATATGATGTGAAATGAGGTGATCTCCTTGTTTACATATAACACCAATAAGATAAGCAAAATTGCACATATCCACTTTGAAGATTGATGTAAATTAGGTCATTGTAAAACTAAAACTAGGCATAAGAGAACAAACAACTTCTAGAAGTTATCCTTAGCACCCGTGTTACAAGATAAAAGCCTATTTACTAGATAGTTAATGCAAGGGTTGTGCAATATGGGAGAATCTAGTGATAAAACACTAATAAAAGTTAATACTACCCAAAAAATTCTTCAAATTGCTAATTTTGGAAGGATTGGGCCATGTAGCGAGAGGTTTCACTTTCATAATATCAACACAAGCGTAGTCCTAATAAAGTGAATCAAAAGGCATTGCACAAATGTTTACACCAAAAAATATTTCTTCCTTTTGTCTTATAACATTTTCTCACACAACGGTTCTAGCACAAGACAAACATGTTACAAGTGCTTAGCCCATGTGTGGGTAAATACAAGAATATCTTCCAAATATATGACAACAAAACATATTAGGTGTAGCATAAAGACATCATTAAAAAGTTTTTAAAATTTACTAGGGGTTTTGGTTAGGCAGAAAGGGATCCCCAATGACTCAAAGAATCCAAATTTGGTTCTAAATGTGGTTTCAAAGAGCATATGAATGTAGAAATTCTATGTATATTAAAAACTTCTCATGTAATTTACTAAAACATAAGACTCAAATATACTCTACTCATCTACAGAAATTATTTCATGCCCGAGAAAGAAAACCATAAACATACATCATGATTCAACACACATACACAAATATTTATCTAGGGGAAAGAAATTGCTCAAAATTGCCTGAGAAACCTCAACACCTGTATAGTCTATCTCATTGACTCATAGACTGACTCTAGCCAACACTTAACCAATTTCTTAGCTCACCAGGCTCTTATTTCCTTGTGCCGTTCCTTGAGTAATTAGGCCCCATTAATTAGGAAGTTATTCAATTTGGATTATGCAATTCCTTTAGTCCAATCTCTGACTACATGCACCACCTGTAAAAATTGGAATATTTTTTACAACTAATATTACACTGCCCTTGTACTCCAATCTCAACTGGGTAACTCGAATTATCTGCATGCATCCATTATTATAGGTTTATTGATTAATTTACTGGTTGATCAATGAGGATGACTAAAGTCACACCCCACTACTAGACCTTTTAGTTTGTTTAGTAGTTAGAACTAGTTTAACTAACAATAACTCAAATTAACTAAAAAAGATTGCTATAGATTACAATCAATCATACTAAACTGAACTCAAGTGTCTCCACCTTAGTTAACTACCTCCAAGAATTCTTTTGAAATAGAAATTCGGATTTTAATCTAGTTTGAGGAAACGTCAAAACTAGAATTTCTTGTTGTGTTTTCAATAGTGAAGGCTATACAAAGTTTATTGTCCCCAACATCCAAGTCCAATTTGGTCAAAAGTTTTGTGCTTTGAAAGTGGTCCTACTAATCATCAATCTTGCCATATGCAACAACAATTCTTAACAATGGAGTTACTGATAGCTATATAAGTTTTGATGAAGTTCCATTTTAGGAAATCACAATGAGATGAGCTATGATGGATATGACTAAAGTTAAGTAGATATTTGACCTCATCAACGTCAAGGGAGGATAAATGATAGGTATGGGAGTTATGGAGAAGAAAACTATGAATTAAGTCAATATATCTCTCAATATTTCTTATAAGATGTATCGTGGTAGGGGGGGTAAAAATATCAAAAAACTTGTTAATCAATGTTAGCATATATGGGAGGCAGATGCATAACATTATCAGGTCTAACAAGTTATATTATGCATAATGATAAAAATTTATGTATGCGGAATTGGTAGATGATAACATTCCTATAGATAAGAGGAGGAAAAGAAATAGAAAACTTAAATTATAAAACAAAAATTGGTGGTCGCTAACTCAAAAAAAATATAAAACACAACATATTAAAAGAAAAATGTTGAAAACATAAAAAATGATAGTAAAGAAGACCTAAAACTTCTTTATGAAACATCGTTATGGGAAAAATTATCTTATAAATATTTAGAATGATAAAGTGAAAAATAACTATCAAATTGCATTGAAAGCATGCTTTGAACCTGCTTAGGCGTAACCCACTTGATTTTTGAACATTGTGAATAAGAAAATTGACACACCCACTTACACGACCAAGCAACTAGCCTCTATTATGAATAAAGTAGATCCAAAAATATAATATGAATGTGACACTTCATAGAAACAAAAGTAGTAAGAGATAATGGGAACTTCATAGAAACAAAAGTACTAATAGATAATTATCGAAATAAAGTGCTTGATAGTGACTATAGCTAAGTGGATAGAGCATTTGTTCCCTAAGAAAAAACTGGTCAATCTCACTGCAACACGAGAATTATTAGTCCCTGCCTACGACAACGAGACTATGGCAATCAATGGTTGATTGATTTCATATTAATTTGAGTGGACCGATCTATTTAACCAATGTTTTTAAAAAGCATTTGGTCATACAAAAATTTTATCCAAAGTTTTGTTATGGAGGTCTTATTACATGGTTTCGTTTTCATATCTAATTGTCCCTTTTAAGATATCCTAGGTTGCTAAAAGCGGAGTATTTTTTCTTTGTTTTCAGATTGGAAATCTTCAATGAAAATCCTAGCCTTACATTTGGAGAACCCTAAATCTAACACCTATCACTCATTAGGGTTGGCTTGGCAACTCGTTATGCGGAATAGTCTCCAGATGGCTAACATGCTTCCTCTCGTACACAGGTGAAAACTTCACAGAAGCTTGAGCGTGCCACTGGTAAAATTCACCCTCTTCTAGAAAACTTCAAGGAAGGTTGAACATGGAACCGGAAAATAGGAAAACAGGAAAAACCAAAGGCGTTAGAGTGTACGGGTTGATTCCTGTGGGTAACGAAGATAGAAGAAGGGAATACTGAAGCTCATAAAAAATTAGGTGTGTTTCATAAAAACCTAATTACTTACCTGACCTCATACTTCTCTTGCTTGGTTGAGAACTAGATTGGAACTGAATCAATTGAAATGGTTTATGATTCTGTGAGATAAACTCCATCTCCTACCATGTTGATCAACATTTAATCTTGCTAATTCCCCGGGATATGATCTATCAGCCTCGCTTGGTCTAGTTAGAAATTTCCATGAAACTACCTTCTGCTGGACGTATAGAACGTGATAGGGATAGTTAGAAATTGCCATGAAACTACCTTCTGTTGGACGTATAGAAGGTGATAGGGATATATCTATGGTGTACAACTAGGCTAACCACTAATACCTCAACTGGGTATTTTCCAATAGTGTTTGATTCAATCCCCTTGACTGAGGTACTTAATACCATAGTCTTATTTGTTTGGTCCTAAAAGGTCAACCCTGCCCAACGAAGCACAAAATCCATATGCCTCTGCTATATCGAAATGTTGCGAGGGTGGGTTGCATAGCCACCATTGATGTTTGGGAGAGTATAGTTTGGCGGGAAGAAGTTAGTGGTTGTGACCCTCACTATCCCTGGAAAACACCACTGGAGTTCGTCATTACATTTCATTTCATAGCAGGCTTCTCAGCTAAGTCCATTATTGAAAAGAACAGTACTCAAAGCAGAAGTATTAGTGCCATAACCTTTGCTGTACAGATTCCTGTATACACACACCCCTCCTGCAAACAAGCATATATGAAAAATCACAGTACAGCTAATTTATATTCAAAAGGTAAAGTAGAAATCACAATGAGCCCAAAATTTAGATTAATTTGTATGACCGTCTCAGATTTGTAAGTGAATGTCGTGCAGACTTAGGCCATGATAGGGGACTGCTTTAGGAATCCCCCTTATATGAGTGGCTATCCATTTGGGAGCCTATATTGGAAGTTCAAATAGTTCTTAACAACAAACTACAATGATACTTACAACCTCAAGCTTTGGGAATTATTTTCTGTTTGAATTGATCAACAGAACAGGGGATCTACTTCGATGGGTTGCTTGTTTTCCATTAAGCTACAATCCCATTTTCGATCTCATAGGCTACCTTCTTCGATACCCATATGTGTATTACAGATTTTGAAAACAATTGATCTTTCTTCAAGTTTGAGATATTCCAGAATCTGTAATCCAAAGTGGAGGACGTTGGACAATATACTTTTATCTCAATTTTATAATTTCTTATTGACGTTGCAAAATAATAGTTTTATCAGAATTTATAGTTGCTTTATGACATATTAATTTACTTAAGTTGTAGATTGGTAGAATATTTTAAAATAAGATCTGTTAAGCGTTTCACCTCAAACTCCAAAATATTTACAAATATATACATATTGTGTCTTTTTTTTAATGTAAATTTCCAATACATTTACCAATTATCCACTAAATTCCACAAAATTTCCAAAATTTACCATATTATAAACAAAACAAAATTTTGAAATGTGTTAGAACCAAATGTCCTAGGTACCCATAGTTATGGAACCATTGGTATCCATAGTTTCAGAACCATCGCTGCCGCCGTAGAATGTGGCATGGCCAGATTTCCAGCTACTGTATCCTTAAGCTTGAGCAACCATCCTTAGTAATCCCTGCAATGAAGTTAGCACAATGTTGTGTAACTAAGCCGTTAGTGTGCAGCCATTACTCCAATCCAATGACAAGTATCCTGCCATTACTCTGTAGCCAAACAAGCGCGTCAATCCAATGACTAGTGCACTCGCTTAGAAAAATCAATTTAATGCATAGCAGCTACATTAAATAAATTAAGGACTTACATCATAGCTGAACAAGATCAAACGAAAATGAACAAAGCTGCCAAGCTAGCTAGACACATTTCCCATTGGAAAGTTAAAGGGAAACTGATCCAATATATAGAACCGACCCCTCGATCTAGTCCACAGTATGAATTTTCAACTCGTCTGATTATGCCATGGTGAACGTGCCTATGCCTAGCGCAAAACTGAGAATTAATGGGGTTATTTCTTTTAGAAATACAAAAGCCTTCATGTGCATGGAAACTGTTCAAAGTACCACCGCGGACACCATCACGTGGCGCTGGTGCCTTACTTTATCTACTACAATAGGGATAAATTTCAAACATTTTGCAACAAGATTCATTCGATGAAACAACATTCGGTGAAATATTGTTTTTTGTCTATTACACAATGTGGTTGACATCGTTCATGAGAAAACAAAATGTTAGAGAAAATATTGTTCCAATTGTATTTAAATTTTGCATGCCATATATGTTTGTTAAATAGGGAAATGGTACAGAATAAATATTGTTCCAATCGTTGTTGGATTTTACACGATATATAAATTTGTTCAGCTTTAACCGAAAAAAAAAGGATAACTAAAAATTGAAATAGTTGGATTTAACACGATATATAGATTTGTTAAGGTTTAACTGACAATGAGAATATTTGAAAAATAGAAATAGTATTAGAAGTCATATTTAAAACTAAAATATTTGTGTTTTAATAGATTAAGGATGAGTTCTTCTTTGGAAAAATAAATTAACAATCTGAAAATGCATTTGATAAGAGGGATTCTTCTATTACAAATATGAAATTGTTACCATATTCATAAAAGACTATGTTAGAGCACCCAATGGCCTAACCAAAGTATTTACTGTGGTTTCCCTGAAGAAGTACTGGTTTCCAGTGTTAAGAATGGCCAAAAATGTTGACAGCTGGCCTACTATAGCAGACATGGTAGCCCAAAATCAACGTCTCATAGTATTTACTTCAAAGCCTAATATGTTGTTGATTCAGGAAAAATGGAACTATAATTAAACTCTACAGTATACTAATCTAAGTTTAGGGCATGATAGGAAATTAAATAAATGTAAATTTTAGGTTGGGAGTCTCCCTTTCAACTACTCATGACTAACTACTCACAATTCATTTGCTATTTTTATTTAAACAAATTCATATATTATCTGATAGGAATAAAATCCTCCATTTCTTATTTGAATGAGAGAAACCATATCACATTTTTAATTTATTTTTAAAAAAATATAATATAAATGTAAAACGTAAAGTTGTTGACGTTACAAGAAACAGAGGATAATAGTTTGTCTTTATTATGTTGTTAAGTAGTTATGTTACATTTTGTCGGTTGGTAAGATAACAAGGCATGGCCAATTTTTATATTTTAACTAAATCACCGAGAGTATATGGGAATATTGAATTATGAGATTAAAAGAAATAATATAAATGTGTAAAACATAAAGTTACTCATGGCTAACTACTCACAATTCATTTTTTTATTCTCGATGAACGAGGTTACACATGGACTCAAAGGTTGTAACCCTCAAAGGTTATAACGCTCAAGTTTTATTAAGTTTTATTAGGTTGCATAGTAGGAAATTTAGGGAATTAAGAAAATGTGAATTTAGAGTCTTACTAGGCTGCATAATAAGAAATTCAGGAAATTAAAGAAATGTGAATTTAGAGTTTTTTTGGCAAGTTTTTATTTTGTTTCAGGTTGGAATCTCCCTTTCAACAACTACTCATGACTAATTACTCTCAATTCATTCGTTATTCTTGGAGAACGATCTTACACATGGACTCACAAGAAGATAATTTAATGTACGGTCTTTTTTTTGACAATCTTTAGTATTTAAATCTAGAGAGTTTAAATTCATGGGTATTTGAGATGTTCGAATTAACTACAAGTTTCTCGACAATGGAAATTTTCTTCCGATTAGTTTCAATGTACTTCTATTTTATTATTTGTCTAGTTTTATGTTAGTCCTATGTTCATTTACTACTTGGTATAAATTTTTGGGATATTTTATGCATATTTTTTTCATTTACGCTTTTTTAACAAGGAAAAAGAGTTGTTTATGATCTAATATTTTTCATGAAAAAACTCCTTTTATCACAATTTGCAAATCATTGCATTGAAATTGATTCTTTGCATTCTTGTAGTGGTTATGGAAGCTAGCTATAGTATTTTTGGTGGGGTCATAAAGAATTGCAAGAGTTAACATGTGAATGTTTGTTGAGAAATCATTTTTATTGGAGAATAAAGATGGTTTTTTCAATATCTATAATTTTCTTGTAATATTGTGAATGAAATATACTTGTTGGTGATTATGTAGTATTGCTTGAATAGGATTTTCATTAAAGGATGAGTTGAAGCTTCTCAGATACATCATATCACTATTAAATTCAATCATGATACTATTCCTTCATCATGTTAAGATTAGTGTTTTAACTTTTCCACTTCTATGCTAGAGGTTTAAAGTTTGATTCTAGCCAACATTTTCCAATGGAGGAAAAGGCATTGTCAAGAAATTTAGCAATAGTGATGACTAAATTTCATAGGATATTGATGTTGGTGACAAACTATGCATGTTTGATTATACAATAAAGGAAAAACCGATGATTATATTATGTTCGATGTGTTTAGTCAATTTAATGTTCTTAAATTGTAAGCATAAATTATCGACCAGGGCAGGTAAACTGATGAAGTGCAAGTCCTGATGAAGTGCAAGTACACTATATGTTCTAGAAGTCTTTTATGTCATTAAGGTGATTATGTTATCATTATCTAAGCTAATTTCAATCTCTATATTTACTGTTGAGGTGGTGTTATTATCTATACTAGGATGTTATTCTTAATATTTTATTGTTAATTGATTATCCTAAATGTTATATCTAGAATTAGTTCTAATTGAATTGTGTTTTTATAATGATTGGATAGTGATTTTAACTCTTTTCAATAGATGTGTTACGTTAATATTCCTTTCAACTTATCAATTGTTTTGTATTTTTATGCTGCAGCTAAACAAAGCTAACTATGAAAGCATGAAATGACATAAATAAAATCCTAATTTATCAACTTGGAAATGAAATGTGCTTGAATTCATAAGCTGAGAAAGATTACCACTCTTATAACAAAGCTAACTATGAAAGCATGAAATGACATAAAGAAAATCATAATTTATCAACTTGGAAATGAAATGTGCTTGAATTCAGAAGCTGAGAAAGACTACCACTCTTATCTACTGCAACTTTATTTCAATGCAAAAAGAAAAATAGAAACGAAATTACTGAGCTATGAAATCACTAAGCTATGCTAGGCAAATAAATGAAATGAAATTACTAAGTTTATGCTAGGTTTTAAGCAAATGAAATGAATGAAACATAAATAAATCAAGTGAACCTAGTCGCGATCTTCATTAAACTACATCTTAAAAACATGAGAACAGGGAATCCATGAATTAAATGTATGAAATAACAATTGAAAAGGAAAATCTAATTACTATGAATCAAAGAACTGGTCTGCAGGTAGAGGCTCTCCACGAGGCAGTCAATCACTTTAGATCAACAACACATAAAATATATGAAATAAGAACTTTGCATTAAGCAAAAAAGAGTTCTACAAGATGCTCAAACTACATATGGTGGTGCACACATTACACAGAGCTTCCAATGTTTTTATAGAGTTCTTTTTAACAATACGAGAAATTTAAGCCTACAGGACTTCACTATAGTCCTTATCAAAACTAGATCATATCACTTATTTGTCGATTTTCTATTGAAAAAGAAAATTGATGAAATCTCTTAAAATTCAGACCCTGTTCTGCGTTGTGCTACTGTTGACTGCCATGGTTGATCGTGTTATAGTGCTAATGTCCTTGTGAATTAGCTCGATTAAATAAGAAGAAATCCATGAAAGTATCATTCCCTCTCTACCCATATACTCCTTTGTTGAGCTGGCACACTCGAACCCTGTCAAAAATGGAAATGGTTGCAGATCTGTGGATTAGCTGTAGAATGAGATCAATTCTGTAGCTGCATGTAAACTTTAATAGAACAATAAGACATATTGACAAAATATGAAAAGAGAACATACGAATGTTTACCTTGTAAAAACTGTATGTTTGTTGCATTTATTTGGATGATAGTAGTAGGAAAAAGGAGGTAAATATCGAAAAAAAGATGTCAAGATAAAGCAGTTCTAGTACTCTACATTCCCCCACACTAGAGGTTTTATATGTCCTCATACAACACAAAATTGTCGTTTTTCTGTATGTCTTTAGATACCTTTGCCAACATATCCATGTTTCACTTTATTCTTCTTCTTGGCAGTTACTGCCATTCTTGGCTTCCTCATAAGGATCTTGTATTTCAAGTTAATGATTTCTCTTTTCATGGCCTTGTTTTCTTTCTTCAATTTCTTATTCCTTTTATACCATAGACTTAAGTGAAGTAAGAGGTTATCACTTTTTGCAATTTTATTTCCATTTTGTGCCTTCAAAGTTTTACTTTTAGTTTTGAGGTACCAGTTTAATGTCTCAATCTCAAAGATTTATTCTTTCAAAACATTGGATATTGGAGGTTCTTGTGGATCATTAAACTGGTTGATTTTTTTTTCTGGGTTCTGAATTGATCCTTTGGCTTCTACTTCCTTCCTTTATAATGATTCTATGTAATCATAGATTTATTTTTGTACATGATCAATACATGGCCTTTGTATTGGATTCTTTGGAGGTGAAATGAAGGGAGCTGGTGATACCCTTGGTGACAGTCCCAGTGATACTCTTGGAGAGTCCTTGAGATCTTCAAATTGATCCTTTGACTCAAGATCAATATTCTATGCAACTTTTGAGGCTACCTCTTTCATTGTGTTTAATTAAGTGCTTCTTCTCAAACCTGTGGTAGGTATCCTATGAATCTTCTTTTCCTTAACTTTTGGAATTTCTTTCTGAGGAATGGTTTTTATTTTGGGTAAAAGCTCTATTTTCTTGCTAGATTTATTTCTTCTAAGACTTTATGGGTTCATTTCCTGCAAAATTTCTACAATTGATAGATCATCTTCTGAAAAATATTATTGATGCTAAGGTTCCTGTTCTATTACTGTCTCAAATTTTCTATTTCTTCCCCATAGGGTTCTACTACCACTTTATTGTTCATGGGTTTTCTCTTCAAAGTCATTTATCACTAGAAAATCATCCCAATTATCACCTATGATTTGAAGATGAAACTCGATCAAATTTTTTACTAACGCATGGTACATTGTGTTGTTTGTAAATTGGATTTTCTTTTGAACACTTACTAACATTTTCTTAAGGCTATTCAATAGAAATTATGGAATATTCATTTGATGTTCTTCAAGTAAATTCATCAATAGCCTAACGTAATAGAAAAACATACACCCAAATCAGCTTTCACAAGTAACAAATTTCTGAAGGATAAGGAGAAAATTTCTTCACTTACTTTTGAAGGCAGAACTAGGAATAACTTTTCTAAAGACAGTAATATCTATGCCTCGGTTTTTTAAGAAAATTTTCCAGTCTTCCCCTCTGATTCCTCTGTTCTTGAACCACTTTTCTCCAGCTCTGGGCAGTCCAGTGGCTTCTCTATCACTAAGAACTTGAAATCGCCTATTTCGACTTCTACACCATCAAAATATTGTGCAAATGTTTTTGTCACCTCCTTATGGAAAATGTCAAACTTTTCTATGAAATCTAATCATTGAGATTTCAATAGAAGTTCTCTGTTATGGGGGTATCCTTCCAAAAATTTCCTTCTTGTTGGCTCTATTTGAACAATAATGCCCATGGTGAGAGATGTTTTGTCTCACGAACTATTTTACTTGATAGGAAAAATAGTCTTATTAGGGTTTTCTCTAAGATGGAGAGACTGTATGAATTATAAGAATAAGAGAACGAGAAAGTATAATGAAGGTTCACGGGGATGAGGTAGTCATTTAAATGCATTTAATGCAATGATTCGATGATCAAATAGATGGATCTGAAATAAGTATGAGATAGGAGTTAAAATGGTGGCAGATTATAATGGATTTGACAAGGGACTACCATCCATGAAATGCAATGATTTTGGTTTTTTGGTAATGTTATGTCCACCTAATTCATATATACAATATGTTAACCTCTATTGTAAAATTAAAGTGTTACATACCTTAGATTTTTTTGCTAACCTTTATTTGTCCTTTAAAGTTATTTGCAGGTTCTTCGTACTTGAAAGGAGTCAATCATTTCATCAATTTGAGTGGAAATTTGAGGATTGTCCCTATCAAATTGGCTGCAAAAAATTTTGTTAGAGTTGCAGAAAGTCACTAATTCTGTAGCTATTTTTTTTCAAGAAAGGGATGTTTAGAAAAATGGATTTTTAGAAAAATGATTAAGAGAAAACTCAAGGTGCCAATAAGAGTTGGTTTTCACTTTACATTTTCTGTATAAGCATGCCAACAAATTGTTGGTTTTCATGTTTATATATGTGTGTGTGTGTGTGTTTTAATATATATATATTATGAAACAAAGAAAAATAAAATTTATAAGGTGGAAAAGAAGAAGAATTTCTCTTAACCATCTTCAATTTTGAGCTATCTTGGAAAATTTTGACAAATTCCTCTTTTGTGAATGGCATCTGATAAATTCTAAGTCGATGTCCATTCACTAAAAGAGGAATTTTCTCTTCATCAATAGTCCTGATTCTGACTACACCATTGTCAAAGACATTTTCAACTTCATAAGTTCCAAGCCAGTGAGTTTGGAATTTTCCTTGGAAGTTCTTGAACTTTGAATAAAAAAGTATTGCCCAATCTCATGGATGCAATTTTCTTTCTTTGATTTATTTATCTTGCAGGTTCTTCGTACTTGAAAGGAGTCAATCATTTCATCAATTTGAGTGGAAATTTGAGGATTGTCCCTATCAAATTGGCTGCAAAAATTTTTGTTAGAGTTGCAGAAAGTCACTAATTCTGTAGCTATTTTTTTTCAAGAAAGGGATGTTTAGAAAAATGGATTTTTAGAAAAATGATTAAGAGAAAACTCAAGGTGCCAATAAGAGTTGGTTTTCACTTTACATTTTCTGTATAATCATGCCAACAAATTGTTGGTTTTCATGTTTATATATGTGTGTGTGTGTGTGTTTTAATATATATATTATGAAACAAAGAAAAATAAAATTTATAAGGTGGAAAAGAAGAATAATTTCTCTTAACCATCTTCAATTTTGAGTTATCTTGGAAAATTTTGACAAATTCCTCTTTTGTCAATGGCATCTGATAAATTCTAAGTCAATGACCATTCATTTAAAGAGGAATTTTCTCTTTATCAATAGTCC
The DNA here is from genome assembly GCA_031772625.1 of Pinus tabuliformis. Taxonomy (NCBI): domain Eukaryota; kingdom Viridiplantae; phylum Streptophyta; class Pinopsida; order Pinales; family Pinaceae; genus Pinus; species Pinus tabuliformis. Next base: position 1,502,937,866 of record CM062816.1, read on the forward strand.
TGATTCTGACTACACCATTGTCAAAGACATTTTCAACTTCATAAGTTCCAAGCCAGTGAGTTTGGAATTTTCCTTGGAAGTTCTTGAACTTTGAATAAAAAAGTATTTCCCAATCTCATGGATGCAATTTTCTTTCTTTGATTTATTTATCATGCCATCTCAATCTCTGTTGTTGAACTAAGCTGGTTTTTTGGAAGGCATCTTGTCTTATTTTATCAAGATCATTGAGTTGTTCCATCCTTTTCTTTTGTGCTTCTAATAAGTCAAGATCCAACTGGACTGTTGTTTTATAGGTCTAGATCTAGAATTCAATTGGAAGTAAGACTTGCTTCCCATAAACAAGTTCATAGGGAGTATGTCTTATAGTGCTTCTCCATGTAGTTCTATAGGCCCACAAAGCTTCTCAAAGATTTTCTTCCAAATCCTTCCTATGTAAGTGTATAGTCTTGGTGAGAATTGCTTCAATCACCTTGTTTGTAGACTCAACTTGTCCATTGGCTTGTGGATGGTATGGAGTAGATTTCCGATGCTTGATTTTGTATAGTTCCACAAGCTTCTACACTACTCTGTATGTAAAATGTGTTCCTTGATATGTTACAATTTCTCTTGGGACACCAAACCGAGTGAAAATATCCTCAAAAAGAAATGAAGCTATAATATTTTCAGTAGCAAAAGGAAGTCTTTAGCTACTACCCATTTAGTGACATAATCAATACATACTGGAATATATCTTTTTTGTTTTGAAGGTGGATTGATTGGACCAAAAAAATCTAGCGCCCATTTCTCAAAAGTTTCAATGATTACCTAAGGTTGTAGTGGAATTACATTTGAAAGAGTAGGTTTCCCCATCCTTTGAAAATTATCACATCTCCTAACATATTCCTTGGTATCGTTAAAAACGGAAGGCCAATAATATCCTAAGAGAAGGATATTATAAGTAGTTCTTCTGTCAGAGAAATGTCCTCCACATGGTTCATCATGGCATGCTTTACGTATTTCTGGTATCTCGTCTTCTAGAACACATCTTCTGATGATGAGATCTAGTCCTGTTCTGTACAATTCTTCGTTTATCCATGAGTAAGATGCATTGTTTTGAATTATCCTCCTCTTTTCTTTGGGAGACAAATGAAATGGAAATTTTCTTGTAGCTAAATAATTAGCAATATCTACATATCAAGGTGATTTAGTAGATACTGCAAAAAGATATTCATTGTGAAATTTATCCTACACAGATCTATCATTGTTATCATTTTGAATTCTAGATAAAAAGTCAACAATTGTATTTTGTTTTACGGGTCGATCTAGAATGGTGATGTTGAATTCTTGCAATATTAAGATCCATTTGGTTATTCTTCCATTAGTGATTGGTTTATTCATTATATATCTAATGGAAGAATGGTCTATGTGAATGAAAGTTTCATAACTAGTTATATAATGTCCGAATTTATTAATGGCATGAATTAAAACTAAAACATCCTTCTCAGTTACAGTATAATTTAGCTCCGATGGAGTTAAATTTTTACTAGTATAATATATTTCATAAAGAGTAAGGTATTTTTTTCCTAAGACAGCTCCTAAGGTTGTGTCTGAAGCATCGGTTTATATATGGAAAGGCAATTTCCAATTAGGTCGTTTTAAATTAGGTGCCTCACAAATTTTATTTTCAATGTTTCAAAAGAATTTTGACAATAAGAATCCCAACTGAATTCACAGTCTTCGGTAAGTAGTTTGAAGAGTGGAGATGAATTTTTTGTGAAATTTTCTCTGAATATTTTATAGTATCTAGTAAAACCAAGAAAAGTCCTAACATCTCATTGACAATTTGGTACTGATAATTTAGAAATGACCTCTACTTTAGATGAGTCTACCTTAATTCCATCTCCTGAAATATGGTGACCTAAAACAATTCCTTCACTAAACATCATAAAACATTTCTCGTGACTTAATGAAACATTTGTTTCTTTACATCTTATCATAAATTTTTCTAAATTTTCAAGTGCCTCTTCAAAATAATTTCCATAAACTCTGAAATCACCCATATATACTTCCACACAATCATGAATAAGATCGGAGAAAATTTGAAGGACTGCCCTTTGGAATGTTGCTGGAGCATTGCATATTCCAAAAGGAAGTACTCACTAAGCATAAGTTACCCATGGGTAGGTAAATGTGGTTTTATCTTGATCCTCAGGTGCTATTGTTGGCATTGGCACTATGACACAAGTGTTTTCCTAGATGGCAACTCACTCAGATGATGTATCACAGTTCAGCAAGTTAACAGCACAGAGTTACAGATCAGACTTCACAGAATGAGGAAAGAGAGGTATACACAGGTTCACCTTGAAAAAGTAGTGTATACACGTGGGTTAATAGACCAAAAGGAGAGTATATGTACACACACATTTTCACAGAATGAAAGGCGCATATATCTTGGAAAACTAAGTTTTGGTCCAAGGTATTTGGTCCATGGTATTTTAATCCATGGTATTGGTCAAGGATATATGGTCTAAGGTATTTGGTTCAAGGTATTGGTCTTAAGTGGTTTTGGTACATGGTATTGAGTAAGGCCTAAGACTATAAAAGGAGGAAAAGATCATTAGGCAAATGCACTCAAGTATTGAATATATGATGAAGAGCAAGATCTAGTATACAGGTTATTGGGTTATGGTGCATAGCTAGATTTGAACCAAGGATGAACCTTAGCACTTGATGAAGGATAAGATCTAATGATGGGTCAAGATCTTAAGGCTTGAATTGAAGTATTTTTATGTGGTTTGATCATTTATTTGAATGACTTGTGCATGTTTTAGTCTGTAAATATGATGATCTGGGTATAACTGAAGTCTAGAATTATTGTAATGTTTAAATCATCAATTATAGATCTGCACATAGGTTCACTTTAGAAAAGGCGCGTATATACGCTGGTTCTGCATATCAAAACAACATATACATCTTAAATTTTATTTGCAGATCTGTACGTAGGTTCGCCTTGAGAAAACAATGTATGCACACAGGTTCGACACATGAAAGTAGCATATACCTCATAAAATATGTTTTAGCTACTCCTGTTTGCTGTTGCAGTGTTTGGGTTCTGGCTTGTATTTTGGTTACTATATCCCAGTTACAACATTTTGAAAGATCAGATTGAAGGGTTTTCAAAGTGATTGATTGATTTAGTTTTGGTTGGTGTAAAGGATATTGGTTGATGCAGATATAATTGATGATTGAATGATGTTATTGATGGATCTAGTCTGAAAATTTATGGAACGTGGTCATTGGAAGAAAAGATAAGGTTGTAGCCTTCTACAAGCCGACACCTACGTACTAGTAAACATATCAGCTAGTACAAGAGCTACGGGGTTGTAGCTCCCTTCCAGAAGAAGATGGAGAATGAGAGAAGGTTGTAGCCTTTTGCAAGTAGAATCCCGCGTACTGGTATAAGACTATACTAGTGCAAAAATTGTAAAAAGAAGTTTCTTATTAAAAAAAGATAGAGACGATTTCAGTAGGTGGTTTTCACCCACATTGGGTTTCCACCTTATATCTTGTGTTCATGTGTGTGATTGTATATTCTGTTTTTACTACACCTGGTTACTATTTATATGGTTCTGATGCACTGATTAAAGATCAACATATGATGAATTAACTGAATCATAAGTTTGCAGGATATACTCTAGTTACCTTAAAGACAATTGTGTATACACGCTAGTTCCATTAACTAAAGTAGTGTATATGAATCTGATTATGGAAATGAAAAATTATTGACTTGCTAATACTGATTCACCTCCCCTCTCAATATTATTTCCAACAATTGGTATTAGAGCATGTCCTTCAGAAGAATCTTGATCACTTGAAGGAAGATCTATCATCATGAGTAATCAAGAAAGAGAGGGATCCATCAGACCACCAATCTTTGATGGAAGCAACTTTGTTTATTGGAAAGTAAGAACCACAACCTATCTTCAATCTCTTGGAACAGATGTCTAGGAAATCGTGGAAGGAGGATATACATTTCCATCAACAATTCCTACAACTGCGACTAGTAAAAAGAAATATGAAACCAATTCCAAGGTCGTCAATACATTATTGGTAAGTCTGTCACAATCAGAATTTGTCAAAGTTATTAAGCTAAAACCCGCTAAAGAAATATGGGACAAAATCGTTCTAAGTTATGAAGGAGACTCTCAGGTAAAATGTGCAAAACTACAAACTCTCAGAATTCAATATGAAACTCTCAAAATTCACAATGATGAAAGTATAGCTAGTTACTTCTTACATATAGATGAGATTGTTAATTGCATGAAGAATTTGGGTGAAGAGATAAAAGAAGTTACTTTAGTTGAAAAGGTTTTAAGATACTTGGCTGCTAAGTTTGAATCAAAAGTATCTGCCATAGAAGAAAAGTAGGATCTTCAGACTATTACTATGACACAGTTGCACGGAATCTTAACTGCTTTCGAGATGAGAAAAAGAGGTCCATCGGATATGAGAGAAGCCACATTTAAAGCTCTAGGAAGAGAAGAACTCAATGAATCAGGACATATTTCAGAAGGAGAGGAAGAAGCAAACTTTTTCAAGAACCTTCAACGGGGTTCCAGAAGATTTAGAGGTAAACTACCTTTCAAATGTTTTGCTTGTGGAAGAGTCGGTCATTATGCTGCCAAATGTCCTCATAAATATATGCTTGATAAAGGTAAGGAATCATTAAAATTGAATAGAAAACAAAGTGTAAGTAAGAATAGCTACTATACGCATGCAGATAGCAATGGTTTATCAATTAGTGATGAAGATGAAAATAGTAATGACTATAGACTTCTGATGGCTTTTGAAGATGATGATTTCTTGGAGGCTTTAGATGGAGATGACCTTTATGAAGAAATCTCTAAAGTAAAAATCTTTTTAGAAGAAAAGAATATGATTATAAATACTGTGACATTCCAACTTGTTGAAAGAAAAAAACACAATGAAAAACTACAATGTGAAATTGTGGGTCTACGAAAGGATATTGAGAAAACAAAAGCTCTCAATCTTAGATTTGCTAAAGGATTAGAATCCTTAAATGAAATTATCAAAGTGCAGCATTCTCCTATGATAAATACAGGTCTTGTATATACTAAAGAAGCATCTCAAGCACAGAAGCCGTCAACCTTCACTAAAAGCTATCTTAATGCAGAAAAGAACAGTGAACAGTTTGACAATCGTCAGCAAAGGCATAAAGCAGATCACCAGGTAAATCAGGCTCAATTTACTTCAACGATGAATAGAAGCTACAACCAACCTTAAGTAAATCACACTAAATTTGTTTCAATAATGAATATCAATAAAAACTATAATCACCAGGTCAATAGATTTGATAATCACAGGAACTTCTTTAATGGCCAATGTTTTTCATGTCATAACTTTGGACACAAAGCTGTTCAATGTGTTTCTTACAAGACCATCATGACTAGAGAAGCACAAAATTAAAGGAATGTGATAGGGATTATGAAATTGACCTACAATAAATTTTCTCTTCTTGAAAATGAAATATAATGCTCTATCTACAAAAACTTCAGTTATGAAGAATCTGAATGTAGGAGTAAGTTTCGGCAAACATCTCAGAAGGAGCAAACTCCATTAAGTCCCAAAATATGGAGAAAGAAAGAACCAAAAACAAAAACATGTCGTATAGCCTTGTATGCAGAAGGACAATAAAATAAATGGTACATCGATAGTGGATTCTCAAAACACATGACAGGTGACAAAGAAAAACTTCATTCATATATTGTTAGAAAAGGAAAAGAAGGCCTCATTTGGAAATGACACTCTTGTTGTCATAAAACGTAAAGCCTCTATTCTCTTAAAAGAAAAAGTTAGAGCTGGGGATATTATGTATGTTGATGGTCTAAAGCATAACTTGTTGAGTGTCAGTCAAATGTGTGATCAAGGAAATGAAGTAGTATTTTGATCAAATGGATGTGTTGTTCATGAGCTTGATATAGGAGAAACCATGATCAAAGGTATAAGAACTCCAAACAACTTATACATACTTAAGGGAGGACAACAATAGTGCAATCTAAGAAAAAATGATGAACACTGGCTATGTCATAGAAGATTGGGGCATCTAAGCTTCTCTCAAATAAGAAAAGCATGCAGATTCCAGGTTGTTCGTGATCTTCTTGATATCAGCATTCCAGAAAATAAAATATGAAAATCATATCAATTTGGTAAGAAAACCAAATCGCACTTCCCTAAAAAGGAAGTATCAGCTAGTAAGCCTCTTGAACTTGTTCATACTGATTTATGTGGACCATCAAGGAAAAATTCACCTCGTGGAGAAGAATAATTTATATTATTCATTGATGATTTTTCCAGAATGTGTTGGATAGGATTTCTAAAGCATAAAGATGAAGCATTTGAAAAATTCAAAGCCTTTAAAGATTTGGTTGAAAATGAATCAAATCAAAAAATCAAATGCCTTAGATCTGATCGAGGAGGGGAATTTACCTCAGATGAATTCTTTGACTTTTGTGAAGAACATGGAATAAAAAGGAAATTCTCCACTGCAAGGACTCCTCAAAAAAATGGATTGGTAGAAAGGATGAACAAAATTGTTCAACAAATGGCTCGTGCTATGCTAGATGAGTCTGGAACTCCTGCAACCTTTTGGGGTGAAGCTGCATTTGCTGCCGTCACTATTCTCAACCAAGCAAATGTTCGGGTAAACAACACTCAAACTCCACATGAAATTTGGTATGGTAAGACTCCTACTGTAAAATACTTCAAAGTTTTTGGAAGAAAATGTTACATCAAAAGGACTGATGAATAACTTGGTAATTTTGAACCCAGAGCAGATGAAGGTATTGCCCTTAGTTACTCTTCCCGAAGTAAAGGTTATAAATGTTATAATAAAATACTTAGGAAAATTATTGAAAGTATTGATGTTGTAGTTGATAAAGCATGAAAAAATCCAAAGCAAATAAAAACCAAATATTATGAAGAAGATGAGGATTATCCTCCCACATCAAATCAGATTAATTATGAAGAAGAAACCAATGAAGCCCCAGAAGAAGGGATAACGGTAGAAAAAAAGACTCCATCTAGGTATGTTTAGAAAAACCATCCAGAGACTCAAATTTTGGGACAGAAAGAGGTAGGTGTGCAGACAAGAAGAACTATTACAGAAGCTTCAAGCTATCTAGCATTGCTATCCTCCACCAAACCTCAAAATGTAAATGAAGCATGCAAAGATGAATGTTGGGTCAAGGCCATGAATGAAGAATTTGAGCAAATTGAAAAGAATAATACTTGGGAATTAGTTCCTAGACATCATGATAAGAATATCATAGGAACTAAATGGATATTCAACAACAAGTTGAATGAAAATTGAGAAGTTATTAGAAACAAGGCAAGACTTGTTTGTAAAGAATATGATCAACAAGAAGGTATAGATTTTAAATAAACTTTTGCACCTGTTGCTAGACTTGAAGCCATAAGAATGTTCTTTTCTCTTTCTAGTTTTCAGAAATTCAAAGTATACCAAATGGACGTAAAATCTTCCTTTCTTAATGGAGACTTAGAAGAAGAAGTCTATATTGAGCAACCAAACAGATTCATTCTTGGAAATGATGAAAAACTTGTATGTAGACTCAGAAAGGCTCTCTATGGTCTAAAACAAGCTCCAAGGGCTTGGTATTACCATCTTGACAAATATCTCCATCAACAAGGTTTTTCAAAAGGATCAGCTGATAACAATCTATATACAAATATTGCCAATAATAAATTGCTAATACTTATTGTGTATGTTTATGATATCATTTTTGGTAGCAATGAAGAAGCCATGAGTCAGAATTTTTCTTCGGTAATGCAACAAGAATTTGAAATGTCCCTGCTTGGTGAGCTTACATATTTTCTTGGTCTACAAGTTCAACAAAATAAAGATGGTATTTTTCTGTCACAAACCAAATATCTCAAACAAATCTTGAAAAAATATGGCATGGAAGATTCTAAACTAGTATGTACCCCAATGGTAATAGGATGTAGTCTCAGCTCAAATGATGAATTAGCAGCAGTACATCAACCAAATTACAGATCCATGATTGGCAGTCTGCTTTATCTAACAGGTACCTGACCAGACATCATGCATGCAATAGGAATAGTTGGAAGATTCCAAGTAAATCCAAAGGAATCAAACCTCAGGTAGTCAAAAGGATTTTCAAATACCTTCAAGGAACACATAATTTTGGTTTATGGTATCCCAGAGATAGAGATCTTACACTTCATGCATATACAAATGTAGATTGGGAAAGAAGCGTTGATGACAAAAAAAGCACTAGTGGTAGTGCATTCTATATGAGTTTCGGATTAGTGTCTTGGTTTAGCAAGAAACAAAGTTCTATTGCATTATCTACAGCTAAAGCAGAATATGTGGCTGCTGCATCTTGTTGCACATAACTCCTTTGGATGATGCAAACAATGCAAGACATCCAGATCACATGTATTCCACCTATCTCCATTCTATGTGATAACACAAGTGCCATCAGTATTTCAAAGAATCTAGTCATGCATTCCAAGGCCAAGAACATACCCATCAAATATCATTTTCTACGTGAACAAGTGCTTGAACAAAAGGTCAAATTGGAGTATGTTCCCTCCAAAGAATAGGTTGCTGATATATTCACCAAACCACTTCCTAGAGAGACATTTGTATATATTAGACAAAAGCTAGGAGTAGTTGATGCATCATCCTTATGTTAAAAATTATCTATTTTAGAGAAAGGTGGTTATACGCAAGTTTCATGAAGCGTAGTTTCATACATACGATGGTTTCTGTGGATATAATCACGTATATGTTGGTTTGAGGAAAAGAAGTGGGCTAGACTCAGGATGAAAGGGGTTTGATATGGTTAAGTGAATTATCTGCTCTGCTTGATGATGGTTACAGTCTATGGATGACATGTGGAAATATGTTGGCTCTCATAACTTGTTGATAACTTGATGCATATCTGATTGATGATGATGCATTGATAAAACTTCTACTATATGAAATGATCAGATCTCACAGTGATCATCTGTCACAAGTTCAGGGGGAGCATATAATTCTTATAATGCATTGTTGGAATTATCTTAGAAGATCTTGGTACAGATTCACACATTTGTTTTTTTTTCTATTCAGGTGGAACAGGTTTGGGGGGGAACACGGTTGCTGGTCTAGATTTTGATTAATAGATGCTGTTGATGACTATCATGGTCTTGTTTCAGATATTTGGTCTCTATTATATATGTCATGTCTATCTTTTAATGTAAAGGTCATGAAACGACCTATTTTTTTACCCCACTATGCATGGGATGGATGATGTAATGTTCTTGTTTTGACATGTATAAACAATTGGTATATCCCCACTTGGTTGGGATATGAATGTATGTATGAGCCATTGGTGATAGGAAGGTCATTTATGATGTATGTATAGATTCATGTTATTCTTTTAGAACATATTTTTGTAGACCTTGCTTATATTCATGGGGAGCATGGACATGATTAGGGAGCTCACTCAATACACTTCAGCATATCATAGAATTCAACATGTACTCAGGGGGAGCATAACACTTTGCCCTTGATGACAAAGGGGGAGAGTGAATTGAGGTTGTCATCAAGTTCAAAGGGGGAGATTGCTGGCATTATGACACAGATTTGGCACTATGACACAGGTGTTGTCCTTAATGACAACTCACTCAGACGAAAGATCACAGTTCAGTAGGTTAACAATATAGAGTTACAAATCAAACTTCACAGAATGAGGAAAAAGTGTTATACGCAGGTTCACCTTGACAAAGTATTGTATACACGTGGGTTAATAGACATAAAGGAGCGTATACGTAGACATGCACTTTCACATAATGAAAGGCCGCATATCTTGGAAAACTAAGTTTTGGTCCAAGGTGTTTGGTCCATGGTATTTTGGTGCATGGTATTTTGATCCATTGTATTGGTCAAAGATATATGGTTTGAGGTATTTGGTCCATGGTGTTGGTACTAAGTGGTTTTGGTCCATGGTAGTGAGTAAGGCCTAAGATTATAAAAGAAGGAAAAGATCATTAGGAAAATGCATACAAGTATTGAATATCTGATGAAGAGCAAGATCTAGTATACAGGTTATTGGGTTACGATGCATAGCTGGATATGAACCAAGGATGAACCTTGGCGCTTGATGAAGGATAAGATATAATGATGGGTGAACATTTTAAGGCTTGAAGTGAAGTATCTTTATGTGGTTTGATCATTTATCTAAATAATTGGCGCATGTTGTAGTCTGTAAATATGATGATTTGGGTATAACTGAAGTATGGAATTGTTGTAATGTTTAAATCATCATTTACAGATCTGCACGTAGGTTCACATTAGAAAAGGCACATATACACACTGGTTCTACATATCAAAATAGCGTATACATCTTAAATTTTATTTGCAGATCTGTATGCATGTTTGCCTCGAGAAAAGAGCATATGCACACAAGTTCGACACATGGAAGTAGCGTATACCTTGTCATGCGGAAAGAGTCGATAGTGCGGACACAACCAACCTCCCTAGAAACCTAAGTATTTCTAGTGACAAACAAGACAATTAAGAGCAATCCTTCTCTAAATATGCATTTACGCTATGAGAAATCAATTGTTTAGATCCTACCTGTAGTCCAACGCTGTTGTAGTAGTCCAGCCTCGTCGATCCAGATGAGCTCCTCCTTCTCTTCGAAACCTGCATTCACTAACAATCAAACGATTAAATAGCACCTGAATATCTCATAAAACAAAGCATATTTAACATACAGACCAAGGAGTATATGAAACAACTCATAAATAACAAATTATTGAGAAGAATGGACTTATTTGTATTAATAGGAAACAAAAGAAACCATTACAACCTGAGCCTTGGTGTTGTGCAAGTTCCTCCCAGGGTCCAGCAAGAGTTTTCCTTTACTTTGATCAGCTCACCCACTTCCAAATGAAACAAGAAAGGATGACAATCTCTCCTCACAAGCTTCTACAAGGAAGTCCTAATCTCAGCAGCATCTACCCTTAGGAATTTTCAGCTTTCCACCTCCCCTCCCTCTGGCCCAATGCATGTATTTATAGTGCTGTAGAGGAAGTTATTCAGGTCCACCATCAATGGGATAAGCCCCTCTTTGGGTGGGTTAGCTCCCCTCTTGATGGGATAAGTTCCTCTTCCATAGGGATACATGAACCATCTGGAGGCGCTCCATACACGTCAAACAAGCTTCTAGAATGCTCTAGAAATAACCACAAGTAACTTTTTTGGAGTGAAACTTGTGCTTATTGACCTTTACAGGAGTACGCACCCATTGCTTTACAGACAGAGTGTACAAGTACGCAGGTATTGTGAACTTGGATTGCGTACCCGCAGGTAAGGCTGAGAGAAACTGCGTACCAGAGATAACTTGACTTTAAATGACTTTTCTCTCTTTCTTTGAGTTTGACATGGAAAGCAGAGGCATGAGACTTGCCAAGGAGGATAGTATGACAGGTGATGGAGCCATACAAACTGCAAATAGTCATGGTGACATTTTTTTAGTGTAACATACCTCATAAAATATGTTTTAGCTGCTTTTATTTGTTGTTGTAGTGTTTTGGAATCTGGCTTGTATTCTAGTTATGGCACTTTGAAAGATTAGATTGAAGTGTCATCAAAGTGATTGATTGATTCAGTTTTGGTTGGTGCAAAGGAAATTGGTTGATGTAGATATATTTGATGATTGAATGATGTTATTGATGGATCTAGTCTGAAAATTTATGAAATGTGGTACCTGGAAGAAAAGAGAAGGTTATAGCCTTCTATAGGCCGGCACCTATGTACTAGTAAACATATCATCTAGTACAAGAGCTAGGGGGTTGTATCTCCCTTCCAAGAGAAGCTGGAGAACAAGAGAATGTTGTAGCCTTCTGTAGGTAGAAGTCTACGTACTGGTGTAAGAATGCACTAGTACAAAAATTGTAAAAAGAAGATAGAGACGATTGCAGCAGGTGATTTTCACCCACATTGGGTTTCCACCTTATATCTTGTGTTCATGGTGCGATTGTCTGTTCTGTTTTTACTGCACCTGGTTACTATTTATATGGTTCTGATGCACTGATTAAAGATCAACATATGATGAATTAACTGAATCATAAGTTTGCAGGATATACGCTAGTTACCTTAAAGACAGTTGTGTATACATGCGAGTTCCATTAACTAAAGTAGCGTATATGAATCTGATTATGGAAATGAAAAATTATTGACTTGCTAATACTGATTCACCCCCCTCCCCCTCTTAGTATTATTTACAACATCTTTTTCTAAATTTTCAAGTGCCTCTTCAAAATAATTTCCATAAACTCATAAATCACCCATATGTACTTCCACACAATCATGAATAAGATCAGAAAAAATTCCAAGGACTGCTCTTTGGAATGTTGCTGGAGCATTACATATTCCAAAGGGAAGTACTAGTAAGCATATCTTCCCCATGGATAGGTATATGTGGTTTTATCTTGATCCTCAAGTGCTACCTGAATCTGATTGTATCCACTAAAACTGTTCAAAAATGAAAAATACTTTTTCCCTACTAATGTGTCTAAAACTTGATCTACGAAAGGAAGTGGAAAGTGGTATTTTAATATTTCCTTATTCAAATACCTGTAATCAATACATACTCTCCATTTCCCATTTTTATTAGGAATTGTTACTAGGGGTGAAACCCACTGACTCTCTGATATTGTCTAGATGAAGTTTACATTCAATAGTTTTTGTAATTCATCTTTAACAAATTCTTTAAGATTTGGATTCATTCTTCTTTGCGGTTTTCTATTTAGTCTCACACTCTGTTCAATGTAGATATGGTGCATGCAAGTTTTAGGATTAATTTCTTTCATAACAGTGTATTCCCATGCATAAGTAGAGGAGTGTTTTTGTAAAATTTCTACCAGTTGATTTTTTTGTAATTGTTCCAAGTTTTCATTAATGTTCAAATTTTTTCCTGGAAAAATTTCTATTGGAGAATTTCCAAATTTTTTCATAGAGTGTAAAGACATTTGTCTAGAGGATAGATATTTGATTTGAATACAGTCATAATGTAAGGAGGGCTCATTATTTTCCATTAGATTTAAAATTCGGTCGCCCTCACTTACTTGCTTAGTAGTGAAAACAGATTGTATATCATCGTCATCATCTATCCATTTCTCACTCTCTATTTCTATTATTGTTTTTTCAGGTGGATACAATGTAACTTTATTTTTAGAACCTCCATCTAAGATAAACATGTCACCTGATCTAGAACTGATGAAAGCATCAGCTGTAGCTAACCAAGATCTTCCTAGGATTAATGGATGTCCGCCCAAATTATTATTGGGTGTTAAAACCATGAAGTCAATAGGATATACCTAAGAACATAAGGATACAAAAACATCTTCTAACACACCACCAGGTTTAATTACAGTCGTATCTTCTAATTACAACAATGTTGGTGTGTGTTGAATATTAGGAAGCCTTAGTGAAACCATGATTTGTTTACTCATTATGTTTATGGCTTCTCCTAGGTCAATCAGTGTGTTTGATATTTCGATTCCATTGATGTGAATTTTCACAACGGGGCTCTCTGGATCTAGATATTTTTGTATTGGTGTTTTCCCCATCATGATGTCTGCAATTTTCCAAACTAATTGAATTCTTTTTATGTTTTTCTTTTTCTTCCTAATCTACGAGTATTCAATTCCTTGATTATTTTTGCAAAAAATGGTATTTCTTTTATGGCTTGCAATAAATGAATTTTTATACAAACATTTCTTAATTCATCTAGTATATCATAATCAGACAATGTGATTTGTTTTTCTACTCCTCCATTAATTTTCAACTGTTCAGGAAAAGATGTTTTAATGGATACTGAGGGTTGTTCTATAATAGGAGTATCATCAGAAATTATAGGAACATTCTCTCTTTGGTTATTTCCTTTTTAAGGAAGACAAATTTCTCCTTCTTCAGATTGATTTTTATCTTTTTGAAAATTTGTCCTTGCTTCCTGAATGACAACAGGTGGATTTATTTGTAATACTCTATGAGATCTTAATTAAAAATTATTTAGTTCTAATGGAGTTATTACATAGGTTTGAGGATTCTTCCCTTCCATATTGTAAATAGGTTGTGACATTTTATTATTTTGATTCGGAAGTGGTTGAGAAGGTAATTGATTTTTTTTTTATGCAAATGGTAGAGAGATCTGTGGATTTTTATTTTGGATTTGAACTTGAGGTAATTGATTAGCTTTAGGGATTTGATTAGATTGAGGTAAGAATTGTGGTGGAAAATTAGGATAGGATGGTGAATATTGTTGATATTGAGCATAAGCTTGATAATGATTTTTCCATCCTTGATTTAAAGCCTAGTGGTTGATTTTCTTGAGAGTTCTACCATGGTCTTTTGGCAATAAAACAAAGAGGTTGTACTTGTTCTGGTATTCCTTCATCATTAAATATAGTCTTAAGACCTGGTAGAGAGGGACATTCTTTAGTATCATGGTTATTTGCACATATGGCATAAGTTTCTATGGTTTTTAAGTCTAAAGGAAACTCTCTCAGAGCATGCTTCTTTCTACACCTGGGAAAAAAGATGGATAATGTAGCATTTTCGGCCTTTTGCTTGTTTTGTATTTTAAGGGTGTAAATGTTTTCACTGAGATACCCTAAAATATCTATCTTAAAAGTATCAAGAATGCTTCCTAATTTTTCCCTACTGACTGACCCACCTATAGTTTTATTGATTCTTGATAAGAGAGGATCCCTAGGAATTTTTCCAACTTGTGATTTATCTCTTGAGATATGTACACATAGATCAAAAATATCTGCAAATGGTAATAGAGAAATATCTTGTTTTCCTATCAAGTTAAGGAGATCAATCCACTCATCTCTGATAGATTTGAGTAGGATGGATTTGAAAGTTTCCTCATCCAGACTATCCATTTTTTCCCTTTTAAGATTATAAACAAATCTCTCGACTAAGCCTTCAAGATTCTCATCTTCTTTCTGTGGCATTTTAAAGACTTCATCCCTAATGTTGTGAGGCATACAATAGACTCTATATTTCTCTAAGAATGCTCCTTTCATTTTTTCCCATGTCCTTATAGTATTTGTTCCTAGACTCATGAACCATTTCAATTTTGAATCCTTTAAGGTAGCAGGGAAAAATTTTAAGTTTTGAGCATCATGTAGTTAATCATATGATCTGCATAATACTTCAAATTCAAAGAGAAATGTCTCTAGGTATTCACTTATTTTTCCATGGAACTTAGGAAGAATAGAAGGTGAAATATTCTTCATTTTGAGGGTTGTATCCTCATCAAATATAGGAAACTGAAAAGGGTCACTATCTCCTCAACCTCAACCTCTTCCTCTACCTCTATCTCCACCTCCTCCTATACCTCTTCCTCCTCCTCCAATCCTAGTTTGTTCACTATTGACATTGTGTACCTCTCATTCTCCTTCTTCATCCATGATGGATTCTTCAATATTTGGTTCTATGACAGGATCTTCTAATTCTTCTGGTTCCTCTATCAATGGATAATCAAGATGAGTTTCTTGTTCCTCTTCTTCACTGGGAATATCTAATTCTTCTCCTAGAATTTGTTCCCCAATGGAAGATAGAAAAACTACTACTGTAGTTGGGGATGTAGGACCTTCTTCTACTTCAATTATACCCTCAATAGATGAAGTGGGTGAAGTTCTGGATTGAATTTTAGATCTTAATACTTCAGGAAGTATTTAGTGGCATATGGATAGAATTCGAGTTGGAGTGGGTGGTGTGGAACTTCAAGGTCGTGGTGGAGTGAGTGGATTTGTGGGAATGAAGCTTCTTCCTCATCCTACAAATCTACTTCTAGAGTCTCTTTCCCTATGTATGTCATGTTTTTATTTGATTTTTTTTTTAACTTCTATTTTCACTTCCTGGAAACGACACCAAAATGTTTAGTCATTTTAATGGTCTTAAATTGTAAGCATAGAATATCGACTAGAGCAGGTAAACTGATGAATTTCAAGTGCACTGTATGTGATGGAATCTTTTATGTCGTTAAAGTGATTATGTTATCGTTATCTAAGTTAATGTAAAACTATAGAATTAGTGTTTATGTGATGTTATTTTCTATACTAGGATGTCATTCCTAATATTTAATTGTTAGTTGATTATACTAGATGTTATCTCTAGAATTAGTTATGATTGAATTGAGTTTTTAGAGTGATTGATGGGCCTGTAAATTAGACATAATTAAGGCCCATACCTCTATATTAAACATTAATTTAAAACCTATGACCATCCTTCAACACATTAAACCTATCTTTTTGCATTAGTAATTTATTTTTAACTTTAATATATTCATTAGGAAGGTTTATGAATAATTGGATATTTGTGCCTAATATTATTTATTTTTGTGGAATCTTATGAGAATATTGGGCAGATTATGAAGATTTGGAGGAGGATATAATTTAGGGACTTGCTCACTACTACAAGAGGATCAATAATAAATAATAAATCAAAAATATATCATGGAATTATGGCACAGATTATGGAACTTCAATCATTGAGAAAATCTAGGAATGTGTTCCCTGCCACTTGATGCAGATTCCTAGTATTGGGGAACAAATCCACTAATCAAGGGATCTTGGTGGGGAAAACTTCCTCCATTTATGGGGAATGATTCCTAATCATTTTATATAAGTACCAAGTTGAATTTTCCTCTAGTGAATGATTGCAAAAATCTAGGAATGTGTTCCCTACAGTTTAATGCAGATTCCTAGTAAAGGGGGCCAGATCCACTAATCAAGGGATTTTGGTGGGGAAAGATTCCTCCTTTCATGGGAAATGATTCCTAATAATTTTTTATAGTTACCAAGTCGAATTTTCCTCTAGGGATAGATTTTCTTTAGTGTTCTTTTGGAG
The DNA here is from genome assembly GCA_031772625.1 of Pinus tabuliformis. NCBI lineage: Eukaryota > Viridiplantae > Streptophyta > Pinopsida > Pinales > Pinaceae > Pinus > Pinus tabuliformis. The sequence goes on from CM062816.1 coordinate 1,502,954,820, forward strand.
AGAACTCGTATTTCAACAGCTCCATTGTATTTTCTTGTAGGGATGTAATTATATTGATGAAAATAATGAAGATTGGTGTCATGTTCAGCTTCTAAATATTGTTCTCCTCCATAGGTCTCTGATTTTCCTCGGGCTTGGCCATCCCAGGAACCTCAGATCCATTTTAAATAATTTTCTTTCCTTCTTTTCATTGCTTATTCACATGCATCTCTTATTTTTATTTCTTTCTACTTCTGCATTTAGTATTAATGATTTCATGTTGTAGGATTGGGTTAAATGGTTAATGTAAATTCTTTTTCAGAATCACAAGTGTTATTTCATCCTTGGAAAATATTTGGAAGTTCATAGTAATCATTGAGCTACTTAGATTAGTCTTCTTATTCCCAAATCTAGATTGTTGGACCTCCTTTTTAGCAAAGAACAATAAATTTCTGCCATTTTTTAGAGCATGCTAACAAGCTCCAATCGAGTTGGTTCCACTTGCATTAGATCAAAAAAACATTCTAGTTCATAACAAAAATTAGCACACTAAATTTTCATTTGATTAGGTTAGGTATGTTTTATATTTACTAGCTCACTAGTTCTCGAAATTCTAGATTTTCAACTAGTAATGTTTTCCATTTTTTAGCATGGGTTAACAAAAGTATTTTTGAGTGATTCCACTTGGAATGGGGATTTAAGATATCCTAGTTAATAAAAAAAAATTTGCACCCAATTTGGATTTTAGTTGATTTGTAATTCGATGAATTATAGTAAATTTGTACATCTTGTAGGAAATCACTATAACATCCTAATTTGAGGCTTAATTGAGGAAAAATCCTCTAGGAAGCTAGGAAAGGATCCCTAATTTTCTCCCAAGACTTATGACCATTCACCATCATCTCCAATCGACCTATGACATCACTAAAAGAGATTAGCTTTCACACCCTCACATGAAAAAAAAGACAAAAGGAAAAAAAAAATATTTTATTCATTTACATGCAAATAGTAGAAGGTTTGATGGTTTGAATCTACATGCTTAGGACGATAGGATTTCATACATGTTAACTTAGAATTCTTTTGAAGCAAATCCTCTTATCAGTTTGTTAGAAAATGGCCTGTTTTAGCATTTGATTTCAATTTCTTTCCTTGCACTTTCTTTCTAGCCATAGGTTAAGGTTCCATTTTGAACATTTAATTTTCTGTAATTAGTTTAGAATTTTACTTTAGTACACGCACTCCATTACATGAGGACAACAAGGGAAGGACACATTGTATGTTGCACATATAGTGTCGATACCTCTTAAGTTTGTACGAACCCCGGGTTGATATTTAAAGTTGGTAGCCTTGGGAATTGTAGCATTCTTGTTGCAATACTGAGGTTCATCACTTTTTGGCTCCGTTGCCAGGGAGGTGTCAAAGTATGCATTACTTTCTTCCCTACTTGATTAATATATTTTTACTTTTTTCAAAAACAAACATAATTTAATTAGGCATATTTCTTTTCAAAAATGGAAAAGTGCATTGCATTAGTGTTTTCATTCAATCATAAAAACAAAAAAAAATCTCCAATACCAACCCACCCCCCCATTTGATCACGTGGTGCAGTAAGAGCCACATAACCATTCACTTTTGTAGGTAGAGGAAGAAGATGACAAATAATGTAGAAGAAATGGATGGAGATAATAACAATGAGGAAGATGCTGTCAAATTTCCCATACAAGATACTGATTGTAGTGTGCACATGAAGAACATCCCTCCATCTTTTCTTCCAAAATTTCATGGTATAAGGTCAGAGAATTTGGAATCCTTTGTCTTTGAATTTGAAATTGTTTGTAGATCTTATGATTACTTAATTAAAACACAAAAATTGAGATTGTTTCTAGCAACATTGAAGGATATATCTCTTAAATGATTCATGAGTTTAAGGACTAATTCAATAAGATCATGGAATGATATGCAAAATATATTTCTAGAAAAATATAAATATCGTGATCTTAAATAAGAAATCTTTAGAATGAATCAAAGAGAATATGAGAGTCTAGAGGATCTAATAGAGAGGTTTATGTATAATGTTAAGAGGGGTAAACTACATCATTTAGGATCCGACACACTAAAATCCCTCTTACTTAGAACAATTAGGGATGAGTGGATTGATATTCTTGATCTCATGAGTAGAGGTGATGTATATCAATTATCATTTGAAGAAATTTGTGAAACATGCAAACAAATATCAAGAGAAAGGGAAAGAGTAAGTCAATCAACATCAAGATCGGTAAGTCAAGCTAAACTTAGAAATTTAGATATCATTTTTGGGATTCAACTGCGTTAAGTAAGTCATTCACGTATGACCATTTCCATGAGAGGTAGTCGTAACTGACTAATTTCTCATGATTTTTGAATAGTTCACTTAGAAATTTGTTTGATGACTTTAAAACAAAAATTCTTAGCAATCTAACCAAACAAGTAGAAATGTTAAAAATACAAAATGAGCAAAAAGAAGATGTTTGTGTTGTCCATGCATAATCACATGATGTTAAATGTTGCTCCTCATTATCAAGGTTAAAGGAAATTCACCAAGAGGACAATGGAGCAAGTCAATTGCCATTGCAACAATGTTATGTAGCTCCATGAGGACAATGGTAGCCTATTCAGCCTGATATGATGCAATAGCCAAATTCACAATTTCAAGCTTATGCACATCCACCTCAAAGAAATTGGAATACACCCTTTCCTTGGCAGCATTGGTCATCTCAACCCCAAAACCAATATTGGCTATAAGGTTGGTAAGGAACTTATGGGAGCCATCCACAATATCCTCAATATTTTCCTCAATATCCTTCATACCAAACTCTATGTTATTCCTACAATTCATCTCCACCACAACCACAAACCCAACCACATCCATCTCAAATATCCACTCCCACTCAACTACCTGTACCGCCATTTCCAAACCCACACGTTGAAGTAACTCATCTCACTTACAATGCTAAGGTACAACACTTCGAAACATCTCCTCTTGAGATCAATGATATTCACCATAGCTTAGGAAGAGTATTGCAAAAGAGGGATTCTCTTGATATCATTGAAGGACAACGTGTAGAAGAAGAAGATGCAAAAGAGAATATCAAAGAACCATGGGCTACAATTTATGAAGAACAAACATCCAAATCAGAGAATGAGAAATCTCCCTCATGGTTACCATAAATTCCTCCTTGTATTCAAGAGATCAATCAGCAAAAAGAGGAAGACTTGAAGGTAATGGTAGAAGAAGACATCCAAGATGATCCAAATTAGCAAGTGGACCAGAGGCATCACAACTATATTGAAATATGGTTCCAGAAAATCACTAAGTTGCAGTAATACTATCTTCTTTAATTGCGCTTGATATCATCAAAGTCAAAGAATTTGATCACTCAAATCCAGGTACATGTCAGAGCATACATTTCAAGCCTCCACATCGTTTTGTCTGTCATCTTGATATGCACATGGCTCCATTGGAAGTATTCTTATACTTGAAAGTGATTTTGTTTTTCAAGTAGGGTAGGGTAAGAAAAAAGACTGAAAAATAAGAGAAAGAAATAAAAATCTCAGGTGAAAACCTCCTTGGAGGCACCTCAAATTGGCTCATTGATTGAAAACCTCCATGAGGTAGCCAATGGGTTGGAAAAAAGAAAAAAGGAAGAAAAAAAGAAGAAAAAAAGAAGAAAAAAAGAAGAAGAAAATATCCTAGGTGAAAACCTCCTTTGAGGCGCCTAGGCAGACCTACTAATTGAAAACCTCATTGAGGAAGCTACTAGACCTAGAAGAAAAATAAATAAAAGTAAAAAATCTTTCCTCCATGTATCGCTCTAATGAATGCATCTACAAGCAAAAAAAAAAAGTTCGTACCAAAAGAAAAAATTGGTCAACCTAGTCAAAACAAGTCAAATTTTGACTTCCTCCTCCTTTTCTCAAATGCTCCAACAAGGCCACACAATTCCAATCCATCACCCTCATCTATTTCCATCATCCACCCATCATTAAAACTACGGGATGCTCTGTTTTACTACAGAATACAAAAATACATAGAACAGAAATTTGATTTTGCCATAACTTGAAAACAATTTATCCATTTGCCAAGTTGTTTCAAGGGGAGATTCATATGGATGATGGTGACACGCTCAAGAAATTTTAGCAAATTCTAGTGCACACTTTTGAGAAATAAACCTCCATCACCGACAACCATTTTTTCATTTTCTTGATATTCATACATCCATTTAAAAATTTGTTTTATGGGGAGATGCATATGGATGATGGTAACATGCCCAAGCAATTTCAAAAAATTCCAGTAAACAGTTTCCAAGAAATAGGCCTCCATCACCTTCAGCCATTTTTAGATTTTCTTGAGATCTGTGCATCCATTGACCAAAAGTTTTCTATGGGGAGGTGTATAATGATGATGGCAACATGCTCAAAAAATTTCAGGTCAATCCATTTTACTATTTGGGAGATATGGACAAAACAAGTTGATGTCTTGAAAATCTACAGGGTTCCTTGAGATCCTACAAGATACAAAACATCACCTACAGGATTGGCAGTGAGTAGTTTTAGAAGGGAAAAATAGAGGTTGGCTTCATCAAGCAGTGTTAAGGAGGTAGGCTCTACATTTACCCATATTTTTCCAAGTGAAAGGAACATAAAAGCCCTTCTAGTTTGTTAAAATTGATTGCAACATAAGGGAAATGTATACACAAAATTTTTAAATTTGGTATCATACATATACAAACCTCTATATAATAGAGAAAAATGATAGGTGGAACCCATCAACAAAGTGAGGATTCATCAACACCCTCCTGTACTAAATATATTCACAAGTCATAATTATATGGATTTCATTGAAAAATTGAGGGGATATTATGATGATGTAGCCAGAGATTTTCAGCCAACTTCTACATGGAGATCTAGAGGTCAAAGAAGCTCCTCCATAGCTTAGTAGCATCATCAGGATCATCAACATCACCATCCAAAACTTGCACATCGACATCAACTCAGTAGAAACATGCATGTCTCTCCAACAACCATCAGGTAGGTACAAGTATGTAATATTCTTAACATCTTCTCTTGAGCATATTATAGTTAGAAATTTGTTGTCAATGCATGAGAGAGGATGTTTTATAAGCTAAGGATGGTTCAACAGTCTCCACCGCCTTCAAGTAGTTAATTGCATCTCACTCCTTCACTCATGCAATGTTGAAAAGTCAAATTAGGAAGGGTGATGATTTCAGGGAATGAGGACAACAATTAAAAGAAGAATTTTTTGCAAAGGCCAAGTCACCACAACACTCCAAGCCCTCCATCCACTTCATATTCACTTCATAATTAATCCATCCCATTTCATTCTTGAAAAAAAAATCAAACAGAGCATCCTCTTCATTTTCAATCCAGGAGGACTCCAATCCCTTTTTAGATTTTGTCCAAGGCCTAAAAATGGGGAAAAGGCATAGGAGTCAAGTTGAGGGCCTGACCTAACCTCAGACTATTATTTATGCTAAAAATAGTTTCCTCTAGATTTAATAGGGTTTCCTATAGTTTTGATAGGAAATGCTACAAGATGTCCTAGTTCTCATCTAAATTCATTTTGAAGGCGTTAAAGTGTCCAAATGGTGGAACAGGGTAGCAGAAGGTTGGTAAGGATATGGAAGACCTTGCTAAAATAAAAAGATATTCAAGAATGCATCTTGAATAAGGGAAAAAGGAAAGCTAATGGTCTCAAGAAGTAATTATTTTTCCTTCACAAATATGTTTTTAGGCTTGTCCTTGTAGATCTTACAATCAAGATTCTTAATGCACAAAAGAGAGGCCACCAGGACCATGGATGAGGCACAATGAGGTCACTAAATTGCTTAGAGGATGAGCAGCACTTTCAGTAGGGGGTATGATTGGCCTCTAAATTAGACATAATTAAGGGTGATACCTCTAAATTAAACATTAATTTAAGGCCTATGACCATCCCTTAGCACATTAAACCTCTCTTTCTGCATTAGATAATTTTATTTTTAGCTTTAATATATTCATTGGGAAGTTGTTATGAAACTAGCTCAAGAAAAGATAGAAAAGATAGATCAAAGCCTTAGAATTCAGCCTCTTCGAGGGGGCAACCTCCTTTACATTACATAAATTAACAATTCTTTGATGATACAAATAAAAATACCTCCTTTCTATATATAGGAGTCTAAGGGGTCATAACATAATCAAAGCCGACATTACAATAATAATGTAAGGGCACAATAATAAAAATAGTTGGTTTCTATTGGGCACAATAGTAACAAAATGGGCACTACATGGGTACATCAATATAATAAGTGGGTTATACTAATAACAATAAGGGGTTACACTAGTAGTATAGGGGCCTAACATGCCCCTCTCCTTCAAAAAGCGTTGTCCTCAATGCTTGAGTACTTCTTGATGCTTCTGTATAAAAGTCTTGTCCTCCCATGTGGAATATTCAGAGGGTAAGTTCTTCCACTTGATGAGATACTCTGAAATTGATCGATTTCGTAGCTGTCGGGTTCTTGTTTCTATGACTGCTCCAAGTTCCAAAATGATTTTTCCTTCCTCTTCAATTTCTGGAAATATTGTTTGAATTTGGATCTTTTGCAACTTTTGAATAAGTGGCCATACTTCTTCGTCTTTCTTCCATTCATCCCTTGCTTCATTTATCCAATCTGGTTGGATAATATAAATAGCACAAAACAATGCTTCCACATCCTCATCCTTGAAGAGTCTTCCCATTCGGTAAGGTCGCCATTTTTTAAGTGCATGTAATATTGCCAACATTTCCTTCTCATAAATAGCTTGCTTGAGATGTAGCAGTAAAAATACCCAATCACCTACATCAAAACATTTTTCACTACAATGTTGATCTACCTGTTGTTTCGTTTGATTTTGCACCGAAGTGGCGTTATCCTTTAAAAGTTGGATAACTTGTTGTTGATGCTTGATGTGATCTTTCATTGCTTGAACCTTTTTCTTCTTGATATGTCCTTCTATCTCTAGAGTTTGAGGAGTGGTAATTTATTCCAATCCTTTACAAGATATGGTCAGATTCATTTCTTGATGCTCGATGTGATGTTTCACTTCTTGAACATTTTTCTTCTTGATACGTCCTTCTATCTTGATAGTTTGAGGAGTGGTAATTTCGAACAATGAATTACAAGATATGGTTGGATTCATTTCTTTTTTCTCAATGTGATCTTTCACTTCTTGCACCTATTTCTTCTTGATATGTCCTTCTATCTTGAGAGTTTGAGGAGTGGTAATTCTTGCCAATGCTTTACAAGATATGGTATGATTCATTTCTTCTTTCTCTGGGTTGGGGTCCTGGCGTATCTTCTTCTTTTGATGTTTCTTGATCCTTTCTTCCTCCTCTTCATATTCTATGTAAAATAATTTCTTCTCAGCACACTTATGACCTTTAGTGCATTTGCTATCACAACTGTAACAAAGCCCTTTTTCTCTTTTTTCTTCCAATTGTTGTGGTGTAACCCTTGTAGGTTGTGGAAGGCTAGGAGAAACAACACTTCCATCTTTATAGTTGTGAGGGGTACGCTTCCTGGTTTCCATAATTTTGCTTCTAACTATGTCACAAAGCCCTTTTACTCTTTCCAATTGTTGTGGTGTTGCTCTAAAGAAGGAGTTGCTCTTTGTATCCTCATAATGTGCTATCATTTCCTACATGAAAATTGACCACGTAACAAGTTGTTTACGAGAAAAAAGCCCTTCATACCATAAATATTGATCTGGTTCTAAATACGAAGATGCAATACATACCTTTTGCAACAGTTGTACACCATGTAGATCAAAATATTGCTCGATCTGAAGTATCCAATTTACCGGATCCTTGCCATCAAACTTCCTCATCTTGCTTTTTCTTGATTTTAGGAGCTCGACCTTGAAACGACTATAACTCTGTACTTCCGGATCTTTAAGTTCTGAAATTGTGGCCTATAGTAGCCCTCTATGTCCTCTTCCCAATGCCACCAGTCTAATCCAAATTGGATTCTCTAAGAAAGAGTTATGCACAATCTCCCAAGATGACCTGATTATAGACCTTTCCAGAAGAGCACATTTGTATGAAGTTCCACGTGTCTCTGTTTTGACCTCTGGATCTGAAAAATGCATAAAACAAACTACAGTCCGTCCTCTTTTTGTACCTTCTTATGAAATTTCAATCCGATCCCCAGAGAGAAAGTTATGACGATTTTCCCCAGGTCACTTGTTTGGAATGTAACTCAAGAGTCTACAAAAAGACCAACTTCCTCAGATCATATCTCCGCAAATATAGTGCGAAAAGATCTGAAATTCGGACCTGATGTTCAGTGCTATTTCTTCTCAAATGGGTTTTTTTTTCAACTTCTGAAATGTCTGCAGAAAAAACGTTATAGTGAAAATTCCATGAAGACCTGTTTGGAGCATCGAAACCCTAGAATCGAAAGCTCTGATACCAAATGTTATGAAACCAGCTCAAGAAAAGATAGAAAAGATAGATCAACGCCTTAGAATTCAGCCTCTTCGAGGGGGCCAGCTCAAGAAAAGATAGAAAAGATAGATCAACGCCTTAGAATTCAGCCTCTTCGAGGGGGCAACCTCCTTTACATTACATAAATGAATAATTATTTGATGATACAAATGAAAAGACCTCCTTTCTATATATAGGAGTCTAAGGGGTCATAACATAATCAAAGCCGACATAACAATAATAATGTAAGGGCACAATAATAACAATAGTGGGTTTCTATGGGGCACAATAGTAACAAAATGGGCACTACATGGGTACATCAATATAATAAGTGGGTTATACTAATAACAATAAGGGGTTACACTAATAGTATAGGGGACTAACAGAAGGTTCATGAATAATTTCATATTTGTGCCTAATATTATTTATTTTTGTGGAATATTATGAGAATATTGGGCAGATTATGAAGATTTGCAGGAGGAGAATTTAGGGACTTTCTCCCTACTAGAGGAGGATTAATAATAAATAATAAATCATCAAGATATCATGGAATAATGACACAAATTATGGAACTCCAATGATTGAGAAAATCTAGGAATGTGTTCCTCTTGGGCGCGGGATCCCCCAAGGGTAGTTTTGGGGCTAAAAGCCCATATTCTGGTCAAATTTTGTAATATAAGTGTAAAGACTTTGCATTTTGTGGTTGCGGAGCACATAGATGTTAAAGAGTCATAGGTTTGTCCACCCTTATTTTGGAAATTTAATGTCAGTTGTAGAAGATCAACCCATGGTCTGCAGACCATGGGATTGTATGAAAAGAGTTAATCTCTAAGTAGATAGATACATCAAACATGTAATAAAGTGATAACTCTAAGCATAAGTCTAAGTTTTGGGTCATAGCATAGGTAGAGGCTCTGTAGCTGAGTGCGCAGAGGCCTAGAAGTTTGCAACTGAGTGCGCGAACCCCTGCAACTTAGTGCAGAGGGCGGGCCAAGTCTATAATTGTCCAAAATTATCAATAAAGAGAAGTCTTCTACAATTTCCACGTCTTTCTTTCCTAAATGCATCTTGTTATTTTGGGTATGAATTTCACTTATAATGCTTATGTGATGCATGAGTGTATATAAATATGTTGGTTAAGTGAACGCAAGTAAGAACACCTATTTACGTGAAGCGAACTTAGATCGGTTAATAAGATAAGTAAGACAATTAGCCTAGTTTGGGAGATATCGCAATTCGCTGCTCTAGCAATGTGAAAGTCCCTGAGCTGTAGGTTAGGGCTATGCGAAGGCCAATTGTACCCTTTTGTGAACGTAATGAAGGGTGGAATAGAGGGCTAAGAAACCTGCACGAAGGTAGGTATATCTGGAATAAACTGACATCACATCCATCTCAAGGGTGCGGAAACTTGGTTCCAGCATCCACCATATTTCTTCAGGTGAGACTTCAGTCCGTGCTCCGCGGGCTAATGCTGAAAGGGCCAGTAGTGTAGGGATTTGTTTGGCTAACTAATGTTGAACCTAGGTTAGGCCCCCTCAAGCAAACAAATGGTTATGTTTCCAGGATTGGAATCTGCATAAGAGATGTGTGATGTCATATCACTGGAATCCAACTAAGAAATAAATCGAAGGCTTTTTGGATAGAAGGATTCATGAGTTTGAGGCACAAGAAAACAGAAATCTGTGACTGTCAAAAGAATAGTGGTTGGACCGATACCTGTATACGGATATCCACGAAATATTTTTCGCCTCCTTTCCTACTAAGCTATACGAGTGGATCACAAAGCTAGCAGATACTAAGGAAGGTGGAAACTTGATAGTCCTATTGTGTGGACCCCAGCTAGTGCGAAGGTTGGAAGCATCAGAGGATAAGATCACTCGCACTGTTGATCATTGGCTCGATCGCGTCGTAGGAGGATTTTTTACTGAGTTCGTGGTCGACACCTTAGTCAGCGATAGTGAGGCGAAGAAACGCTTTTTCAAGGGACTGCGAGGTAAGTACGTAAAATCTTTGAATAAATGGATTAAAATTTTGTTGTGCAAAAAATGGGTTATGTAGCTACCTTCATGTTCGGAACTACGCAAAGTGGAAAAGGTTATAGAAACGAAGGAAATAAGGGTTCTGAGTATAGCCCCTTGATTTCACCTCTGTGAAGAAATGAAGAAGGAATAATGAAGGTTTCTCAACAAAGCGCTATTCAATTAATAAGGCAAGGATTCCCATGAATACCACCTCTGCCCACACCATCTTCAACTTCACTGCCATCACCTCCAACTTCACCCATACCACCTCCACCTCCACCGTGATTTAGTATGGAAAATAAAGTGAAGCTACTTTTGTTCAAAGGCTTGGGAAATTAGGACCTGGACCAATTCTGTCTCTTTGTGAAGGTTGTAAGGGAAGCTTAGGGTGTTACAGATGACCATATAAAGAAGGTGACACTAGTTAGTGCTCTGTAAGATCGCATGCTAACTTGGTATATTAAGTACTCTAGTGATAACCTGAATGCTAGAGTAGAAGACATCTAAGAAGCACTAAATAGGGAATTTAGAAGGCCTAAATATGAGGTGTAATCAATTGTGGGATTCAAAGAGATCACGATGAAACTAGGTGATACACCTTGGGAACTAGATTAGAGGCAGAAATGTACAATTCGTGAAGCCAAAATGACCTTGATAGATGGAAAACATTGCGAGTGGTTTATGGCTTCACCACTACCACACTTAAGGAGTGCATTGTTGCAACAAAAGATAACAACTCAGGTAGAGGCCTTGTAGATTTCCATGAGACTCTGATGCAAGATCCTAATCTAGGGGTCTAGCATATCCATGCACAATTGAAAAATTTGTACCTTGAGATGCAAAGCTTGAAGCGGGATAGGATGGTTTGACCAGAGGTACGTGAGGAAGTATGGTGCTTGAAATGCAAGAGTCAAGGTCATGAGAAAGACCATTTCCCGATCTTTACAAACTGCGTTGTAGGAGGTGGACTGATTCCTTTAAGCCCGGAAGCTCAAGCATGACCTAATGCGATGCCTGCTTTTTGGTGCACTATCTATAGGGTAGCTAGAAAACATGCCACAGATAATTGTCACTTGCTACAGAAGTGTGTGCAAGCACCACAATAGTTATTCTACAACTTTTGTAGGTCGGTAGGACATGATGAGTGTACTTGCAGGGGCTATGAATTGATGATGGATGGAACTCCGGCCTATAGGGTTTAGGCCAAAATGAGGCTCCTTGAACAGAATGCAGGGATGATGCAGACAAGATTTCAGGGGCGTAGACGAGGCTAAGGAGGAGGAGGACCTGGTAGAGTTCGAGGACAGTTGATTTGCTACAATTGCAAAGGACCAGGACACTATGCCCGCAATTTCACTAATCCAACGCATTCACCATGCAAGTATTGTATGTTGTTTGATCATGAAATGGAAGATTGTCCTACGTTGATAGTTAGGATACATGAAAAGGGAGCGATACCACCTTCCTTAACTCAGAACCTACAGATGATGAGGTCTGAGCTGCATGAGGAAGATCCGAACATAAATATAGTGCTCCGATGTGGAATTGCAATGGGGTATGACAAGGGGAAACAACCAGATGATAGTACCTGGGTTCACAAAGCCCCAAAAAAAGAGGCTGAGTTCGATTTGGAGCACGCTTGTGAAGCATTCATGGAAGCTAAGAATGGCTTCTCTAAGGCCTCCACCTCGAAAAGCAAGGATAATTCTGAGTTGAAGATGGACCTCTCTATGCTCACAACTTTCCTAGAAACCTATGTGAAGTTACTAAGCGATAGTAAGGCCATAAAAGGGCTATAAGAACTCATCAATAGATGTGCTGGGATCACGCTAGGTGAGCAACGTGTAGTGCAAAAGATTGGTAAGAATAAGACAAGGACGAGGCATGGAATGAGACTCACTGCACAGATCAGAGAATACAAAATGGATCAATTCATTTTGGATTTGGGGTTAGATGTGAATATTCTACCGAAGCAGACATGGGAGTGAATGGGGAGACCTGTGCTACAATGGTCTCTAATTCAGCTAAGGATGGTGAATTAGTAGAAAATCAAATCATACCCATGGAGCGGCTGCAGGGGGTGACTGTGGATATTGAGGGAGTGAACACGCTCACAGATTTTGAGGTAATAGAGATTGTGGATGACAACAATCCTTACCCTGTACTCTTGGGAATTGATTGGGATACTGATATAAATGGGGTAATCAATTTGAAGAAGCGAAAGATGATATTTGAGAAGAATTCACTGCACGTAATAATACCCCTCGATCCCGCTGAGGGATTGCGCTATATGGAACTAGTCCACGATTATGAGAGTGATGATGATCTGGACTGCATCTATAAGATAACAGTGCAAGGCCAAAATTGGTGAATCCCACCATGGATGGATGGATTACATGGGATCGAGAGAGTTCCTGCACTTTGGATTTCGACGAAGAAATAGAATGTTGGCAGAATTGGTTACATGAAGTAACCACGTTGAATTGCAACATGATGACCCAGTTAGGTAAGAAATATGCCTATTTATGATGGTCTAAATGAGGTAGATACCTTTTTGGATGCATTTGAAAGGGAGGTGCTAGAAAAACATTGCTTCCAGGCCTTGGATTGGGCACTGTGCACTATGCCTGCAAGATGGTGGGGTATGCACAAGGGAAGCTTCGATGGTTGGCATGAATGTAGGAGGATGATGAAATCATGACTTGGGGACCCTAAAATGTGACTGATAAACAAGTATGATGGGTAGAATGATCCACGTGTGCATCTGGCCAAATGGACGCAGGCCTCTGGAGAAAATACCCGACCTGAGTGGGTGCACCTATTCTGTCATACCCTGGATGTTATCCCAATGAATTGGTATATAGAAACAGAGCTCCACCATGGGACATCTTAACAGGATATCCTACTCGATGGATTCATGACGACATTCAATTTTGAGGACGATTTGACAGTGTTGATGAAGCGCTATAAGAGGTGAAAGTAGCCATCTTTAGAATATCACAATTCCAATTGGGGCTAAACTGGAATTGATCTAGAGTGCTGGAACTCGACTACTAGGGTTCTGTACTCATCTCAGATGGCGCAGTCTGTTTTTCTCAGACAGCCATCACGGACCTGACCTCTTGCTCTGTCGCTACCTAACTGCTCAGTGACGAATCGAAGGGCGAATGGACAATCCCCAAGGGGGGGCTTCAACGCCCTCCCCCAAAGCAAGCAATCTGCAGCACAAACCTGAAAGGACGATATTATTTGGCTCGGTTAATGAGGAAGTGATCAAACAGGATATCCCACGCTGGAATGAGCGCACTAGAAAAGACAAGCAACGAGACAAGACAGAAGAAGAACTAGGATGGAATAATCGACCAGACGAAACCCCAAAGGTCTCCTCGACTACTTGCAAACCAATAGCAACAGATCGACCCAGAATCAAACTACTGGGAGAGAAAATAGCAGAACGCATCCAATATATGATAGATCATGCTCTCATTGGGAAATTTATAGGGTTCTGGCCGATGGAAAAATCCCTATACGGCTGGATAGCAGCAAAGTGGAAGCCTAAAGGAGATGTGACTCTGCAGCTAGGCCGAAAAGGATTCTTTACAGTGATTTTCTTTTTCCTGGAAGACAAATACAGAATCCTGGTTGAAGGACCCTACTTCTTCAACTCAGCTGGCCTATACTTAAGGGAATGGACAGCCAGATTCAACCCAGATAAGGAGGACCTCACTTGGGCACCAGTTTGGATAAGAATGTACTCACTTCTAGATGAGTACTGGGATGAAGATATCCTGAAAGATATAGGAAATGGTCTAGGGTAATATATAAAGGCAGCAGAAGAAACAAAAATGCGTAGATACACATCATACACCCGCATCTGCGTCTTCGTGCGCCTGGACAAAGCTCTGCCAGAATCGGTAAGTCTCTCTCACCATGACTATGAATGGATTCAACCTTTAGACTATGAACATGTCCCATTTCGGTGCCGTAAATGCCATGCCATAGGGCATATTTTTAGAGACTGTCCCCTAAATGTCAAAGCTAATGCTCCTGCCCCCTCTGACACTCTGGCCCATGATGGCTTCACAAAAGCCCCTAACCGCAAATGAGCGCATAAAAAACCAACAACAGGGAAGAAACCCCAGCAAAACAATACCTCTGATCCAGCGGTCAAAAATAGCTTTGAAATCCTAGCTCAATCTACGGAAGAGCAAAACCCATCCTCAAAACCCAACTCTGCTCTCCCCTCCTCCTCCACCCAGCCACCTCCTTCAGCCCCCTCCTCTGAACCCCCACCACCCAAAGTCACCCTAGCAAACCCCATGGAAGGTAAAGAGAAGCAGGTAGAAAAAGACAATGAAATGGAAGTAGACAGATCTTCAGATCCCCTCCAAAGCTCAGATATTCCCACAGAAGAAAATAACTAGGTGCAACGGATGGAGGAAGAACCAGAAAGCATAGATCTGAATGGACTAGATATATTAGAACTAGAAGCAGCATGCAAAAAGAAGGCCTATGAAAGTATCCCAGATCTTCAGCTTAACAAACTGGATGTGGTCATTTCTCGAGCCTACCATCAGTATCAGCTTGGCATCCAATCGGGAAGTCAATGGGATTTAGGCCCTACCCCAAAAGGTTCCAAAAAAAGGGGAAGAAGAACTGATCTCCAAAGGACAATAGCGATAGGGAAAATCCTGGTGGACTCAGGCAGGTATGCTAAGCTTACGAAGTACTATAAGCCCTCCACCAATAGTGAATCATGAAGCTCATTTCATGGAACCTAAGAGGGCTCAATAGCCCAGGAAAACTCAGAATGTTAAAAAATATGATAAAAATGGAAAAGCCGCAAATATGCTTTCTCCAGGAGACAAAATGTAACAGCTCAACTCTAGGTACTATCCTCTCTAAGGCTTGGCCAGGATGTCAATTGGTGGTTGTGGATGCATCCGGCGCATCTGGGGGGCTAGCCATTGCGTGGAACTCTCAAGCACTTACTCTCTCGGACTTTCACGCTTCTCATAATTTAATCCAGGCTGCATTCCACATTATTGGCACTAATATTCATGGGAATCTCTCGAATGTCTACTTCCCTTAGGAAGCAGGGGAAAAAATTGCTCTCCTCCACACCATAGAAGCTTTAAACTTCAATAGAAGGTACCCGCTTTGGATTATAGGGGGGGATTTCAACATGATTACAAAATTGGAGGAAAATATTGGGGGCAGAAACAAATTGGAACAGGAAAACACCCATTTCAAAGACTTCATCCAGAACGCCTCTCTAATAGATCTGCATTTCTGTAATGGCATTTTTTCATGGAGCAATTGCAGAGAAGGCAGGCATCAAATTGGATCAGTTTCTAATTTCAGACAACTCGATTCATCTAGGGGGAGAAATATCAGCGGCCATACTTCCACACTCAGGATCCGAATACTGGCCTATTTCTCTTCAATGGCAATGACCTGGCAGCACCACAAGAAGACCTTTTCGCTTCGAGGAATTCTGGTTTACCCATCCCTCCTTCAAAGACGTTTTTCACACAACATGGACAACCTTCATCCCGCCAGAAGACTCCAAGATGTACTAGTTCCAACAGAAACTTAAAAATCTAAAATTCAACCTTAAGCGATGGAATAGTGAGACCTTCGGAAACATCTTCAAGGCGCAACATGATCTTCAAAAAGATCTGGCGGAATTACAACAAGAAATAAGCAGGGGATCCCACATAGAAAAAACCCTTGAGCAGGAGCAGCACATCCACAATCAGCTGGAGGAGAGAAGAAAGCAGGATGAGATATATTGGAAGCAAAAGTCTAGGATCAGATGGTTGAAAGAGGGCGAAAGAAACACTAAATTCTTCCACCAAACCACTGTTCAACGAATAATGCGCAATAACATCCCTTTCATACAAAAACAAGGAGGGGAAAGGGTCGAATAGCATGAGGAAATTGAGAAGGAATTCCTCAATCACTTCAAGCAAGTCCATCAAGAGCCTGAAATCAACATACATCCTGCAATTGAAAGAATCACACACAATGTGCCAAAACTAATCACGGAGGAGAACAATGAACTTCTTCTCTGTCCAATACTAACGCAGGAAGTGGATATTGCTATGGCCCAGCTTAAATATGGAAAAGCTCTTGGCCCAGACGGCTTCACCACCACTTTCTTCCACAAATTTTGGGAGTTGATAAAATTGGAAGTTTGGCAAGTGGTAGAGGAATCGCGAGCACACCATTGGCTACTTCCCTCTCTTAACTCCACTTTCATTTCCCTAATCCCTAAAGAGGAGGACTCAATCACCCCGGACAAATTCAGGCCGATTTCTCTCTACAACGTAATATACAAAGTCATCTCTAAAGTCATTGCAAACAGGTTAAATCCCCTCTTGCCAATGCTCATTTCTCAGGAACAGTCTGGATATGTGGAAGGGAGATAGATTATGGACGGCATTATCCTCTCGCATGAGATCATACACACTCTCAAGAATTCAAAACAGGCAGGTATGCTCCTAAATCTTGATCTTTCCAAAGCATTTGATAAGCTTAGTTGGACTTACATTCAACAAATGCTAATTGCTTTCGGATTCAGTCCCACATGGATCCGTTGGATTATGAGTCTAATCTCCTCCACCTTCTTCTCCATTCTCGTGAATGGGATCCCCTCTCACCCCTTCTCTCCCTCCCGAGGTATAAGGCAAGGTGATCCCCTCTCCCCCTTCCTCTTTGTTTTAATGGCTGAAGGCCTGGGACGTCACATTAAAAAAGCCCTTCACTCACATCAGCTCAAAGGCCTCTCCATTCATCACTCGTCTGCCATCTCTCATCAGCAGTTTGTTGATGACACTATGCTCTTCGGCTACCCCTCTATCCAGGAAGCCTCCAGATTTAAAGTCATGCTCAATGACTTCGCCGAAGCCTCTGGAACCAGCATAAACAACTCAAAATCACAGATCTTTTTCTTCAATACCCCTCCTGTTGTCAAGACTGCAATCGTCTGAATCTTGGGATTCCCTATTGCCACCCTTCCCTCCAAATACCTTGGAGCCCCCCTAACTGTCTCTGCCATCAAGCATTCCTCTTGGCGCAATCTAATTGAGAAGCTCGAATCCCGTCTCAACCTATGGTCGCACAGAGCTCTGAACTTAGTCAGTCGTGCAGTGCTCATAAAGTCTGTCCTTCAAGCAATGCCGTTGTACTTATTCTCCATCCTTGCTGCGCCAAAGTGGGTCCTAAAAAGATTAAGGAATCTTCAGAGAGGATTCCTTTGGGGAAACACTGCAACTAATCGCAAATGGGCCCTGGTAAAATGGAGCACAGTTTGCAAGCCCAAAGAAAAAGGAGGCATTGGCCTTAGAGATCCCGAGCATAGCAATGCCATCATGGGAGCTAAAATATGGTGGCAATGGCTCACCAGCCCAGGAAAACCTTGGGTCACAATCTGGACAGCCAAGTATGCCAATCACCGACCCCAGGAAGAGCTCATCAGATTCACTCCCAATGATAAAGGATCGCTAATTTGGAATGCAGCCAGAGAACACTTCCAAATGATCCAGAAGCACAGTTTTTGGGAGGTTAGAAATGGCAACACCACAAGATTCTGGACAGATGCCTGGAATCAAATGCCTCATCTCAGCCGAGTACTTAACCTGCCACCGGACATCATTAGGGAGGAGCAACAGCAAGCAAAGATTTGGCAGTACTGGACCCAGGAAACTGAGAAGGGCTTCAGGATTTGGAAACCGGGCAACCAAGTAATCACAAATGAAGATCACCAAATTATCGAGGAACTGGATAGGGAACTGAGCAAAAGAAGAATCAGGTACGATGAAAGCAGAGACATTCTAAGATGGGGTTACCAGCCGAAAGGAGCCTTCACCACAACCGAGGCCTACAAAATCATTTGCAATAATTCTGATCCCCAGGACCCAATCTGGAGCAAAATCTGGAGTTTTGGCTCCTGGCCCAAAATCTCCCATTTTCTCTGGTTGGTAGGACATCAGAGAATTCTAACGTGGGACAAGCTCAGGAGCAGAAATTTTCACGGCCCCTCCATTTGTTTCAATTGCAACGCCCACGAGGAAACTCTCCAACATCTTCTGGACTCATGTCCCTTGGCCAATCAGCTATGGGAAAAGGCAAGCTTCAGATGTCAAAGAAGATGCAGACTCGAGAATGAAATCACTAACTCAATACGTCAGTGGCAACGGGACCCTTACAAGAGTGAAATCCTCAATCATCTATGGAAACTAATTCCCGGGCTAGTCCTATGGAGCATATGGAAGGAACGAAATAAACGCATATTCAAAAATCAGTGCTCTTCGATAGACAATATTTGGAACCTGCTCTGTAGAAATCTTCAAGAGTCTCTTATGTTAAGATCTTGGAAGAAGGAGGACTAGCCTACTCTAGATAATGAGAAATCCATTCTGGAAAACTGGCAAATACATCTTCCTCAAGGATCTCACAAGCAAGGCAATTCTGAAAGCAACACTCAAAAAAAGTCACATGGAATCCCCCACCAAAGCATACGTTCAAACTCAACTTTGATAGCACCTCCAAAGGGAATCCCGGACTTGCAGGCTTTGGTGGAATAATACAGAATCATGAAGGTGAACCCCTGATGTTGTATTACGGAAACATTGGATGGGACACCAACAACTCAGCTGAGTTAGAGGGGCTATGGCAGGGACTCCTTCTTGTTTGGGGTCATAACGTCCATCCTATGGAGGTGGAAGGAGACTCTCAGATCCTCATAAATATGGCTAAAAATCTCCTAAATGGATCTCATGCAAGGAAAATAGCCACCAGCTGGAGGCTCGAAGCAAGACTGGAGGCCATAGAACTTGAGCTCCACAGAAACATAGCTATCGCCTTCACTCACATAGAAAGGGAAGGTAACAAGGTTTCCGACTTCATGGCCAATGTGGGGGTGGAAAATGAAAAATCTCTAATCACAGGGCAACTGAATACTATTTTAACCGATGACAAAGCTCAAGAATGCACACATCTGGTCCAAAAAGATGCAGCTCCCCCAGATGCGAGTGTTAGTTAGGGTGGGACGGGAGTGTGCCGTAGGCCACATGCCGCAGGCCATATACCGTCACGTGGGAGACGTTGGAGGTAAGGTTGGCACAGGCGTTGCAAGCAGATGGTATAAGTCTATACATCAGAGCATAGTAAATTCCCTGCACGGCTATTCAGCTCAAGTGGAGGTTGCAGTTATGGCGGGCGCGTTCCAAGGTGAGGTAGCTGAGGCTATAAACCATGTCGCTGCATCAGGTCAGGGAATGTTGCTGGTTCTTCCTTCTGGCATGTCTCTGCAATCCCAGATGCCCTGCCTCTCCGTCTTCACTGGGATCTCCTCGCTGTCTGTTTGGGTTATTCCGCAGTCTGTTCCTCACGCTGCCTGTTTGGATTATTCTGTGGTCTGTTTTAATTTCCTCTCCTCAACCCCTGTAAGGATGGTGAGACCTTGAAAGTGTATGCTTAGCCATCGAGGCACCTCCCGAGGAGGAACCTCTCGCAGTCATGATGCAGATAATTCCGTCCACTGCTGTCATTGCCATAACATACGCTCCACTAGAGCTAATCCGCTTCATTCTAGTCAATTCATGGACGTTGGTGCATCGATCTCGGCTTCCTTGCCTGCCTTCAGCTCTGCTATTTTCAACTTTAGCAGTTCCATGAACAGCCCCCATATTAGTGCGCACGTTTCAGTCCTGTTCATTGAAAATTCCCAGGAAGACAATGACTCCCTGGATGATCATGGGCAGGGGAAAGCTGACAACAAGGGGTAAGAAGCAAAGGATCCTGAAACTAGCCCTGAGAAAGAAGTAAAGGACCCTGCCTCAGACCTGGAAAATGTCTCAAAAAGCAGGCTGGATCAGAAGGCGAGGACCAGCGAACCAGAAGACACTGCCCCCACTACAGCTGAAAGGGAGGCTTACGGTTGGTGTCGGGTAGAGGAGGTGCAAATGGACGAATAGAGATTCTCGAGCTCAAGGTTCACATGGCTCTTCTGTCTGGTCTTCTAGTCTCTAATGCTATCTGTATTAGCTTAGTTTTGGCATCAATGATTTTTTTTGTATCCTAGAAACTTCGTTAATGGGCTGGATAATGTTAGTCTCCCCTGCATGGGATAATTCAGATTTTTGGTCGATGCCCCTGCGTGGGCTAGCTCTTTCGGATGGTTTAGATTCTTTGTTTGGTGCCCCTACATGGGCTAGCTTTTTGATTGGCCTCAGTTGCTCCTGGATGATATTCCCAGAGCCTGGTTCTCTCTGGTTTGTCATGATGTAAATTTTGTCTTCTGTACATAATATATTAGCATAGTTTTATCGAAAAAAAAAAGGAAAGTAGGCATCTTTAGAATACTGTAGGATCCTTTAGCCCTGATTCAGCTTGAATGGGCTACTCAGCTAAGTTGCATGTTGGAATGTTATAATGTAATTGCTGAAGAGGAGGAAAAAGATCCATGGAAGATTAACATTCCAAAAATAGAAGGGCACCGTGAGGTTCAAGGACCACAGATTGAGAACCCTGATATAATCACGTCGGAGAAAACTAAATAGGTGAAGATTGGTGGGGAGGCAGAAACCAAATTCGCAAAGATTGGAGACCACTGGGATGAAGTGACGGTGGATAATGTCACTGAATTACTCCACGAATATCAAGAATTATTCCCTACCAATTTTACATATTTGAAATGAATAATTGGAGATCTAGGAGTGATGATGATCACGTTAAAGCCCGACGCAAAGCCAGTTAAGTAGAGGCCTTACCGCCTAAAACCGAAATACAAGGAGAAGGTCTGCTTAGAGCTAGACAAAATGCTAGCAGTAGGAATCATTGAGCCTATGGAGGAATCTGATTGGGTAAGCCCAATGGTGGTGCAAGAGAAAAAGAAAAAGGATGAGATAAGGATATGCGTGGATCTTAGAAAACTGAATGACACTGGTGTGCATGATCCTTTCTCGACTTCGTTCACGGATGAAGTGTTGGACAATGTAGATGGCCAAGAAGCGTATTCCTTCACTGATGGGTTTTCTCGTACCACCAAATCAAAATCGCACCGGAGGATAGGAGCAAGACAACCTTCGCAACTGAGTGGGTTTGTTTTCAATACATTGTAATGCCGTTTGGGTTGAAGAATGTGCCTGCTATATTTGTGCGTGTGGTTGTCATGACATTCATGGAATTTATTCATAAGTTCCTGGAGGTCTATTTTCATAACTAGACTATATTTGTGTTGGTTAAGCACCATGTAGCGATCTTGCGCTTGATTC
This sequence comes from Pinus tabuliformis, assembly GCA_031772625.1. NCBI lineage: Eukaryota > Viridiplantae > Streptophyta > Pinopsida > Pinales > Pinaceae > Pinus > Pinus tabuliformis. The sequence goes on from CM062816.1 coordinate 1,502,976,602, forward strand.
TGGGTACCTACCAAAGATACCAAATCATGGTCAACCTCAAGAAGTGTCTATTTTGCGTTCCTTTTGGGAACCTATTGGGCTATGTGATTTGTAGATAAGGGTTGATGGTAGACCCCGCAAAGATCGTGGTGATTCTAAACTTGGAAGTGTCGAGGAATGTGAAATAGCTGCGCGTTACTCTGGGACATAACGCTATTACAAGAAGTTTATCAATATATATGCCTAGATCACCGCACCAATGGAGAAATTGTTGAAGAAGGATGTCACATTCTACTGGAATGATGGCTGTAAGAAAAGCTTAAATATATTGAAATAAAAGATGGTTACCATGCTGATTCTATTCTTTCAGAACTGGAAGAAAGAGTTTCATGTACATGTCGACGCATCATGTATAGTGGTGGGGGCAATACTAACAGAGGATGGTAGAGAAGACTTGGACCATTCTATTGTGTTCACAAGCGGTAGATTATCCAAAGTAGAGAATAACTATTCCACCATTGAGTGCGAGGGGCTAGCTATGGTGCATGCGCTCCAAAAGTATCGACACTACTTGCTAGGAGGCCACTTTTTGATGTACACGGATCACTCTACGCTGATGTACCTAGTCAATAAGCCTGTGTTGGGGGGGAGAATCTGCTGATGGCTCTTACTGTTCCAAGAATACGATTTTGAATTTTTTGTGAATCCTGGATGATTGAACACTGGACCAGACCATCTGTCGCGCATCGAAACAGGGGAAGAACTTACTAACTTGGAGGAAGGATTTTCTAATGCGCAGCTATTTGCAATGCATGTCTTGAATGGTCATTTTGAGGATATAATACACTTCCTAACAATAGGAATTGCACCAGAAGGATACTCTGTCCAACAAAATAAGGAGTTAATATTGCGCACAACAGATTTCACTATCATTGCTGGGAATCTATACAAGATGGGGATGGATGAAATATTGTGAAGGTATGTACTTGAGTTCGAACTAACCAGCATCCTTGTGGATGCTCATGGGGCACCACAGGAGGAAATTATGCAAGGAGAGCTACTGCACAAAAGGTTCTACGCGTTGGGTTGTGGTGGCCAACCCTTCATCAAGATTCAAAAGCATATTCCAAGGCATGTGATGTATGTCAAAGAACAGGTAGGCCATCACAGAGGGATGAAGTGCATTTGAATCTACAAATGATGTCGCAACCCTTCGAAAAGTGGGAAATAGAATTTGTAGGACCCATTCATCCATAAGGGAAGACAGGCGGGAGGTACATTATTATTGCGACAGAGTACTTGACTCATTGGGCAGAAGCACAAACAGTGAAGGATTGCATGAGTGCGACTACTGCAAAGTTCCTATTTGAACATGTACTGACGTGATTTGGATGTCTGAGAATCTTGATGAGTGATCGTGGTACACACTTCCAGAATGAGATGATCAATGCACTAACGAAGAAATTTCAGGTGTATCACCAAAAGAGCAAACCTTATCACCCAGAGGCTAATTTTATGGTGGAAGCATTCAACAAATTTCTTGAAAATGTGCTAACCAAGGTTTACAATCATCAATGAAGTGATTGGGACCTACACATACCTGCAGTATTGTGGGCTTATCGAACAACATGCAAGAAGCTGACAGGACAAACCCCTTTTAGGCGTATCTATGGTGTGGAAGCCATAATGCCTATGGAATACATCGTGCATAGTCTGCATATAGCAGCGCTCATAGGCATGACAGATCACGGAGCGTTGGAAGAGAGGCTCACACAGTTGGATGAGCTTGAAGAAGAGAGATTTTTGGCTGGATTTCACCAGCAGGTCCAAAAACAGCGTGAATAGGCATGTCATGACTGACATATTAAGTTGCACACCTTTAAGGTGAATGACTTGGTGCCATTATATGACAGTGAGTTTGATAAATTTCCAGGGAAATTTAGAATTCATTGGCTAGGGCCTTATTTTATTAAGGAGATTACTGATGGTGGCATGGTCTAGTTGGTTAAGTTGAATGGAAATCCCCTCCAGGAAAGGTGAATGGTAGTCGATTAAAGCCATACATAGGTGGCCTGACCATTTGACTATGCAACAGAAGCACAGTCTTAGCGCTCCAGGTAGCTGAAAGGAGGCGCGGGACTATAAAATACACTGCCTAAGTTGGGGAGCTGTGCGATTTCAGGACTATGTGAAGTAGCGAAGTGTCACAGGGTCCACGAAAACACGAAGGCAACTGCACTACTCATGTAAATAGCGTGTAGGTCCATCATAAAGTGACCATTAAAGTCACTGTTCACATTTTATGATTAGATTATGCCCAAATGGAGAACCCGAATGTAGAGCACCTGGAGACAGAGGTGCGTGAGCTACAACAAATGTATGACGAGGTCAAAGGGACCATGTAAATAGTCACCCTTACATAGAGGCTTTCACGGATGCAAGAGGGAAAGGCACTTAAGGAACAAGTGAATGTCGCTCAACACAAAGAAGCGGTCCTAAAATCACACCTACAACCATGGATAGACGAGGCATATATGATTGCAACTTCCATTGAAGGGGAGCTCGTGACACTGTAGGTAGCTCAGCATAAGATTCAGATTAGCAGTTCAATGACAGTCACCGAGTAGAGGGTGGAAGAAATCCAGTAGGGGGCCACTCAATGCGATGTTGAGGTTGCGGTTATCCAAATGGAGCTGGGAGGTCTTCGTGCTAAGATTTCTGCACCTGCAGAGTTACTCAAGGGCAAGTCATGATGTTTATGTTGGGGTCCTGTTGGGCGTGGGATCCCCCAAGGGTTGTTTTGGGGCTAAAAGCACATATTTTGGTCCAATTATGTAATCCAAGTGTAAATAATCCGCATTTTGTGGTAGCGGTGCATGTAGATGTTAAAGAGTCATAGGGTTGTCTGCCCTTATTTTGGAAATATAATGTTGGCTATAGAAGATCCACCCATGGTCCATGGACCATGGGATTATATAAAAAAGAGCTAAGCTCTAAGTAGATAGAGACATCGAACTTGTAAGAAAGTGATAAATCTAAGTAGAAGTTTAAGTTTTGGGTCGTAGCATAGGTAGAGGCTCTGCAACTGAGTGCATAGAGGTCTAAAAGTCTAGAGCTGTGTGCGTCTTTCTTTTTTGTTTATGCATCTTGTTAAGTTGGGTATGAATTTCACTTATAATTCTTATATTATGTGTGAATGTATATAAATGTGTTGGTTAAGTGAACGTAAGTAAGAACACCTATTTATGTGAAGCTAACTAAGATTGGTTAATAAGATAAGTAAGACACTTAGCCTAGTTTGGGAGATTTCGAAATTCGTTGCCCTAATAGCGCGAAAGTCCCTAAGCCACAGGTTAGGGTTGCACGAAGGCCAATTGTACCCTTTCGCGAAGATATTGAAGGGTGGCATAGAGGGCTAAGCAACCTGCATGAAGGCAAGTTTAGTCGGAATAAACCGACCTCACATCCATCTCAAGGGTGCGGAAACTTGGTTCTAGCATCCCCCCATACTGCTTCGAGTGAGACTTTAGTTTGCGCTCCACGGGATGATGCCAAAAGTGCCAGTAGTGTAGATATTTTTTTGGTTAACTAATGCTAAACGTGGGTCAGGACCCCTCAAGCCAACATTTCCCTGCCATTTAATGCAGATTCCTAGTATTGGGGAACAGATCCACTAATCAAGGGATTTTGGTGGGGAAAGCTTCCTCCATTCATGGGGAATTATTCCTAATCATTTTTTATAAGTACGAAGTAGAATTTTCCTCTAAGGAATGATTGAGAAAATTTAGGAATGTGTTCCCTGCCATTTAATGCAGATACTAGTAATGGAAACCAGATCCACTAATCAAGGGATTTTGGTGGGGAAAGCTTCCTCCTTTCATGGGGAATGATTCCTAATCATTTTGTATAAGTACCAAGTTGAATTTTCCTCTAGGGATAGATTTTCATTAGTGTTTTTGTGGAGAGAACTCGTATTTCAACAGCTCCATTGTATTTTCTTGCAAGGATGTAATTGTATTGTTGAAAATAATGAAGAATGGTGTCATGTTTAGCTTTTAAATCTTGTTCTCCTCCATAGTTTTTTGAGTTTCCTTGGGTTTGGCCATCCCAAGAACCTCAGAGCCCTTTTGTATCATTTTCTTTCCTTATTTTCACTCCTTATTCGCATGCATCTCTTGTTTTTATTTCTTTCTACTTATTCATTTAGTATTAATAATTTCTTGTTGTAGGATTGAGTTAAATGGTTAATGTAAGTTATTTTTCAAGATCAAAAGCATTATTTCATCCTTGGAATATATTTTGAAGTTCATAGTAATCATTGAGCTTCTTGGCTTAGTCTTCTTATTCCCAAATCTAGATTGCTAGACCTCCCTTTTATAGCAAAGAACAATAAATTTCTGTTATTTTTTAGAGAATTATAACAAGCTTCAATCGAGTTGGTTCCACTTGCATTAGATTAAAAAAAAAGTCTAGTTCATAACAAAAATTACCACATTGCATTTTCATTTGATTAGGTTAGGCATGTTTTAGATTTACTAGGTCACTAGTTCTCGAATTTCTAGACATTTTACTAGTAATGTTTTTATCCTTTTTTTTGCATGGGTTAATAGAGGTATTTTTTAGGAATTCCACATGGAATGGGGACCTAAGAAATCCTATTTAATAAAAAAAATTTCCCATCCAATTTGGATTTAAGTTGCTCTGTCATTCGATGAATTATATTAAATTTGTACACCCCGTAGGAAATGACTGTATCATTGTGTAGGAAATCCTGTTTTGAGGCCAAATTGAGGAAAAATCCTATAGGAAGCTAGCAAAGGGTCCCTACTTATCTCCCAGTCCTTCTGACCACCCACCATCATCTGCAAGCCACCTGCCACATCACTAAAAGAGATTAGCTTTCACACTCTCACATGAAAAAAAGACAAAAGGAAAAACAAATTTATTTTATTCATTTACATGCACAACAATAGAAGGTTTGATGGTTTGAATCTGCATGCTTAGGACAGTAGGATTCCATACATGTTAACTTAGAATTATTTTGAAGCAAAGCCTCTTAGCAATTAGTTAGAAATGGTGTGTTTTAGCATTTGATTTGAATTTATTTCTTTGTACCTTCTTTCTTACAACAGGTTAAGGTTCCATTTCGAACATTTCATTTTCTGCAATTAGTTTAGGATTTGACTTCAATACATGCACTCCATTACATTATGGCAACAAAGGAAAGACACTGTATGCTGCACATATAGTGTCTATACCTCTTAAGTTTGTACAAACCCCGGGTTGATATTTAAAGTCAGTAGCCTTGAGAGTTGTAGTATTCTTGTTGCAATAACGAGGTTCATCAGTGATTGGATAATGATTTTAACTCTTTTCAATAGATGTGTTATGTTAATATTCCTTTCAACTTATCAATTTTTTTTGGATTTTTATGTTGTAGCTAAACAAAGCTAACTATGAAAGCATGGAATGACATAAAGAAAATCCTAATTTATCAACTTGGAAATGAAATGTGCTTGAATTCAGAATCTGATAAAGACAACCACTCATATCTATTGAAACTTTATTTCAATGAAAAAAGAAAAACATAAACGAAATTATTGAGCTATGAAATCACTAAGCTGTGCTAGGAATATGAATGAAATGAAATTACTGAGTTTATCCTAGGTATTAAGCAAACAAAATGAATGATATAAAAATCAATCAAGTGAACCTAGTCGCGATCTTCATTGAACCGCATCTTAAAAACATGAAAACAGGGCATCCATGAATCAAATATGTGAAATAACAATTGAAAAGGAAAATCTAATTAATGTGAATCAAAGACCTGATCTATGCGCCGGAGCCCTCCATGAGGCAGTCAATTTCCTTAGATCAATAGAAGATAAATATATGAAATAAGAACTTTGCATTAAGCGAAAAATAGTTCTATAGGATTCTCAAACTACATATGGTGGCACACACATTACACAAAGCTACGAGTGTTTTTATAGAGTTATTTTTAACAATATGAGAAATTTAATCCTACAGGACTTTAGGACTTCACTATAGTCCTTATCAAAACTAGATCATATCGCTTATTTGTCGATTTTGTATTGAAAAAGAAAATCGATGAAATCTATTACAATTTGGACTTTGTTCCAACACATTGTCCTGCTGTTGACCACCATGGTTGAACGTGTTATAGTGTGGATCTCCTAGTGAATTAGCTCAAGTAAATAGGAAGAAATACATGAAAGGATTATTCCTTATCTACCCATATACTCCTTTTCAAAGGTGGCGCAATCGGACATTGTCAACAATGGAAATGGATGAATATCTGTGGATATATATATTTTTTAACTTCTATTTTCACTTCCCTGACAATGGCCCAAAAACGTTTAGTCAATTTGATGTTCTTAAATTGTAAGCATAAACTATCGACTAGAGTAGGTAAACTGATGAAGTGCAAGTGCATCGTATGTGCTAGAAGTCTTTTATGTCGTTAAGGTTATTATGTTATCATTATCTCAGTTAATGTCAAACTCTATAATTAGTGTTGATGTGATGTTATTTTCTATACTAGGACGTTGTTCCTAAGATTTTATTGTTAGTTGTTTATCCTAAATGTTATCTCTAGAATTAGTTCTGATTGAATTGTGTTTTTAGAATGATTGGATAATGATTTTAACTCTTTTCAATAGATGTGTTATGTTAATCTCCCTTTCAAATTACCAATTGTTTTTGTATTTTTATGTTGTAGCTAAATAAAGCTAACTATGAAAGCATGAAATGACATAAATAAAATCCTAATTTATAAACTTGGAAATGAAATGTGCTTGAATTCAGAAGACAAGAAAGACTACCACTCTTATCTACTGCAACTTTATTTCAATGAAAAAAGCAAAACATAAATGAAATTACTGAGCTGTGAAATCACTAAGCTGTTCTAGGAAAATGAATGAAAAGAAATTACTGAGTTTAGGTTGGGTATTAAGAAAATGAAATGAATGATACAGAAATCAATCAAGTGAACCTAGTCACCATCTTCATTGAACTACATCTTAAAAACATGAAAACAGGGCATCCATGAATTAAATCTATGAAATAACAATTGAAAAGGAAAATCTAATCACTGTGAATCAAAGACATGATCTATGTACAAGGGACCTCCACGAGGTAGTCAGTCACCTTAGATCAATGACAGATAAAATATTTGAAATAAGAACTTTGCATTAAGCGAAAAAGAGTTCTACAGGATGCTCAAACTACATACATGGCGCACACATTACACATAGTTGCCAGTGTTTTTATAGAGTTATTTTTAACAATACGAGAAATTTAAGCCTACAGGACTTCACTATAGTCCTTATTAAAACTAGATCATATCGCTTATTTGTCGATTTCTATTGAAAAAGAAAATCAATGAAACCTCTTAAGATTCAAATTGTTGGAAATAATACTGAGAGGGGGGGTGAATCAGTATTATCAACTTCTTTTAATAAATCTTCTTTATTTATTCTTTGAATTATTTTTGCATGTCAGTACCATAAAATGATGAGCATGAACAAAGAAAACAGATAGTCACACCAAAGAACACAAGATGTAAGGTGGAAACCCAATGTGGGTGAAAACCACCTGCTGCAATATGTCTCTATCTTCTTTCAAATTAGAAACTCCTTTTACAATGGTTTTGTACTGGTGCAGTCCTTTACCAGTACGCAGGCTGCAACCTATAGAGAGCTACAACTCTCTCTCGTTTTCCAGTCTCTCCTGGAAGGGAGCTACAACCCCCTACTTCTTTTCTTTCAAGGACCACTTTTCATAAATTTTCAAACTGGATCCAAGAACATCAAAAACCCATCAACTACACTTGCATCATCAATCTCTGATTTCACTAAAGCCAACCCGCATACAGATCTGCAAATATTTCCTTATAACTTTGCAGTTGTTACATCAGACATACCCAGATCATAACATGTGTAAAATAAAACATGCATCAATAATTCATACCTAGATTATTAGATTTATAGATCAAGCGTATGCCACATATCACAGATCAAAATCATATAGAGATACCACTATTCCAGCCTTAAGATTTTGACCCATCAATAGAACTTATCCTTCTCCTTACGCTCAGGTTCCTTCTCCATTCAGATCCAGATCTACACCAAAACCCAATCACAATATTCTAGATCTAGCACTTTATCAGATATTCGATAATTCAGAAGATGCTTTGCCAAATGATCTCCTTCCTCTTTTATAGTCTTAGGCCTTTCACAATACCACGGGCCAAAACCATAGGATCAAAAAACTGTTGGACTAATACCATGAACCAACCATGAAAGTACGTGAGATCAACACTTTTGGATGCAATACCACAGGCCAAAACCATAGGATCAAAAACTGTCGGACTAATACCATGAACCAACCATGAAATTGCATGATATCAACACTTTTGACGAGGTACCATGGTCCAAAACCATAGGTTCAAATACCAAGGACTAACTACCATGGACCAAAGGTAAGTTCTCCAACATATACGTGCTTTTCCTTGCATGAAAGTGCGTACCAAGGTCCAAAACCATAGGTTCAAATAACAAGGACTAACTACCATGGACCAAAGGTAAGTTCTCCAACGTATACGTGCTTTTCCTCATAGGTTCAAATACCAAGGACTAACTACCATGGACCAAAGGTAAGTTCTCCAACATATACGCGCTTTTCCTCATAGGTTCAAATACCAAGGACTAACTACCATGGACCAAAGGTAAGTTCTCCAACATATACGCGCTTTTCCTTGCATGAAAGTGCGTGAACTTTTCTCTACATGAAATAAACTTTTCTCTGCATAAAAGTGCGTGAACTTTTCTCTACATGAAATAAATTTTTCTCTTCATATAAGTGCGTGAACTTTTCTCTACACTATAATTTATTATCTGAGATGAGTGGGTTGCCATCAAGTACAACATATGTATCATAATGCCAACAATCTCCCCCTTTGGACTTGATGGCAACAACAACCAATCACTCTCCCCCTTTGACATCAAGGGCAAAGGGTTATGCTCCCCCTAAGAACATGCTCCCCCTGACTATAAACCAAATCTGCAAAGAAGAACCATAATCCATGACCATGAAAGAGATAGAGACGTATTGCAGCAATATTCAGACCAGCATCCATGATCTCCTTCTGTACTTCCTCCATAATGCCAACAATGCATGATATGCTCCCCCTGAACCTGTGCCATTCGATATTTGACCAATCCGCAACCCAGCACATGTACGCATATACTTCAGATGAACCTTGCATACAACCAACAATTAGAAGAGATTCAACAACAAGATGATGCATCAACAACCCCCAGCTTTTGCCTGAGGTATTCAAAGATCTCCCTAGGCAATGGCTTGGTGAGTATATCAGCAACCTGTTCCTTAGAAGGAACATACTCCAACTTGACCTTTTGTTCAAGCACTTGTTCCCGGAGAAAGTGATACTTGATTGGTATGTGCTTGGTTTTTGAATGCATGACTGGGTTCTTTGAAATGCTGATTGCACTTGTATTATCACATAAGATGGAGATGGGTGGTGTACAAGTGATTTGAAAATCCTGCAAGGTCTGCATCATCCAAAGGAGTTGAGTGCAGCAAGATGCATCAGCAACATATTCTGCTTCAGCTGTAGACAAGGCAATCGAACTTTGTTTCTTGTTGAACCAAGATACTAATCTGGAACCCATAAAGAATGCACCACCACTTGTGTTTTTCCTGTCATCCATGCTTCCGACCCAATCTGCATCTGTATAAGCATGAAGTGTGAGATCTGTATCTCTAGGATACCATAAGCCATAGTTTTGAGTCCCTTGAAGATATTTGAAGATTCTCTTTACTGCCTGAAGATGAGTTTCCTTTGGATTTGCCTGAAATCTTCCAACTATTCCCACTGCATGCATGATGTGTGGTCGGGTACCTGTCAAATAAAGTAGACTTCCAATCATAGATCTGTAAGTTGGTTGATGCACTGCTGCTGATTCATCATTTTCACTGAGGTTACATCCTGTGACCATGGGTGTACATACTGGTTTTGCTTCTTCCATACCATATTTCTTCAAAATCTACTTGAGATACTTGGTTTGAGACAAGAAGATCCCTCCTTCATTTTGTTGGATTTGCAAACCAAGAAAATATGTCAGTTCTCCCAGCAAGGACATTTCGAATTCTTTCTGCATCACCAAGGCAAAGCTTTGACTCATAGCTTCTTCATTGCTGCCAAAGATAATGTCATCTACATACACAACAAGTATCAACAATTTGTCATTTTCAACTTTTATATAAAGATTGATGTTTGCTGATCCTTTTGAAAAACCTTGTTGATGAAGATATTTGTCCAAACGATAGTACCAAGCCCTTGGAGCTTGTTTGAGGCCATAGAGAGCCTTTTTCAATTTGCATACAAGATTTGGATCATTTCCAAGAATGAAACCATCTGGCTACTCAATGTATACTTCTTCTTCCAAGTCTCCATTCAGAAAGGCTGATTTCACGTCCATTTGAAATACTTTGAAGTTTTGAAAGCTTGAGAGAGCAAGGAACATTTGGATGGCCTCAAGTCTTATAACAGGAGCAAAAGTTTCTTCAAAATCTATTCCTTCTTGCTGCGCATACCCTTTACAAACAAGTCTGGCCTTGTTTCTAATTACTTCTCCATTTTCATTCAATTTATTTTTGAAGACCCATTTTGTTCCTATAACATTCTTATCCTTTGGTCTAGGAACCAGCTCCCAAGTGTTGTTCTTTTCGATCTGCTCAAGTTCTTCATCCATTGCTTTGACCCAACATTCATCTTTGCATGCCTCTTTCACATTTTGTGGTTCAGTGGAAGAGAGTAATGCCAAATAGCTTGAAGCTTCTGCAATTGTTCTTCTTGTTTGTACACCTACTTCTTTCTGTCCCAAAATCTGAGATTCTAGATGATTCTTCTGAACATATCTGGATGGAGTCTTCTCTTCTATCCTTATCTACTCCTCTGGTTCTTCTTGAGGTTCTTCTTCTTCATCATTCTGTCTTTGAGGATGGCCTTCATCTTCTTCGATATCTTCATGATTTACTTGCCTAGGAATGTATCCCTTCTCATCAACCACTACATCAATGCTGTCAACAATTCTTCCAAGTATTTTATTATAGCACTTGTATGCTTTGCTGTGTGGAGAATAACCAAGAAGGATGCCTTCATCTGCTCTAGGTTCAATTCTGCCAAGTTTCTCATCAGTATTTTTAATATAGCATTTGCTTCCAAAGATTTTGAAGCGCTTTACCGAAGGAGTCTCACCATACCAGAGCTCATGAGGGGTTTGAGTGCTGTTCACTCGGACATTTGTTTTGTTGAGAATAATAACCGCAGCATGTGCTGCTTCACCCCAGAAAGTTGCGGGAGTTCCGGATTCATCAAGCATAGCACGAGCCATTTGTTGGACAGTTCTGTTCATTCTTTCCACCACTCCATTTTGCTGAGGAGTTCTAGTTGTAGAGAATTCTCTTCTTATCCCATGTTCTTCACAGAAATAGAAAAATTCATTTGAGGTAAACTCCCCATCTCTGTCGGATCTAAGACACTTAATTTTGTATCCTGATTCATTTTAAACCAAGGCTTTAAAGGATTTGAATTTTTCGAATGCTTCATCTTTGTGCTTCATAAGTCCTATCCAGACAAACCTGGAGAAATCATCAATGAATAATATCAAGTATTCTTCTCCTCGAGGTGTCCTCTTCCTGAATGGACCACATGTATCTGTATGTACTGGCTCAAGAGGCATGCTAGCTGATCCTTCCTTTTCCGGAAAGGTAGTTCTGGTTTGCTTTCCAAACTGACATGATTTGCATATGGTGTTGTCTGGAACTTTGATATCTGGAAGACCACGAACTGCCTGATATTTGCATGCTTTCCTTATTTGTGAAAAGCTTAGATGCCCCAACCTCCGGTGCCATAACCAGTGCTCATCATCCTTGCTCAGATAGCATTGTTGTTGTCCTTCTTCAAATATGTATAGATTATTTGGAGTTCTTTTACCTTTGATCATTGTTTTACCTGTATCAAGATCACGAACAAGACATCCATTTGATCTGAATATCACCTTGGTTCTTTGATCACAAATCTGGCTAACACTTAGAAGATTATGTTTCAATCCATCAACATACAAAACATTTCCAGCTTTGACCTTTTCTTTTAACTGAGCAGTGCCTTTTCCTTTTATAGTTGCAGGAGTATCATTTCCAAAAGAAACTTTCTTTCCTTTTTCTAGAGCAAATATGATTCAAGTTTTTCTTTATCACCTGTCATATGCTTCGAACATCCACTGTCAATGTACCACAGATTTTCCTGTCCCTCTGCATAAAATGCTATCCCACATCTTTCTGTTTGTGGTTCCTTTATTCTCCATGTTTTGGTGCTTGAGGCTTGTTCCTTTGTCTGCTGAAACCTGCTTCTGCATTCAGAATCTTCATGACCAAAGTTATTGCAAATAGAACATTCAACTTCATTTTCAAGAACCGAAAAGTTGTTATAGGTCCTTTTTGTAATCCCGGTCATACTTCTTTGTTTTTGAGCTTCTCTAGTCATGATCGTTTTATATGCAACACATTGAGCTGCTTTGTGACCAAAGTTATGGCAAGAAAAGCATTGTCCATTGAAGAAATTTCTGTGGTTATCAAATCTTTCGGCCAAACGATTGTAATTTCTATTGTCATTCATTCTTGAAGCAAATTGAGAGGATTTTACCTGTGGCTGGTTGTAACTTTTGTTCATCCTTAAGACAGATTGCCCCTGATTTGCCTGATAGTCTTTGTTTGTAATTGGTCCCTGCTTTACTTGGTGATCTCCATTGTGGTTTTGCTCATTCCTTCTTGCTGCATCAAGATAACTCTTTGAGGTGGATGCTTGAGAAGTTTCTCCATTATAGCCCAGACCTGTCTTGTTTAGAGGAGAGCGCTGTACATTGATGATCTCATCCAGAGTTTTAGATCCTTTGACAAACTTAAGATTAATAGCCTTTGTTTTCTCAATCTCTTTTCTAAGACCAACAATTTCGCCTTCTAACTTTTCAAGATATTTTTCTTTTTCATCAATTTGAAGTTGTAGAGTATCAATGATCCTATTCTTTTCTTCTATACATGTCTTGAGTCTAGAAATTTCTTCACAAAAGCTATCCACATCTATAGCATCCATGTAATCATCATCTTCAAATGCCATTAAGAGTTTATAGTCATTACCTCGTTCATCTTCGTCACTATTTGATAGACCATCACTATCTTCATGAGTGTAGTAGCTTTTCTTATTTGCAATCTGTTTCTTGTTCCATCTAGCAGGTTCCTTTCCTTTATCATTATGAGGACATTTTGCAACATAATGACCTAATCTTCCACAAGCAAAGCATTTAAAAGGTAACTTACCTCTGAACCTTCCAGTTCCCCTTTGAAGATTTCTGACAAAATTTGATTCTTCTTCTTCTTCTTCTGGCACGTGACTTGCTTCATAATAGTCTCCTTTGCCTGAAGCCTTGAAAGCAGCTTCTCTTCTGTCTGATGGACCTCCCTTTCTCATTTCATAAGCAGTTAGAATTCCGTGTAGCTGAGACATAGTAAGAATTCGTATATTTTCCTTTTCTTCTATTGCAAACACTTTAGATTCAAACTTGGGGGACAATGATCTTAGAACTTTTTCAACCACAATAGCCTCTTTTATTTCTTCACCCAAGTTTTTCATGCAATTAACAATCTCATCTACCCAAAGGAAATAGTTAGCCACACTTTCATCATTATACATTCTGAGATACTCATACTGAATCCTGAGGGTTTGAAGTTTAACACGCTTTACCTGTTCATCTCCTTCGTAGCTCAAGACAATCTTGTCCCATATTTCTTTTGCGGATTTATATTGCATAACCTTCACGAATTCTGTTTGAGATAAGCATCCCAGCAGAGTATTGACTGCTTTAGCATTTGTTTCATATTTCTTCTTTTCAGCCGTATCTGTAGGAGTAGCTGAAGGAAAAGTGTAGCCTGTATCTATGATATCCCAAACTTCTGTACCAAGAGATTGAAGATAGGCAGTAACTCTTACCTTCCAATAATTGAAGTTTGTCCCATCAAAAATTGGTGGCCTGATTGATGCTTCCCTCTCGTAGTTGCTCATGATGAATGATCTTCCTTCAAGCGATCAAGCTTCTCTGAAGGACCTGCTCTGATACCAATTGTTGGAAATAATACTGAGAGGGGGGGTGAATCAATATTATCAAGTTCTTTTAATAAATCTTCCTTATTTATTCTTTGAATTATTTTTGCATGTCAGTACCATAAAATAATGAGCATGAACAAAGAAAACAGATAGTCACACCAAAGAACACAAGATGTAAGGTGGAAACCCAATGTGGGTGAAAACCACCTGCTGCAATATGTCTCTATCTTCTTTCAAATTATAAACTCCTTTTACAATGGTTTTGTACTAGTGCAGTCCTTTACCAGTATGCAGGCTGCAACCTGCAGAGAGCTACAACTCTCTTTCGTTTTCCAATCTCTCCTGGAAGGGAGCTACAACCCCTTACTTCTTTTCTTTCAAGGACCACTTTTCATAAATTTTCAAACTGGATCCAAGAACATCAAAAACCCATCAACTACACTTGCATCATCAATCTCTGATTTCACCAAAGCCAACCCGCATACAGATCTGCAAATATTTCCTTATAACTTTGCAGTTGTTACATCAGACATACCCAGATCATAACATGTGTAAAATAAAACATGCATCAATAATTCAGACCCAGTTTATTAGATTTATAGATCAAGCGTATGCCACATATCACAGATCAAAATCATATAGAGATACCACTATTCCAGCCTTAAGATTTTGACCCATCAATAGAACTTATCCTTCTCCTTACGCTCAGGTTCCTTCTTCATTCAGATCCAGATCTGCACCAAAACCCAATCACAATATTCCAGATCTAGCACTTTATCAGATATTCGATAATTCAGAAGATGCTTTGCCAAATGATCTCCTTCCTCTTTTATAGTCTTAGGCCTTTCACAATACCACGGGCCAAAACCATAGGATCAAAAAACTGTTGGAATAATACCATGAACCAACCATGAAAGTACGTGAGATCAACACTTTTGGATGCAATACCACGGGCCAAAACCATAGGATCAAAAACTGTCGGACTAATACCATGAACCAACCATGAAATTGCATGAGATCAACACTTTTGACGAGGTACCATGGTCCAAAACCATAGGTTCAAATACCAAGGACTAACTACCATGGACCAAAGGTAAGTTCTCCAACATATATGCACTTTTCCTTGCATGAAAGTGCGTACCAAGGTCCAAAACCATAGGTTCAAATACCAAGGACTAACTACCATGGACCAAAGGTAAGTTCTCCAACATATACGCGCTTTTCCTCATAGGTTCAAATACCAAGGACTAACTACCATGGACCAAAGGTAAGTTCTCCAACATATGCACGCTTTTCCTCATAGGTTCAAATACCAAGGACTAACTACCATGGACCAAAGGTAAGTTCTCCAACATATACGCGCTTTTCCTTGCATGAAAGTGCGTGAACTTTACTCTACATGAAATAAACTTTTCTCTGCATAAAAGTGCGTGAACTTTTCTCTATATGAAATAAACTTTTCTCTGCATATAAGTGCGTGAAATTTTCTCTACACTATAATTTATTATCTGAGATGAGTGGGTTGCCATCAAGTACAACATATGTATCATAATGCCAACACAAACTATGTTCCATCAAGATTTCCTGTTGTTGACCGCCATGGTTGACTGTGTTATAGTGTGGATATCCTGGTGAATTCACTCGAGTAAATAGGAAGAAATCCATGAAAGGATCATTCCCTGTCTACCCATATATTCCTTTGCTGAGCTGACGCACTCGAACCCTGTCAACAATGGAAATGGCTATAGATATGTGGATGAGCTGTAGAATCAGATCAATTCTATAGCAACATGTAAAATTTAATAGAACAATAAGGGATATTGAAAAAATATGAAAAATAGGACATATGAATGTTTACCTTGTCAAAACCTTATGTTTGCTACATTTATTTGGATGCTAGCGGTAGGAAAAAGGAGGTAAATATGTACAAAAATGATGTCAAGACAAAGAAATTTTGGGACTCTAAACCATTTTTTAGGAATCACTCTAAGAGCTTGCATTTCATATAGAAAAATGATGAGTTTCTTGTGGCCTTTATGCCAGGTTCTTTGGGCTTGAGGAATTGGTTCTTTTTTCATTTTGTTGATCATGCCATCAATAAAATAGATATTTTATAATAGGAGTATTTGAATTATTATGGGATGAACATGGGTGCATAGTTCATAATAACCACTTTACAAGCACCAATGACTAGAAAATAATGTGAGTACATTTATACACATAGAGAACATACAAGGTTTGCAAGACACTAAGGCTTGTGGAGGTAAGTTGTTAGTACATATCCCATTTATGGAAATAATAGTTCATAATCTTCACTACTCGTTTGTTTTACGCCTTTATAGTGGCTCTAATCATCATTCAACCATGTTGTATGGAAGGGGGGCACTCATTGTAGATCCTAGGCTTCATGGCTTAGATGGAAGCTCTATATAGGAAAAATAATCATTATGTCCATCATATCACCCTGCATTAGTTGTCTAGGCTCAGTCAATGCTTCTAGTTAACATGGTGTTCATGTTGGAAACACCTCTCATGTTGTGTATCCTAGCATCTCCTCCATTAAGGTGCAAGTGTAGGCAAAGGAATTAGCTAATTTCTTTTGGGAATAGGACCCCCACAAATCTATGAAGAAATTGATATTGTGAAGAATGAAAATTAGGGGGAGTGTGGTATATTCTACAATTGGGACACTAATGCGCATGAAAATTCTCCTTTGAAAGTTATTAAATGAATAAGCTAAATAAAATGAAGAGATCCTATTGCAGTTATATGAAATTCAACTTCAATTGAAATACATAAATTCTAGACTACCACCCTCAACACAGTCAAGTCTTTGTCAAAATTTTACTTTGTGTTTCTCTAAGACTAGTGTGACTAGTGGCTCAACCCCACCTTTCATTATTTTATTTTGCATAATTGACTAGACTTTATTGTGTTGCTATTATTTTTAGTTCCTACACATGCGATAATTAAGGGATACATCTTTTTCTAAGATGTATTTGGGTACTCATAATTTTATGGTCTTTTGATTTTGATATTAAACTTGTATCAAACAATTTGGATTAAAATATTTTCAATGCTTATTTTCTGGTTTCACAACATTAGCCATTTTCTATGGTTTTGTTTTTTAGAAATTAACAAAATGTTAAAACTAAAAATTCGCCCCTATTTATGAAGTACTTTTAAACTTTTCTAATTTTAAATATTGTACAAAAGTAAAATTAATCTTCAAATATACGAAGCGATAAGATAATTTTCAATTTAACACTAATACTTTTGAAAAAGAATAATTTTGACATTAAAAAACTATTTAAAATTTAATAATATTTAAAAAAAAATAATACATCCTCAAGGGATAGCTCAATTAGAAAGTGCTGTGAAAATGAAGTGTCATATACCAAGAGAATCAAGGTCCAAATCCCTCGACTTATCTATATCTAAGTTTGGTAGGCCCCTAGAGGTTATAACAGTGGTGGTTGGAATCAATCCCATTTCAATGAAGTATGAATCGGTCCAATTGTGGATTCCTCTCGTCACAAAAAGAAATTATATGTATCCTTGATTGGGGTGATGGATTTTGTGTCAACATAGGAAGGGGGGCATGCCGTCCACCCTACTGCCTCTCATTACATTTAAGAGGGGGGAAATAGGAAGGGGGGCATGCCATCCACCCTACTGCCTCTCATTACATTTAAGAGGGGGGGATGGAAAGGCTATCCCATCCCATGAAAGCACACATGTTAAATGGTATTCATTATTTTCATAATCATATGGCAACACGTTCTTTGCCTGGGCACACCTATTTGGGTAACTTTGGCTCTGTGTTCTTATGTAGTTCCTACTACATTCCCCAACCACATTTGGGATGTTTCTCCTATGACACATGCTTTGCGGAGCTTAACTCGTCCTATCATGCCTCCCTATCCACTGACAATTCTTGTGCTCGAATTTTGTTTCCAGGAAAGCCCTCTCCTATGGAAAGTGGTCTATGAAAGTTGTATTACAGGGAAGTCTTGACATTGGTGATGCTAGAATTTATTGCATGCACATGGTTTTGAATATATATTAGGGGAGCGTGATGAGGATGGCATAGGAAGTGAGCCCTGGGATTTTGCCACAATGAAAGTTGAGCAGGGGGAAGAGGTCTCCGTTAAAGGCTTGTCATTAACTGATAACATTTCCAAGGCCAATGATATGACAATTTCTTAGTATTTCATTTTATGTCAAACCTCTACATCTCCTTCAACACTTTCAATTTGATAGATTTTGCATGGTGGCTTCTAGTTCATAGTCTATAAAGTGTCTTGGTTGTGTGCATTATTGTTGGTGTTTTTGGTTTCTTATGGCTATCAAACCCTTTCGGGAGCCCCTCCCTTTTCTTTAACTTACTGCTTCAAATTGGTAGAGTTCAATCCAAATCTCCTTGGCGACTTAGTCTTTATGGGGCTTCCATTTTACTATGTATTTCGTCTTATGATGTTCTTGGTTTTCTTGCATTATGTGGGTCATCTTAACTCTAGCCTGTTGTGCCTCGGTAAACCATGTCCCATTAGAGGATGCGTTGCTATTGGGGTTCTGGAGGTAGAGTCTCTCAAGGCCTCCTACGAGCTCAATCCCAAGCTCAAAATGTACTATTATTTTCCACTCCTCTAGAAATCCAAGAGGAAATTTTCTAACTAGAAGCCTCAGACACTAATGACCACCAAGCTTACTTTGATTTCAAAATCCAAGTCGAAGTAGTCAATTGGGTTCTTGACCTTGGGCATACTAGGAGAAGAGAGATAATATCTTAACTCCATTACCATCCATTGATAAATGAATACACTCATGTGCAGTGTCCTAAAGAAAAAGCATGAGGACCACTACAATATAATCTCATTTTTGAATTAAATTTGGAATGTTCAATGCGACCATTGGTCTTGTCTTGTTAGTATATATGCTCAATTAGCACATATTGAAGGATATATCCAATGTGGCTTGAAACCTTTAGTTGCAGCAGGTACCACCACCCAGGATTTGGCCCTAGTCACTTCATCAAATACTTCATGTCTCTTTTAGTGTCATTTCTCATGTCTTTTATTTTTAGTAGTAAAGTTTATTTTAGTAGTTGTCTATCCAACGATAATAGTTATTACATTTTGATAAAACTATGTTGTTATCATCTGTTAGTAGTATTGGTTTCCCTTGTGGCAAATTATGGAAGAACTAAGTTTAAATAAAAGTATATTGTTTTGTATGAAAACATTTTAAGGTAACAAAATCTTATATATATAATAATAATAATAATAAATTTGTATATAACATAAACCACCAAAAATAATAACTTAAACCTATTATAATTAGCGCAAATCTAAAATTTATTTAAAATACGTACAATATTTAAAACTTATCATTATTGTTTTTACATGAATGTATCATTATTGTATTAACAATATCCCACAAAATCTCTATGGGATTTTAAAAAGTAAAACCAAGGGAACCAAGGGAATTTGATATTACAAAAATACTATAATTTCATAATTTCATAATGATAAAAAAAGATATGTAAAAACGGAAAAAAAATTGAATAAATTAATTTTTTGTGTTGAGAGGCAAATTTTACAACCTAGTTTGGTATAGGTGTAATTTCATTTTTGCTCAACTCAAGTTGCATGTCCATTTTAAAATAAAAATAAAATATTATCTAAATAAAAAGAATGTCGGCTATAATAAAAATCAAAATTTTATATACACATTTGATTAATTTTAATTAAAAACATTAATAATCTCACTCTGAGTTTTCTCACTTGCTTCATTGTTGATATTCCAATACATTATAAAGGAGATTTGGTAAAATTATTTCACTATTACTTTAAGCCAAAAAATAAAATATTTATATGTTTATGTGATGTAACATAATTTTATATCAAATTAAAGAAATATAAAATAATTAATATAAAACTGAAAAAAAAAAAAAATCTTACTTTTTTTCTCAAGTATAAGTAAGATGTATAATTTTTATACACATAAAAATATTTCAACTAAGAACTTAAAGAAACTATAAACCATTTGGATATTCATTTTAATTTATTTATTTTACTATCAATTTCATATATTGATAGATAGATAGATAGTTCAATGCCAAAAATAATACGTAATTGAAAATAATAAGAGGGAGATATACAAAGTTGAAATTTTGAAAATTATCGCTTGATTGGAAGCTCTGGAAAACCCTAGCTAATTTTCGGCAAAACCCTAATTGTGGAAATTAGTCCAATTCTAGTCGCTCTTCCTATGGAAAATGCTAATGGACAGAGTGAAATTTTTTCCTACATGAAGGTTATCTGTAAAGGAACTCACTAGAGTCATCCCATGGATTGTAGGTTTTAACCTTGTATAGAAATTAGCTGCAAATGAATTCTTAAAAATAGAAAATAAACAATGGTGAGAGAATAAAACATAAAACATATGTACATAGAGATTTTCCCCACGATCCCAAAACCAGGACTACCAAACTGATTTTTCATTATATTCATTTCAATGTTACAATACATATATATACATGCTGAAGCATCCATAAACCCCAATTCATTAACCCTAGATTAGAACATAATTGCAGTTCCCTTGACTAGATCTATAAAATACCATGGGCAGAAAACCATCATGCCCAAAACCATGTGTGAAATCCATGCAAAAAAACATAGGTAGGTCTGCCCATATAATATTGGGTCCATTATTTTTTCTCAAGGCGCTACCCCTTACATCGTAGAGGGAGGCTACCACCCCCCTCAACCTATCGATAGGGAGGGATGTCTCCCCCCCTTTGATCCCCCCATTGTGCCCAATGCACCCCCTCTAATCTCCCCACTTCACACATGGGGCTAGTCGTGGAAAGAATATAACACACGCCCAACACTGATTCTAATCCACATTCATCGGTTGGAAAATTTGATGGAGATCATGGGAAAAACTAGAATTTAGGTGTCCACTCTAATAAATGGAGACCAGAGAGTTTTTTACCTAAATCAACTATTGATCCTAAATTTGAGGTGAACTTAAATAAGATTGGTGAATATATACAATTTACAGATGACCATGCACTCATCGGGAATTTTTTGGGAATTTAGCAGTCTAAAATTTCCCTAACATATTGTTTTTACAACAAATGGAAGCATAAAGGCTAGATTAAGAAAGAACTGGGAGCAAAGAGATTCTTTATCAGTTCTTTTACATGTACGGAAGATTGAAACTAGGGTTTTGAGAATGATCCATATTTTTTTTAATTCTGTAGGACTCTACCTATGGTTCTTAACTGAGCGCTTTGTCATAGACAAATACTACTTCACAGTGGCACCCACATGGATTTATACATATTCACTATCACGACAATTTCAGGATGAGGAGATATGAACAAGAATTGGGAAGCGCTATGGCAATTTTTTAGGATATATGAGGAAACCTAACAAGAAAAATATATATCTGATGCATGAATATGTATCTACATGAAAATTTCAAAGCCTTTGCTGGAATCAATAGGTATCTACTACTAAGATGAATTATAGAAGAAACTGCTCTACTATGAACACATTTCTTTTATATGCTAGTGGTGCCATGAATATGGCCATTTGTACCACAATTGTGCTTTGGTAGCCTTGAATAATAACCTTGAATACTCTCAAACCCATCATAATGATGGTTATGTTGTGGTAGAAATATGTCATCATAAAACTAAATCCTCCCACACAACTTATAATACCCCTGTGCAAAAAGGGGTGAAGGTGAAAGGCTCGATTCAAAACATGTATGAATCGCTCGCATCTTTGGAATCCACCGATCTCGTTGTATTTGAGAAGTATCTAGAGGTGGAGATGAAATACCCTTTGGGTCCTCCCTCCTTTGTAACTGAACCATCACCATCATCTAATTTCTAGACGATGTCACTACTCATAACCCCACAATCTTTGACCCAACCGACTATTGACTCTACTAATCAACTGAAATTTCCCCTTATATTCCTTGATGCAAAACCAAAACAGACAAAGAAACTCCTCGATTAAGTGGAGGGCATGGAATTGGACTCACTAAATCTCTAAGATTTAGTAAAAGGATTGAAAGGTAAGGATCATGCTGTCATGCTACAATACCCTACAAAATTTTGGCCTACTTCTAAATTTCAAATCCTACTTTGACTTTGCATGCTACGATCGCAAGTTTTAAGAGTCATTGCATGTGTTTTCTCTAAACATCTTGGTCTTGTTTGTGAGAAAATCAAAGTGTCATGATTTAGCTAAGGAAGGCATTACACATCACACAAGTGTGGTTTTGGTATGTTTCAATGTATAATTTTTGTTTTAATGAGTTTTATTTACCATGTAAATATGTATCACACTCATTTCCAAAGTTTAAGGCATTGTTGCACAATGTCATCATGATCATCGTAAAGTGTATCTTTGGTGTTGCATTTGGTGTCACAAAGTTGTCACAGTGAGGAAAGTATGTTATTCATGTGTTCTAAGCGATCCTTAGTGATTTGTTAAGTGATATAAGTGTGTGATCATGTTTGAGTCTTTGTTTTTTTTAGTTTCATCTCATTGATCCAAACTTAATCAAAATTGGAAAAAAATCCTGACCAGGCCACTCAACCTCATCCAACCCTCCTGGACTGCATATTTTTCACTCTTAGTCCTCAAGTAGTAGCCTTGTCCCTTGGTACTATGAAATGCACAGTATGTGCCTCCTAGAACTTCACACTGTCTAATCCCAATTTTCAAGCCCAACCCTTCCTTAGTAGAAAATGATGAAATTGGTCACCACGTGACTAAAAACGTTAGTCACCACTACTTTTCCAAGTGAAATGCTACAAAAAATGAGCAATCTTAATTGACCCAAATAAAAATGACTAACATAAACAACTAATCTAGTCCCAAGTTAAAATATACTACTAGATAATAAGTAATGCAACTAAAAATGCCTAATGTGAATGGATAATTTAGTTTAGGAACAAAAATATGACTACCTAAAAAGTTCTACAATAATACAAATTAGTCATTTTAATTATGCCACTTCAACAATATGAACTTACAAGTGATAAGTGTTATAGACAATTTTGTGCCTTACAGCATTAGGCATGAATTGTCAATAATCCAAGGGATCCAAAGTCCCTAAACATGATGTTCCTACCCCTAGAGGAACAAGGTCAGCAAACCAACAGCTCTCAGATCAGTTCTCCACCTGAAAACACTAAAAAACAAGCAATCCTGAAATCAAAGCAGGTGCTCCACTAGGCTTCTGCGCTGAAACTCAACTCCTCCATGGTGTACCTGCGTTGCAAAGCAGGTAGAACAAAGGCCACCTGCGCTGAGCGAGATGGGACAAGTGGCACACTGAGTCATGGCTCTGGAATCTTCCAAAAATGACACTTGGATCAGGGATTTCGCCTTGTGATGAGTCAGAGGCTCTGTTTCTCCAAGTGGAAACAAGGTTCTCCAAGTGACTCAAGAACTGAAGATCAACTGAAGAGAGAGAGGACACAAGGCAGCTACACATCAGTTGCAAGCTGACTCATCCTTTCTCGATTCATCTATATATTGAGCTCTCTCCTATGAGCTCAGGAGGCTGGAATTTTGTGCAAAGTAATGATATGCTGTTGGTTTCACTATAGAACTATTGGGTGATTGCTTGAAGGAGGTGAAGAGGAGAAATTCTTTCTGCTGGGAGGTGTTGCTGGATTGGGGCCTTCAATGGTTGTAACCTTCTCAGAACTTTACTTCTTCCATTAATAAAAGCTATTGAGGTTCTTCTATATGCATTTGTTTCAATGATGTATTGTGATGATTGTATATTTGATTTATGCTAATCCTTGAATCAGTTATGAATGCATGCTTCTTGTAGTTTCCTTCTTTGTTATTTTGCAGGATCTCATTGTAGCTGGGCCAGCAAAAGAGCAAAGAGCTAGGAGCAAGCAGCAAAGAGAAGAGATTGGAGCAAATATTAAGCGCAAGGCAACGGTTAGTGCATTTCTTCATTCTCTCTTGCTTTCATAAAGAAGTAAACCTTAAGTAGTTTTATTTACAGTTGTTGCTGAGGTACTATCACCCTTAGAGTGGGATAGGGTCATCCGAATCGGATACTTTTCCCTACAACAAACTGGCGACTCCACTGGGGATCGTATCTGTTTGATTGTTTTTAGTATTTTGCTATTCATTTCCTGAACAAAAGAGTACCAAATCGAAAAAGCTTTTGACTATATCAAAAGCGAAGTAGAGGGCAGCTACTCTAGCTCATTTCTGAGCAGGTTCATGATTTGAAGAGCTGATCTACAAGGATCCTTGTAAGCTCTTAGTGATAGCTTTTCATCTTCCTTGTCATCCCTTAGTGTGTACTTGACTGATAGCTTCTGATTTGGCCAAAAACCGTTGACTTTTGAGCAAACTGTGACCCGGAATCTGAGAGAGACGAGAGTTGTCTCAATCAGTGCAGCTGCAACAAAGGCTACCTGCACTGCATCGCAGGTCCCGAAGGGGCTACCTGCGCTGCATCGCAAGTTGACAGTGCAGTACCTGTGCTGATCCAGTTTTGCCTTGTGCAACTGGGATTCCCCACTGTCTGTTGCCCAGTTTTCAGTATTGTTTTTGCAGCCTGTTGTCAACCTGTATACCCAGCTGAAACCACTTCTCTTTGCCTTCATTTCGCCTCAGTTGTATGAAGAAACTGTGATTGTTCTTATTGTATTTCTTGCTGTCATTCACAGTTTCCCATAGCGAAAGCGAACTAGTCTTGCTATGACCTCTTGAATCTAGACCTATGTGAAAGTGTCGTTGTGATTCTAAGAGCTAGTTTATTGTTGTTCATAGCTGCTTGAGCATTTACTTTCGTTGTATGGTTCAGATTTCAGTATTTCTTGTGTTGAAACGAGTGAATCTTAAGGTGTTCTTTTGATTATTGGACAAACACTTGTTGCTTTCGCTTGAAATAGAATTCGAAATTATACAACAGCTTTCTTTTTGTGATTCACCAACATTAAGAAAGAAGAAAAGAAATACTTGCATTGTGCATGTGCATTTTGACAGTTTGCATGTCGATTTAGGAAAAGTGCATCAGTGTGTGCTCTATGATCTGTTTGAAAAGATGATGTCTTTCTTTTCCTTCAGTAGTTAAGGTTTTCATAAGTTGAAAGAATTGAAAAAGCTTGCTTATCATTCTTAGACTGCATTTAGGAGTTGTATCATACATCACGCGGTGATCCATAAAGGCAAACTGCTAAGCAAGATCAACCTAAAAAGAACTGAATTTATCTAACAACGCTTTGAAACATAACGAAACACATTAGAGGTCTAGGTAGAGACGTGAACCGGCGTCGTTAAACATAGTGACTGTCGATCTCTACGAAGGTGGGTGATTCCTCCTGAGGGACGATAGCACTAATACGGACTTGTGCCCCCGCGTACCGTCGCGTATATTGGGGGACCTCTATAGGAACAAAGCCTTTATCCATAGGAAGCCGTGTCGGCCGCCCTACTGATCGCGATGCAGTGAACACAGCATTCACGAAGATCGACCACTCGTACCGTAAAACGTATTCTGTGGTTTCGCGAAAGGTTTGGCACACCCTCTGCCTAGAACTCCAGAGTAGTTTCTTTTGGCCTTTTTCAAACTCTATAACTGAAAAAGTCCATCCGAGCATTTGTCACTTCGGGCTCGTTAATACATCGAAGGAGACTAGAGTCATCTTTAGCTTTTTCTCGACTCTTAAAAAGTGAAAAAGCAAGTTGTGTCTAAAAGCGTCGTCATAATAAAATTCATTTTAAACGGAACATAATCACCTCCTATTCCTGCGTTGATCTTCGAAGTTAGTCTTTTGGCATCGTAAGTTCTTGTAGAATCGCTAAGAAATCTTTTGGATAGACTAGATATGTCTGAACAACCGTCGACATCTAGGACTGTGTCGTCTGCCACAGCAGCAGCAGAACCTCCTGCTGCTACTCCAACGATGTTCGCTGGTATACCATCTGTCCCGGTAAATTGTCAACAACAAGCCGGAGTCCAATTGGGGACGACAATATGGTTAGTTCCTATTTCTTCATCCGGATTATCATCTGGTACTTCTTATGTTGAAACTCAACAAATTGATCCAATATGTCTTCAAAGGCCAATTTATCCTTTAAGTACTGGATTTCCACCATGTGGAGGGCAGTATGCTCTTTCATTGTTCCCTCCTAGAGAACGACCATATGAGAGTTTACAACAAGGATCAGGTCAAACTGGAATTACATCCAGCGGTTGGGTACCAACACTGCCTCAACGATCAGGAGTTGCATATTCAATGCAACCAGTACACCCTGAGTCGAATATTCCCACCACACCTGCTATGGCGAATGCGTCGCAAGTACAAGCGCTACCTGTTGTAATACAACAACCTCTTGTCTCAGCGGCTCAATCACAATCTCAGGGTAGTGCCTCCTTATCTGGAGCGACTCAGGCTCAAACAAGTACTGTGACTCCTAATCTTGGTCAATCATCTAGTATTGGTCAACAGCAAATGGTCCAACAACCAGAGCTGTTTCAATCTCGACAACCGCCATTCCAGCAATCATATCAAGGACCTGAGCAACAAGTCTTTGTAAGTAATGGGCAACCATGCTATAATGGTTATGCCCATCAACTTTGTCAAAGTTGTCAGCATTATGTTGGTTTGCAAAGACCCATTGCTCAGTCGATACCATCTTATCCTGGATATACTTCGCCTAACCT
Source organism: Pinus tabuliformis (assembly GCA_031772625.1). NCBI lineage: Eukaryota > Viridiplantae > Streptophyta > Pinopsida > Pinales > Pinaceae > Pinus > Pinus tabuliformis. The sequence continues at coordinate 1,503,003,516 of CM062816.1, forward strand.
GAACCAACAGTTGCCCTTTGTAGCAACTCTAGAATTACCAGACCTAAACCGGCTGACGAATGATCCAATTGCTTATGCCCCTTGGTGGCCAGCGATTCCGCATAAACTTCCATCGGAAATTCCTAAATTCAATGGAAATCCAGGTGAAGACCCGTCGAATCACGTCATGACTTTTCATCTGTGGTGTTCATCGAACACTCTAAACGATGATTCGATAAGACTTCGCCTCTTCCAGAGGACATTGACAGGTCCAGCGGCTAAATGGTACATTGAATTGCCAAGAGCCTCTTTCGACAATTTCAGCTCCTTAGCCACGACTTTCTTAACCCATTTTCAATTACCGATAAGGTATGAAACGGGAACAGAACTCCTTACCAACTTCAAACAGACAATGGCCACTCACATATCTGATCATATACATGAGTGGCGACGTCGTCGCAGGATGGTGAAAACTTACGTTCCCGATCAGCTGTTAGCTGAATGTTTTATAAAGTCGTTACTTCCGGCTATAACGAAAGATGTGGCCAAGGGGGGAGTCGTAACAGAGGAGCAGGTCATTGCTCGTGCTCAATATTTAGACTTAGTATATACTCAGTCGGGCACGCTCTACGACAAAATACCTGACGCCCCTAGACCTGAATTTTCAATTCCTCCCCCTCCTAAATCGAATACTAACTCTCACGCCAGTAATGGCGTGACTGGCAAACGCAAAATCTCTAGTCAAAATGCACATGAGGAACTTCTTGCCTCAGAAGTAAATGCCATGTCGACCGACAAGGGCAAACAACTGAAGCAACCAGGGGGTAAGAAGAAAAAGAAAAGGAAAGGGAAACCCCCGACAGGGTGTCATATATGCAATGAGGATCATTGGACGAAAGATTGTCCACATATAGTTGAAGTTAAGAAACTCTTCAAGAGTTCAAAAATCCCAGCAGTATTGACTGATCCGTTTCCTGATCCAAGACAAAATCTGGTTGCTAATCAAAATGCTTCCCGATCCCAAGTGCTTATGTTGTCTACCTCAAAGCAGCAGAAAAATGCTTTGACAAGGAATAAAGACTACAGGAATCCAAAGCAGTTGAACAACAAGGCAAATAAACAACCTAGTAGTTCAACAACAACTTTGACCAAAGTCGTGCCACCCATCATTCCTGAACCAATGATAAAGTCGCCAAAGGGAGTAGTACACAAATCGACATTTAATCCTCGTGCAAAAATAGCACAGAATTATAATATAGTAGAGGACCTGGCCCAATCGCCGTCCGCTATGTCGACACTTGAGGTACCGCAAAATTGCCCCTCCCAAGAGCAAGCTTTACTATCAGCGATAAGTGGAATTGGCCCAATGGATTCCAATCTTGTGGCCTTTGATCATAAAGGATATGACCCTCAGTTACCAGCTCAACTAGCTTTCCTTATTCAAGTGAAAGCCCTCAACAAAACTGTTCATCGAACAATTATTGATGAGGGGGCATCTACATGTCTTATGTCGATGAGTTGCTGGAAAAATTTAGGCTCACCACCCTTGTCAAAATCGTCAACAACATTAAAAGCATTTGATGGACGATCATACACTCCATACGGGATTTTAAGTAACTTGCAAGTTGAACTAGGGGGCAAAACAGTAGAAGTTGATGTGGAAGTAATCGACGGAAACCTCGATTACAACATCCTACTGGGAAGGCCTTGGATATATGCCATGGCTGCAGTTGTGTCGACCTACTTCAGGAAGATTGAATTTCCCTTTCAAGGAGGAATTACAGTCGTCGACCAACAAACTTTCCTCCCCGACAGTTCACAAGTTACGGGAAGCGCTCCAATGATCCATGAAAGCGATCGTTCGCTTCAAAATATTGGAGTAGGTCTCCTAAAAGACCCTGCCTTGATGGGTACTTTTGCCCTACCGCCGGCGAGTAATCTGGCGGAAGTAGCCACAGTGGAAACCTACAATATGAAATCTTCTATATCTAACGGATTCAGAAGATTCCTAAACATTTTGTCAGCATGGATCATCGCCCTAATGGAAATACTGTAAATATAGTGGGCTCCGAGGACGGTTCTTATCTCATGTCAACCTCGTTAAAAAATGAAACAAGGAGTCACGAGGATAGTTCTTTTACTATGTCAACCTCATTAAAAAATGAAACAAATCCCCTTTTCAAAATTCAAAGGTAAACCTTCATTCCAACCACCAAGTTGAATGCAATGAAGCTTGGGGGGCACCCTCCTTTGACATGCGTTATTATGATGCTGGGGGCATGCAAAAGATCGAGCAGTTTTAGCACACAGTTCATGCTCGTTAAAAAATAAACGCAAGATCCGAGCAGTTTTAGCACATAGTTCATGCTCGTTAAAAAATAAACATAAGTTGTGAGCAATCTTCCCCTAGAGTTCAAGCTCACCCAGAAAAAATGAACCGGTAAATAACCTTGGTAAATGTAACCTTTGACAGCCATATTAAAGCCCTTGGTCGTGTTCTTGCAGTCTCACCTCCATCCGTTCATTTGGCCAATCGTTCATCTCCATATGTTTGTTTACCCATTTTGAGGAACAGCTGCGAAGAGTGATTTCACTTAGCCATCCTTGTGACACTGCCGTGATTGGAAAATTCCAACCTGTACCTGGAATCTGCTGCTATCCCTGTTTATCACTCATTCCTCAAAAGATGAGTCTTCTTTGAGCTCTTTTCTCCTGACTCGTAAAATATGAAAAGTTTGCCGAGTTTTGGCCTTCCAGCTCGTTAAACGACCGGAAGAGCTATCCCTCCTCTAGATTTTAATCTTTTTGGACCTGAGGGATTATTGCACAAAAAGATCGAGCGCTTGTTTTGTTCGGCTCGTTAAAGTAATCAAAAATTCATCCCTTCTGTATCGTTTTATACTTTTTCGGACTTAAGGGATTAGATGACGAAAAAGGAATTCTGGAGTTGAGTTTATGTACCTTTTCAGACTCTCTAAAAATGAAAAGGACCGAGTTATCCTTGTCGTTAGACTCGTTAAATTCATTAAATAGCGACAAACTTGTCTTTAGACGAGAACGAGTTTCCCTATCGCTAGGCTCGTTAAAACATAGCGATGGGCTTGCCCGAAGGGCAGGTTATAGAACAAGCATATGTTATCCTCCTCAAGCTTGATAAAAATAAAGAGGTACTGGTCAGCAATGACTGGGGAAAAATTGGGAGAACCTCACAGCTTTAATGGTAGCAAGTCACTCTTGAACATGACACTTTGTCCTCCGTATCACATCGGGTTGGGTTGTTTCATTCACCGGTCTCATCACCATGGTCCTCGCCACACCATCCACATTTGGGGTAATGCTACCAATCCATCACATCAGTGTCGTTATATGTTCAAGAGATGTTGTTCTGCAAAGAGTCAACCGAGTCCCATCCACTGCCATACATTGTCCTTCATCCATTTCATGACCGCCACCCTGAATCATACATCATAGTTTGTTTTCACCTCATCACAATCACTAGCTCCGTTCCGTGTCACTGATGTGGGATTCATTAAGGCCCTCCTTTGACGGATCGCTCCTTGTCGACATCAGCTCATTATCCAAGGAGTTGATCTAGGAACACCCCCTTCAGTACTTTGAAGCTTGCATGCCTCAATGGCAAGTTTCTCACTTCCGGCGACAGGTATACATCAATGACCTTCGACCAGAAGATTTTGCATGGTGGTCGACGCCAAGTCCTTTATTCCCACCATGTGAATTGTACTGCCGTACCTTGAGGGTCATCATCCTTATCGGTGATTCCTCTCGCGCTTGTTAACGGTTTACATCATTGACCGGTAATCAAGCGATGTCTTTCCATGTTCGACTTCAAGAAATTCTCACATGGATTGACTTGTACATTGAGTGAAGATCGGAAGAGATTGAAGACCCCGGATCTAGTTTCATCCATCCGGGCTGCGATATATATTCAGGATATAAAGACATTTGATATGTACATCATTGTAGCAGATGATCATCCTTCTCAAAGGATGATAATTTCAGCAGAGAATTATCAGTCTATCATCAGACGATCGTCTGTTCTATGTACCAAAATGTATTTATAAAGCTGAGCATGGGAATGCCCGCCTCAGCTAGATCATGAAAAAGAATGAAAAATAATGTATTGTATTGTATCTTATTACAAGACACTTCTCAGCAGATTGAATGAACTTTGGATCCTCCTAATAAAGCATTTCACCCGATAAACGACCTCATACTTTAGGGGGCATCTGTTATAGACAATTTTGTGCCTTACAGCATTAGGCATGAATTGTCAATAATCCAAGGGATCCAAAGTCCCTAAACATGATGTTCCTACCCCTAGAGGAACAAGGTCAGCAAACCAACAGCTCTCAGATCAGTTCTCCACCTGAAAACACTCAAAAACAAGCAATCCTGAAATCAAAGCAGGTGCTCCACTAGGCTTCTGCGCTGAAACTCAACTCCTCCATGGTGTACCTGCGTTGCAAAGCAGGTAGAACAAAGGCCACCTGCGCTGAGCGAGATGGGACAAGTGGCACACTGAGTCATGGCTCTGGAATCTTCCAAAAATGACACTTGGATCAGGGATTTCGCCTTGTGATGAGTCAGAGGCTCTGTTTCTCCAAGTGGAAACAAGGTTCTCCAAGTGGACTCAAGAACTGAAGATCAACTGAAGAGAGAGAGGACACAAGGCAGCTACACATCAGTTGCAAGCTGACTCATCCTTTCTCGATTCATCTATATATTGAGCTCTCTCCTATGAGCTCAGGAGGCTGGAATTTTGTGCAAAGTAATGATATGCTGTTGGTTTCACTATAGAACTATTGGGTGATTGCTTGAAGGAGGTGAAGAGGAGAAATTCTTTCTGCTGGGAGGTGTTGCTGGATTGGGGCCTTCAATGGTTGTAACCTTCTCAGAACTTTACTTCTTCCATTAATAAAAGCTATTGAGGTTCTTCTATATGCATTTGTTTCAATGATGTATTGTGATGATTGTATATTTGATTTATGCTAATCCTTGAATCAGTTATGAATGCATGCTTCTTGTAGTTTCCTTCTTTGTTATTTTGCAGGATCTCATTGTAGCTGGGCTAGCAAAAGAGCAAAGAGCTAGGAGCAAGCAGCAAAGAGAAGAGATTGGAGCAAATATTAAGCGCAAGGCAACGGTTAGTGCATTTCTTCATTCTCTCTTGCTTTCATAAAGAAGTAAACCTTAAGTAGTTTTATTTACAGTTGTTGCTGAGGTACTATCACCCTTAGAGTGGGATAGGGTCATCCTAATCGGATACTTTTCCCTACAACAATAAGGGATTCAATAGTTGTTATAAATTGGTTGAAAGGTTATACTCCTTTAAACATTTATTTATTGGATCAATAGATGATTAGAGTTATGGAGTTGATTAGAACCTTCAAGGTTATATCCTTTGATCACATTCAGAAGGAATTAAATTCAAAGGCTTACAACTGAGTTAAATAGTACATTAAAAATAATACCTACAAAGAGAAGAATACATTATGGAGAATAGTAAAACAAACCATCTTCCTCAATATTATATCAAAACCTAATTTAATGTTGCAAAAAGAAAAAAAAAAACAACAATGCCTATAAATATATTTTTACCTTCTTTACTCTTTAATAATTATGAAAAGTTTAAAATAAATATATAAATTTATCTATAATTTCTTCTCCACATTAATTGTGAATCTTTTTTATCTCAACATAGACTTATCAGTATTTGTTTTTCTACACATCCCAATGTTATTATACATATGGTAGTTTTCTATTCACCATATCCTTCTTCTTATTCTAGTTTGATTGTTACAATTTTGTTTCTTGGATTGCAATTCTTTTCTCTTACATGTTGTGATAGTTTGTGATGCTATATTAAATATAGAGGATATTGATGTAACCTTTGACTCAATTGGAGGGTTAGAATAGGTTAGATAGGAACTTTATGAGTTAGTTATTCTTCCATTACAGAGGCCTAATTTGTTTGGACACTACAAGTTCCTCAGTCCTCCAAAACGTATTTTGGTGTATTGCCCTTCTGGAACTAGGAAAACATTACTTGAAAAGGTAATAGCAAGGGAATTAGGGGTTTTTACATCAATGTAAGGATAGCTAATCTAATGAGCAAATGGTTTGGAAATTCTTAGAGTCTTGGTATGTTAACATCCCTGCTTTAGTTTTGTTTGAAGTCTTACAAGAAGTTTCTTGCATTGGCAATATATTTTTCTATTACTTTTCTCTTTCATAATGATAATTTGATACTCGATGGGTCATTTTTGGCTTGTTCTAATAATTTTCATTTTAGTAGATATTGTTAGGACGGTTACTATATGCCCTGATTTATGATATATATGTCTTTACTTGAATTCTCATACATGATGGAAAATAGATGTTTTGAGGTGCTACAATTTAAGGATGCGAAATGATATCATTACAGAATTATTAAAATGTTCGAGCTAAACAAAATGGTTGTTGATATGGAACCCATCACCTTAGCAACAAATCCTCTCATTTTGGATTACTTATTGAATCTTGGGGGTATTGGAAAGAACAATTTTATAAGGTGTTTTATGTGACTAGATCACTAGCACTGAAAACCATCTTTACATTGGATGGTTCAACATCTTGATGATCCATATCCTATTGACTACAACTTTTGTATTCATTATTGCTTTCATTGTATCATGTCCAACATATATTGGTGGTTTTCATGAGCCTATTTCTGGTTCTCTTATTTATGGAAACAATATTACCTCTGACGCCATTATTCCTACCTTTGAAAATATCAGTTTTCACTTCTATCGCATCGGGGAAGTAGCTTTTGTCGATGAATGGCTACACAACACAAACCCTATGAGCCAATCATTCATTTTGTTGATGTAGTTACCATGCGGCACAAACATTTGATGGTCTGTCATAGCCAAACACTCTATGTTGGTTTTCATAGATGCCCAACCTATAACAATGAGTTGTAATCTATTTCCAGACAATGTAAGCAATGAAAGGATTATATTCAAGCCTACTGTGGCATGTTGCAATCACATGCTTATCTGAGTGTTGGGAATCATACTTTCTTCACACTTTGTTTTATCCTCTCCTTAAATTATCACCTCAAAGGGATGCTTCAATTATATGTGTGAGGTGTGAGATTGATATCCTTCCACAAAATACCAAAGACATCTTTTATATCTTAGTTAGATTTGCATTTTCCCTCATTTTTCTCATTTCCTTTTGTTATATTTATGTGTGGAGATGTGAATACCTTTGTTCTATTTTATAGGAGGATCACGCCATTGTAGGTGAGTAAGGAGGCCTAAACTTTTGATTTGTTTGCATATTATTTGATCTCTTTGGCATATTATAATAACATTTCTCATCATTGATGTCACATAATCATGGTCTCTTGTGTTCCTACAAGGTTAATCATTCTTCATGCTATTACGTTAAATTGAGCACCAAACACAATTGGCAATATCCTTCAAATGCATGAACATTAAATAATATTGGCAATAAACTCCATCCAAGGGCCACCTTGATATGATTAATAATTAGTAAAAATAATTTTAATTTGGAAACATATATATATATATATATATATATATATATATATATATATATATAGATATATATATATATATAGATATAGATATAGATATATATATATATATATATATATATATATATATATATATATTATATATATATATATATATATATATATATATATATATATATATATATATATATATATATATATATATATATATATATATATATATATATATATATATATATATAATATTTGTAACCCCAACCTCAAGAAGCAACGCTAAACACAACACATGTTAGTTTCCTTTGGGGAATTATTCACTCACAAGTGAGTGTGAGGTTGGTGAGTGAATAATTCCCCAAAGGAAACTAACATGTGTTGTGTTTAGCGTTTGAAGAAGCAAAATTAGGTTGAAACCATATTATGGATTGACTATCAACTACACTCATTTGGCCCTTACTTACCAACATTGGTTCATCACCTATATTTTCCTTATTAACCTATTCTTTATGAATTAGGGTTGCTCAAAACTTATCTTTTGAACTTTTTACCTGTATTCGAGAACTATTACCTTCCCCTTGGACTAATCCCTTTACGAATTCTCATCCCTACACACCATCAATTAACCCTAATGTATATCTTTTGACAGGATCCAGAACTATAATCACAAGAGCACCTATAATATAGATATAAGCTATAAACTCTATCATTCTTCCCACAGGAAATCTATATCTATACCCCTCACCATATATTTGAATAAAACGATTTTTAATTGAATAAATTTTTAAAAAAATTTAATATAAAAATGGATTAATTATTTAAAATCCAAATATTCTTAAAAAAATGAAAATTAACTTCCCGCCAAGCTACTTTTATATAATTGGTCATGGTTGGTATAGGAAAGCCATGAGATGGACCCCAAGTTGAGTGATGTTTAGACTGGTTGTCATGATAGTGATGTAGGTAGTTGAAGTGTAACCAAGAGGGTTGGAATACATAGGGTGATGGGGAATCAGTGTGCCAAGAACAATGAGAATCCATTTTCACTGATAATATTGCAGGAGGAAAGCTTGAATAAATCCATGAGGGATGCAATGGATTTTCCATTTAGAGCTAACTCAAACCATCTGCAATTTGCCTTATGACATGGAGTGTCCTGTCATGGATCGAGAAGTCCATGCGTTCAGGGTTCGATTTTTTGTGAGGATAGATATATTTAAAAACTCATGGAATCATTGTCAAATCAACGTAAGAAACTTCATTCTTGGTGTTCATTTCGATTTTGATGGTGATACCGGCAAGATTTGCTTCTAGATCTATGAGTTTCCTACAGTGAATTTTGAGTTTGACTACTTTGTGGTTCAAATCCAACGACGAAATACTTTGTGTGTGGATAGTGGAAGGTGCACAAATTTTTCGTTTCAGAATAGAAAAATATTACGTTAGATATGGATATGGATATGGGTACCAAAATGGTCAACAATGTACTTCTCACAGACACTCTTCTCACACACATCTTTCCATTTGATGACCTTTAAACTTCCCAACAGTAATATAACTATAAGCATAAATCCAACTAAAAAAAATGGGACTTATTCCACATATTGTTTGGTTAGAAAAATTGCAAAAAGCTGAGATTTATTAAACAAAAATATTTTCTTATTTAAAATAAATAAAATATACATTTTATTTCACATAGATAATGTGTATAGTAGGGCCGAATGTCATTTGCAGATCATAGATCTAGAAAGTAAGTTGAAAAAAAATGGCTGTAACTGTGTTGCACAATCCGTCACCTTGATTATAATAATAAAGAGTTTTGGAAGCATTAGTGGAAATATCATGATTTTTATTCTCCAGACCATAAAGCTTATTTTGTTGATGCTCTTGAGCTAAAAGATAGAGTTGATTTTCTGTATGCATTGCAAAAGCATGATATTTAGCCAAATAAGTCATAGCATAGGTTGGAAAATATTCACAAAGAATTAAGAAATGTTATAGTAAATCATGATGTAATGATTGAATGTAATAAAAAAAATATATCAAATTTATTTATATGTCAAATATAGTAGGTGTTGAGTCTGAGTTTTGCTCAATTTTGACAGCCTTCCAAGACCTTGTTTTCCCATTTTCAAACTCTATTTGACCCCTAGTTATACCTATTTCAACCATATTATCCATATTTGGTGAAAAGGGTACTATGTACTTAAGGTATGCAAATTAACTTAAAAAGTGTCATTTTATCTTACTCTTAAGTAGTTCCTTAAGCTAACTATTTCCTTATTGAAATTATCGAGTCAACTGATCAAAGTCTTATGCAGATTCGAAGTAGCTCTGCCATTTCCTATAGACAACTTGCGATCGCCATTTTACTACATAAGCTCCACAATTTCCTGCAGGTGTGGATTTCCTGCAATCATCTAGATTTCCTATAGCCATCCAGATTTCCTACAACAAAATCGATGGTTTGCTATGTTGCACTTCATCTCAGAACATACAAGAACATGGGTTTTGTGGAGAAATCCACCTATATGGATGTTGTCCTATTGGTTGCTCCAGATTTATCATCAAAAATACCCAGATCTCTAATCTCCTTCTCATTGGCCACATGAGGAAAAGATCTAGCAGATGTAACGGAATAGCCTAATCCATGCTTTCAGTGATGGATCAGACTCAACAAAAATATTTTTGATATTTTGTACCTGTAATAATAGTAAATAGTCCAGCAAGTAGTTTTTCCTTATTCAGGCAACTCATATGCCTGCAAAATTGTATAAATACTATTATATTGTATGTGTAAGGGGGTTGGTTGGCTGATCAATGCATCAGATTGTACAAGACTATGATATTTTCTATATTAATACAAGTTATATGTTTTTTCCATTTTACTGAGTAAAACCTTTTAATATTGAAGGGGTTGTGACTAAGGGAGGTCCCCCTTTACTCATAACTCCATTACTAGTACTATAATATTATTTTGATTATGTTTATGCAGTGATATCGTTGTTACACAGCTAGTGTTCTCTTTTATGATTCAGCAACATATATCGATTGATTTATGGTTCAGATTTATGTGATTCATTTAATCAGTTTCAACTTTCCATTATCAAATTGATTTCTTTTGGCTGTTCATTTGATCTTTTATATTTTTCTGATCAATATCAGCAATATCATAGTTATAGAGGGAGGTGAATCCACTCTATAGCCTTTTCCACCAAGTGTTGATGCAGAAATTAGGCATTAATGCCGTGTATACGTGCCTGATTTAATTAGGAAGCTCTTAAGGTATCAATCTTGCATATATTTTTCATGTCATCTCACAAGTTTACTTACCCTTGGTTGATAATTTATGTTGGTAAATTATAAGTCTATAATTTAACTCAAAATTGTGGCATCGTTGATAGGGAGGTGCTGAGGGATGATAATGAAAGTTTTTTAGTATGATTCTTGTTGTCTAATATTTTGAGGACTAGGGGAGTTAAAGTGGTAAGATTTAGGGTAAAGCCTATGCACTTGTAGAGTTCATAAATTTCCATAGCCATGCCCCAATTGCTCGATAAGTAGAAGCTTTTGAATTTGTTTGCATAATAGATAAATAGGGTTCAATATTTACAAATGTCTTTTGTGGTGGTGTGATAACCACTTCATTTACTAATAAAATGGCAAGAAAAAGGAAGTCTACAAGAAATAAGGCAGCAAAGAGGAAGAATCTGAATAGAAGGTATGTGGTCCTGTTGTGGTCACCAACACCCCCCCTCTTTGTTTAGTATTAGCAATAATATCAAGCAAAGGGGGACCCTTAACAAAAAATCTCAAAAATATTTTTATCAAAATTTTTGTATTTAACTCCCTAAAAGCTATATCGCATCGCAAAGAGAGAGTGAAGCATTTTTCTATGCGCATAAGTAAGCTGCGATGAAGCGATGCGATATTCATCGCATCGCATATTTTGAAAGCGCCCTTAAAAGAAAAACCTAAGGAATCGCCGATGGCCGATATGCGACGTCGCATATCGCAACGTCGCATAAGCAGCACAATGAGCAAATGAAAATTGCGATATTGCGATTTGCGATCTGCGATCTTACAAACTGCGAATTTGCGATTTGCGATCTGCGACGAATGAGACTATTAATTGCTACGATACGAATCGTAGAAACCACTCATCGCAAAGTTTCTTCGGCATGATCTGTAAACCCAAAATCGAGCGCGCACCTTAAGGGAAATTAATGATTGCACGCCTGAGTATCCAAAGATGATCGTGTTGCGTTTTTCGAAGAGTCAAGTCATTATGAGTGTCATGATTATGCATTCATTAGAACTTAAAGCTTTCATGTCAATCTTTTCGTCATGTCTCTTTTCCTTTGCGTAAACTGTAAGGCAGCAACTAATATAAATCTATATGCAGGAAACATCTAAGGAAAAGGGGAAAGTGCCAATACTTGAAGAACAGAAAGGAGATGCCTTTGCATATGGATGCCGCATGCAGCAGAGCTGCGGATTCCAGAGTATCACTCCACAGACACTGATGAAAATAGACTATCCAAGACTCAGAGTCAAAGGCACACAAAATCAACATGTTTGCAAAAGACCCTGAAGCTCAGATTGGATAAAGAAAAAAGAAAAACGCTAAAAAGGGATGATGCTTCAGAAAAGCCTGGAACAAAGAACGGAAGCAATTTTCAATACGTAAGATTGTTCAGGCAACGAAATCCCTAACTCATTGAGTCATTTGCACGGCCGGAAACCGAAATAGCAACAACACAATCAGTTTGAAAGAAATCTGGGTTATACTAAGTATACACACAACAAATACACCCAGCCAAAGGAAGATTTTCAAAAATATCTTCTAGTTTGTCAGAAAGAGGTGCTAGCTTTTGTTATTTCTACTTTTATCGCTTGAGCAAAAGGAAAAGACAACCAACCGACTCTTTCCAGGCGAACCTCCCATTGCTTACAACACTAAGGAGCAGATACAGAAACGGTTAGAAATTAGATTCAATTTTCAGAAATAAATTTGTTTTAGTAAAAGGGCGGTCATTTGAAGCCGTTCCCTAAATTTGTGTAATTAAGATTAGTTAGCTAGTAGTATTTAACCCTTCTCATGGCATTTGGAGAAGGGTCCGGAAATTTGTCAAAAAACTTGTCCTCAAAACATGCACTTTTGCACCCTCGGAGGTGGTTTTTGATGAGTGGATGGATCGAGATTTATTTATGTTTGCATTTTAATGTTTGCTACTAATGTTTCACTTCTGTACTCTTAGTAGATGTTAGAAGTAAGTAGAGATAAATCGTTATTGCTTGAAGTTTGTGAGTAAAATCAGTCATAAATGGTACTTTTATCTCTTGATTAATTTCTGCTCACATTCTTAGAGTGATATACAGCTGAGTTGTTTATATGTTGATGTATGAATGTCTGGGTTACCATTTGGCACTTTTGTACGGTGGAATCATTTGTTTGTGCTTAACATATGAATAACTTATCATGCGATATGTTGTTCACAACTGTTTTGCCTAACTTCTTATGCAGAATGGTTTATCTTAATTGATTTATATTCTTATGATAGCTGAATGATCTTTATTACCAGTTATTGTATGAAATATTTTTTAGATCGCATGATGAAAGAATCCTACCCCGGGTTAGTATAGATTATATGTGTTGTTTTTGTTAGATTACAGTAGCATAGAGTCAGCTTAGAGTTTAGAATTAGATTAGCTTGAAATTACCTTTAGATTAGCATCATCAAAATCTACACACACACATCCTTTAAATTGGGAAGCTGGTCCCATCATCCCCAGTCGGACCCGCTACACCAAACGGGCAAGGAGCCACCAACCAGGTTCCGGACCGGGTGGGTATCCCCCTTGTTGTTGACCCGATTTTGGGGCCCTCAACATATTTGGCGCTAGAAGGAGGGCACGAACTATGAATGGAAACTAAGTCAAAATCCAAATACCATTCTGAGAGTAAATCACCCTCATCAACTCCCCCGACTTCTCCAATACGGTTAAACCCGGAGTTAGAAGTCACTCGAGTATCCACCGCTGCTACCTACCCTAATATATCAGACCAACTGATCATTGAACCCCCTGAAATTCAAACTTTAATTCGTAAACTCTAGGGATTCTCTATTTTTTCTCAGAGGTCTGATAAATCTCACAGCAGCGTGACTTCACAGTACAATCCTGCTCATCCCCTGACCAGATTGAAGAGTGAAAAGCTTGGTATTCAACCAAGTGAACTCCCTCTCCCTACTAGGAAAAGAGCAAGGAAAACACCACCAGAGTCTGAGCGTGAGACTCTTTCATCTACTTCGTCCATTTCAACCCCCTCACCATGAAGTCAACCACCCACATCCTCATCCCAAATCACTCATCCATCTTCCACAACCCTTCCTCTTCAATCATCAAAGATCATAATATCTTCATCTCCTCAGCATCAGGGCCCGTCTTCTGCACTTTCATTAACTAGCGGCTCAACGATGGCCCAGTCTCCATGGAACAATCCTGGAGCGGTTTTGATGCCTCCACCCCTGAGCCCAATACCGGCCCATCCCAAGAAATGGCTACCTAAATTCAATCCAGAAACAGGCATGCTAGCCGAAGAGCATATCAATAATTTCATGCTTTCTGTTAATCTCAACGGAGTTACCAACGAAGATGCTATCGTCCGGCTTTTTCCTTATACAATGCAAGGAACAGCCGGGTCATGGTACTTTTCGTTACCTTCCGGGTCCATCACAAGTTGGGACATTTTTCAAAGTCAATTCCTCACCAAGTTTGGCGATGACAGATCAACAGCGACATTGATCAATGACCTATCTAATCTTAAAGCTGAGACTAGAGAACCCATTAAATATTTCAATTTACGGTTCAACAAGATCCTCAACAAAATTCCCACTGCTTCTCAACCCAGCGAGGAAGTAAGATGTGAATGGTACATCACGGTCTTACCATCAAACTTGGCTATCTTCGTAGATAGGGCAAACAAGACGACCTTAGTTGAAAACTTGACTGAGGCATTAGCAGTAGAAAAACACGTAGTTTCCCTAGAAAAGAGATCTGCAATAGAAGAACGCAAATCTAAGAAAATCTCTTTCAAAGAAGACACCAAGAAGAAGAAAACAAAAGATCCTTTCGATATGGAAGGATTACAAAAAGTGTTAAAGGCCATGTCCAATGAGATGATTGAGATAAGAAAGCAAGTAGCAGAAACTTCTTCAAAAAAGCCCTACAGATCTTTTAAAACAAATCTTCCCATGGAGATGAAACCACCCAATGCTGTCTCAAATGTCGAATCTGAAGAAGAAGAAGAAGAAGAGAATATCACTGAAGGGCAGACCGATGATGAAGAAGTTGTGGAACTACAAGGAATGTGGGATTTCATCCTCCCACAAGAAGAAGATCAAGAAGCATTTCCGGTTAGCACACGAAGCAAAAATCAACTTGATCCTCCCCAAACTACCCCTAAACAGAAGGGCGCAAGCCCTGCAACAAAAGATAAGGTCGCAACAAAGAAAACAACTACTAGAGCGACCCAATTTAGCCCAGTCCAATCAGAACAGGCACCTCCATCAAGAACACTGATAGTGTCGAATGAAATGGAGTACAACATTATCGATGACATGAAAAAGACTAGGGCTAATATCACTCTTTACGAATTGAGAAAATTGAAACATCAACAGAAAATAATGATGAAAGAATTACATGTCATGCCTACTACATCTTTACCTACAGCTCTAGCTTCCCACAACATGGGAAGACCTCCAACCAACATGATCAATAAGATTGATCCAAATGACATTGCCTTGATTGGAGGAAGATCAAGATCTCATACTCCTTTTCTTCTCACTTATGAAATTTTCAATAAAAACGTGCACAATTGCTTGGTTGATTCTGGTGCTTCAACGAATATTTTACCCAGATCAATATGTGCCAAATTGAATGTTCAGCCACAAAAATCCGCAGTGCGCATAGTTCAACTTGATCGATCTCAAGTCGAAGTGATTGGTGAACTTAACTAGGTGACCATAAGATTGTCGTCTAACCCGAAAGTATGCCAGGTTATCGACATTCTAGTAGCTGATATCCCTGAATTCTATGGTTTAATTCTTAGCAGGGATTGGTCTGAAAAACTCCACGGATATTTCTCAACCGACTGGTCACACATGTGGTTACCCTACAACGGTAAACCCAATCAAATAAAGGTTGAACGAGAGTTGCACCAAAAATACATAGTGACTGAATTGGAAGGAGAGAATGAAGCAATAGCATACAACAACAGTATCATAGGCAATTACTCAGTAGATTCTTTCCTCGGCAATTTCAATGCTCACACCTCACCTTACTTAGAAAATTCAGTTTTGTCCCAAGTTGAGAATTTTTCCCAAACTGATGATTCAAAGTGTTTTAAATTTTTAGATAACTCTGTAAATACATCTTTGTTTTGGAAATTATATTTTGATGGCTCTAAATCTAACGAAGGAGAAGGAGCAGGATGCGTTCTGATTAGCCCAGACGGAAACAAGACCATGCTTACATGCAGACTTGAGTTCGATTGCACAAACAATACAGCGAAATACGAAGCCTTGGTGCAAGGCCTATACAAAGCAATCGGGATGAATGTTAAGTATCTTCAAGTCTTTGGAGATTCTGAAATTGTCGTCAAACAGGTACGTAACACCAAACATTGCCTGTCACGTCATTTAAAGCACTATCAATCTTTAGTAGAAGATCTGACTTCACATTTCATAGCATTCAATATTTCGTCAATCCCAAGACTCCAAAATGCGAGTGCAGACCTGTTAGCTAACGTAGCCTCTAGACTTATTCCCTCCGAAGATTTTAGTCCCGATAGGTTCTCAATAGAATTAATTTTTAGACCATCCATCCCTGACAACATCACCAACTGGACCATCCATCCATCCATCCTACTCAAATCAAATAATTGACGAAGACCATCATGATCAACAAATTCAACAAAATAGCACTGATAATGCTATACCTAAATCGGTGGTTAAGTTAGAAGATTTATATGATTTGAAAAGTCGGTTTAAAAGGTTTGCCAATTCTAAACTCTACAGTTCAACTCTGAATTATGAATTAGTGAACCTAGGAACCGATCAGAAGCCGCAAAACGTTAATCTGGGCCACGGCCTAGCCCCTGAAGAAAAATCAGCATATATCCGTCTTCTGA
Source organism: Pinus tabuliformis (assembly GCA_031772625.1). Classification (NCBI taxonomy): domain Eukaryota; kingdom Viridiplantae; phylum Streptophyta; class Pinopsida; order Pinales; family Pinaceae; genus Pinus; species Pinus tabuliformis. The sequence goes on from CM062816.1 coordinate 1,503,020,246, forward strand.
GAAAATACAAAAACGTTTTTGCATGGAATATTGATGAGCTGAAGACATACAACACTTCTATCATTCAACACACTATCCCTATGATTGACAATGAAAAACCTGTCCAGCAGAAGCTCAAAAAAATTCACCCCAACTTAGAAAATCAGATAAAGACTGAGCTAAATAAGTTGTTGAGAGCCAGAATAATTTTCCCCGTCAGACATTCCAAATGGGTATCCAATATGGTGCCCGTTAGAAAGAAAAACGGAGATATTCGAATCTGTATTGATTTCCGGAATCTCAACAAAGCCTGTCAGAAAGGCAATTTTCCCCTCCCACCTATGGAGCAAATACTACAGGCAGTAGCGGGCTCAGAATTAATGTCTTTCCTGGATGGATTTTCAGGATACAATCAAGTGCTGGTACATACCGATGACCAGTTAAAAACCACATTCCGAACCAAATGGGGCACATACGCATATCGGAAGATGCCATTTGGTCTGATCAATGTCGGCGCTACCTTTCAGAGAGCCATGGACATCGCGTTTAAAGGTTTATTCAATAAATCGGTAGTGATTTACCTGGATGATATAACAGTGTACTCCAAGAAGCGAAGTGACCATCTCAAAGACTTGAAACAAATCTTTCAAAGATGTTTAAGGCATGGAATTTCACTTAACCCAAAGAAATCTTTTTTCGCATTAAGTGAAGGGAAATTCCTCGGATTCATAGTGTCGAAATCTGGTATTCACATTGAACCTGACAGAATCAAAGAAATTTCCGAAATATCCATTCCCCATAACAAAAAGGCCATGCAATCTTTCCTTGGACAAATCAATTTTGTAAAAAGGTTTGTCCCGGATTTTTCACATACTATTTCTCCTTTACAAAATATGATAAAAAAGAATTCAAATTTTAAATGGGGCCTGGATGAGCACGAAGCATTCAACTTGATCAAACAAGTTATCATCAACGCTCCATCTTTAGCTACCCCAAATTTTGCAGAATCCTTTATCTTATACACTTTTGCCTCAGAGAATCTTATGCCGCGATTTTAACTCAAGCAAATCAAGAGAAGGCGGAAGCTCCAATCGCATTCTTTAGCTCGAACTTACAAGGTGCTGAGCTCAATTATTCAGACGTGGAGAAACAAGCATATGCTGTTTTCAAAGCGATCAAATATTTCAGACCTTTCTTACTTAAAACCCATACCAAAGTCATCGTACCGTTTCCAGCGGTAAGAAACTTGTTGGTACAGAAGGATGTGGGCGAAAAGAGGGCGAATTGGATTACCGCTTTACAAGAATACGATCTTGAGAACAAACCAGCAAACATCGTAAGAGGTCAAGGCTTCTGCAAGATGTTAGCTGGAGCATCGCAAATTCCTGAGAACTCATCTGAAGAGGTACATACATATGAGGTAAGCCTAAACGACGCAGAATCATTATATGCGGATACCATTTATTATCTTAAGAATGGGTATGCTCCATCACACCTGGATCACACCAAGAAAAGAGCTCTGAGATTGAAAGCTAAACAATACTAGCTCATAAATGATGTTCTGTTTAAAAGGAATTACGATTCTGTACTTCTTAGGTGTCTTGAGAAAACTGAAGCCGAAAAGGTTTTGCAGGAACTCCATGATGGACCAGCAGGTGGACACTATGCTGAAGAGACTACTGCACATAAGATCTTACGTGCAGGATATTATTGGCCCACGCTGTTCAAAGACTCATACAATTACGTAAGGAAATGCCAAATCTGCCAGACTGTTGCAGGGAAACAAAAGAAATCGTCCATGCCACTACAGCCAGTTAACATCGAGCAACCATTCAGCCAATGGGGCTTGGACATAATAGGTGAGATCGTTCCTCACTCTTCTAAGCAGCATAGGTGTATCCTCATGGCAACAGATAATTTTACTAAATGGGTAGAAGCAGTTCCTCTCAAGACAGTTAATTCTGAAAACATTATTGAATTCATAGATCAATTTATCATCACTAGGTTTGGATTGCCAACGGCCTTAATGTTTGATAACGTATCATACTTTTCTGGAAATGCAATGACCGAGTTTGCACTTAAAAGAGGGTTCAAACTGAAGTATTCCGCCAACTACTATCCGCAAGGTAACGGGTTGGCTGAATCAACAAACAAAAACCTAATCAGGATTATTAAAAGAATAGTTGACCAAAACCAAAAGAATTGGCACGAAGCACTGGTTAATGCTTTATGGGCAGACAAAATCACGAAGAAAGCTTCGATCGGCACTTCTCCCTTTAATTTAGTTTATGGGAAAGAAGTGGTTCTTCCTACTCACTTAGTCATCCCCTCTTTGTCTTTAGTGAAACACATCGATGAAGTATCTACTTCCTCTTTGCAATTGAGAAAAATGGAGATAATCAAACTAGAAGAACAACGAGAACAAGCTAAGAAAACCCATGCTCACCACCAAGTGCTAATAAAATCCTGTTTTGACTCAAACATCATAACCAGAAAGAACTTTCAGATGGGAGATTTAGTTTTGAAATGGGATAAGGCTCATGAAGAAAAGGGCAAGCATACGAAATTTCAGAAGCTGTGGCTTGGTCCTTTTCAGATTGTAGAAGTCATAGGCCCATCGACGTTTGTGTTGCAGGATTTGGCAGGTAGAAGAGATTCTTTACCTGTGAATGGACAGATTCTTAAAATGTATTTTCCATAAGAAGATCATTCTTCTATTTTTGTAGGATAGTTTTAGTTTGTTTGTTTGTTTGTTTTAATTTTTTTTTTTTTTTTTTTTTATTTTGTTTTTCTCTTTCTTATAAATAAAACCGGTTGTAAGTGATCATTGAAAAGGATTCGTGAAAGAGCACACTAACTCTCTATCAGATTTTGATTTCACTTGTACAAATAGCAAAACTTTTCGTAAAATCTGATTTTTATTATTGACAAATAGAGTTAACTTTACCTTGAATATGATATTAGTTTCAACCTCTCAAAAGACTTTGATGAAAGCAACCTTTGGTAAAAAATTGTTTTATGTCAGCACAATGAAAGGTATCATCAATAATAAAATAAATATTCTCTGTAAAAGCTGTTGTTTTCAAGCTCTATATTGTCGTCTAGAGCTTTCTTAAGGAAAGACAATGACTTCCTCCCTGCAAAAGGAAACCGCAGCATTCAGAGAAACAATCCGAGAAAACACTATATCTCAAAGAATAAGAGGTCTCATCGCGAGCCGGCTTATCATGATCACAGATATTATAACTTGCTGACTTTGCCAATACTGTCTATCAAAACAGGGCAACGACTCAAGATTGTTGCAATCAAAAGACAAGGGGTCTCATCACGAGCCAGCTTGTTCAGCAAAAGTGTAAATCAAGTGAATGACTGTGTCATAATTTGGCCACCAAACCAAGACATTGTTCTTTAGAGAATAAAAAAAAGGAAAAAGTGTCAAAAAGATTTTTCTCTGAAGTGTTGTAAATAACCTCAAGCAGGAAAAAGGATCATTGCTGGATAACATGGTAACCCTGTCGAGGCTATGAACGCTTGTGGGCAGCAGAGGCTCTACCTACGACAAATGAGCATATTTTAAAAGCCAGAACACAGACAAGACCTTATTTTATCTTTAAAAAGGACCGAGTAATGTCTGGTATGAATGCAAGAACTAAGCCTAGGGAAGCAGACAATTGGACAAAAAGAAAGGTTGAAACAAAGTATCATTGACAGGATGAGGGGTAATCTACTCTATCTGTCCATAACAAAATTTAGGCATATGAAAATTTTTTCTGTTTCGGAAGTGGAAATGTCAATAGAAAAGCAGAGATAACTGGTTCTTCACAGTGAATCGCCATTGTTGTGGTCACCAACACCCCCCCTCTTTGTTTAGTATTAGCAATAATATCAAGCAAAGGGGGACCCTTAACAAAAAATCTCAAAAATATTTTTATCAAAATTTTTGTATTTAACTCCCTAAAAGCTATATCGCATCGCAAAGAGAGAGTGAATCGTTTTTCTATGCGCATAAGTAAGCTGCGATGAAGCGATGCGATATTCATCGCATCACATATTTTGAAAGCGCCCTTAATAGAAAAACCTAAGGAATCGCCGATGGCTGATATGCGACGTCGCATATCGCAACATCGCATAAGCAGCACAATGAGCAAATGAAAATTGCGATATTGCGATATTGCGATCTGCGATCTTAGAAACTGCGAATTTGCGATTTGCGATCTGCGACGAATGAGACTATTAATTGCTGCGATATGAATCGCAGAAACCACTCATCGCAAAGTTTGTTTGGCATGATCTGTAAACCCAAAATCGAGCGCGCACCTTAAGGGAAATTAATGATCGCACGCCTGAGTATCCAAAGATGATCGTGTTGCGTTTTTCGAAGAGTCAAGTCATTATGAGTGTCATGATTATGCATCCATTAGAACTTAAAGCTTTCATGTCAATCTTTTGCGTAAACTGTAAGGCGGCAACTAATATAAATCTATATGCAGGAAACATCTAAGGAAAAGGGGAAAGTGCCAATACTTGAAGAACAGAAAGGAGATGCCTTCGCATATGGATGTCGCATGCACCAGAGCCGCGGATTCTAGAGTATCACTCCACAGACACTGATGAAAATAGACTATCCAAGACTCAGAGTCAAAGGCGCACAAAAGCAGCATGTTTAAAAAAGATCCTGAAGCTCAGATTGGATAAAGCAAAAAGAAAAACGCTAAAAAGGGATGATGCTTCAGAAAAGCCTGGAACAAAGAACGGAAGCAATTTTCAATACGTAAGATTGTTCAGGCAACGAAATCCCTAACTCATTGAGTCATTCGCACGGCCGGAAACCGAAATAGCAACAGCACAATCAGTTTGAAAGAAATCTGGGTTATACTAAGTATACACATAGCAAATACACCCAGCCAAAGGAAGATTTTCAAAAATATCTTCTAGTTTGTCAGAAAGAGGTGCCAGATTTTGTTATTTCTACTTTTATCGCTTGAGCAAAAGGAAAAGACAACCAGCCGACTCTTTCCAGGCGAACCTTGGATTGCTTACAGCACTAAGGAGCAGATACAGAAATGGTTAGAAATTAGATTCAATTTTTAGAAATAAATTTGTTTTAGTAAAAGGGCGGTCATTTGAATCTGTTCCCTAAATTTGTGTAATTAAGATTAGTTAGCTAGTAGTATTTAACCCGTCTCATGGCATTTGGAGAAGGGTCTGGAAATTTGTCAAAAAACTTGTCCTCAGAACATGCACTTTTGCACCCTCGGAGGTGGTTTTTGATGAATGGATGGATCGAGATTTATTTATGTTTGCATTTTAATGTCTGCTACTGATGTTGCACTTCTGTACTCTTAGTAGATGTTAGAAGTAAGTAGAGATAAATCATTATTGCTTGAAGTTTGTGAGTAAAATCAGTCATAAATGGTACTTTTATCTCTTGATTAATTTTTGCTCATATTCTCAGAGTGATATACAGCTGAGTTGTTTATATGTTGATGTATGAATGTCTGGGTTACCATTTGGCACTTTTGTATGGTGGAATCATTTGTTTGTGCTTAACATATGAATAACTTATCATGCGATATGTTGTTCACAACTGTTTTGCCTAACTTCTTATGCAGAATGGTTTATCTTAATTGATTTATATTCTTATTATAGCTGAATGATCTTTATTACTAGTTATTGTATGAAATCTTTTTTAGATCCATGATGAAAGAATCCTACCCCGGGTTAGTATAGATTAGATGTGTTGTTTTTGTTAGATTACAGTAGCATAGAGTCAGCTTAGAGTTTAGAATTAGATTAGCTTGAAATTACCTTTAGATTAGCATCATCAAAATCTACACACACACACACATCCTTTAAATTGGGAAGCTGTTCCCATCATCCCCAGTCGGACCCACTACACCAAACGGGCAAGGAGCCGCCAACCAGGTTCCGGACCGGGTGGGTATCCCCCTTGTTGTTGACCCGATTTTGGGGCCCTCAACAGGTCCTAAAGATAGCTTGGTCTTTGAACCTAACCAAACTAATATTTCCACAACATAATCTTTTGTTGAAAAATATTCTTTCATTTCCCATTTAGAACCTCCTCTTACAAGGAAGGCAATATCACTGCTTAGTGGTCAACCTGAGAAGAAATTTCTTGCCAATCTTATCCAAGAACAGGAGTTTTGGACCATTGACTCTGAAGAATCTGTGGTTTATGAGAGTCCTAATTTCTCTTAGATAGACATGGCTCATGATGAAGGTACTAGTAATTCAAATGGAGGCCACGTTGAAGAGGAACTAATCACATTTGAATTTGTGACCAGGGAGACTACTGGAGCTACCTAGATGAAAAATATTCCTCCATTCTTGACCAACTTTCATGGTGTCTCTAGTGAATATCTTGATGCCTTCTTATTCGAATTCGATGTATCATGCGGGAGCTATGACTATTATTCCAATGCTCCGAATTTGAATCTGTCTTGCTACATTAAAGGATGCAACTCTCAGGTGGTTTATGGGGTTGGGCTCAAACTCCCCTGCAACTTGGGATGAAATGAAGAAGGTATTCTTGAAAAAGTACCAAGATTATTGTAAAACTAGGGACCTCAGGGAAGAAATTTTTGGCATGACTCAGAAGGAAGGGGAGAGCCTTAAGGACTTGGTGGAAATATTTCAATATAATCTCTAGAGATCCAAGATGAACCAGCTGAGCAAAGAAACCTTGAGAACAATTTTTCTCAGGGCAATCAGACCGGAATATCTGGAGGTTTTGAACCTAATGGGAGTAGGTGATGTATCAAAATTGAGCTATGATGATGTGTGTGAATTGTGCAGACATTATTCACAAGGAAATTCTAAGGTTGGAGTAGGACCGAGAGACATTTCTTCTAGGATTGTCAAATCAGTTGCTAGAGTTGGAGTAACCAAAGCTGAAATGGATAACTTATTTGAAAATTTTAAGACTGATATCCTTAGCACTTTATCTTCATAATTGGATGTTTTGTAGGCTAAGAAGAAACAAGAGGAATTGGAAAAATCCATGGCCATATTCTGCTCCAAATGCAGGAAGAAACATGCTCTAAGGGAATTCCCTGCTAACAGCATAGAGGTATGTCGAATTTGTGAAGTTGAGCATTCTACTGATCAATTCCCCTCTCTTCCTGAGATTAAAGTAGCCTATACAATAGATCAGGAGTTTTCAATGCACTCGATGTAATGGAACCTCAATGACCATTGAAACCATGTCCTACATGCATGTCATAGTCAAATTTTCAATTTATGTATGCTCATAATCAGATGTGGAATGTTCCAATTCCATGGTAGCCTTGGCCTCCTCAACAAACTTGGTAGGGGAAATTTTCTTACCCTGTTGGACAAAATTTTCACATCATAACTTTTATCCACCACAACCCATGCTGCAAAAAGTGGTACAACCACAACAGTAGCAAATTCGGTTGCGTGCCCCACCAAATCAACCACATCCCACACAACAACCTTCTCAACAAGTATCTAACCCGAATAGTAAAATCATCTAATATGATCACAATATTGGATTGGTCACATATCCCACTTTTCCTACTTATTGTATTTCCCCATAGCTTTTGTATGAAGTTTATGTTCCTTTACTGTAGGAATTTCTCATGTCACTGTAGGAAACCAAACCTTGATCTAGAAAAGTGGTGACTCAACCTGAAAGAATTTAAGAGGTTGTAGGGGAAGAAACTCTAGAAACACTTGAAGTATAAAACATACCTAAACCAGCAGAACAAATCACTTCAGGATCAAAAGTACCTTCCTCATCCCATGCGGTCCAGCCTCCTTTTCTAGAGAGGGTGGAAATGAAAATAAAACAACCCAAGTTTGATCTTTTGTATCAAATAAGAAATTTGTGCATTAAAATCCAATTACTGCAAGTAACTAAGGATTTCCTGATTTATGCCAAAACAGTGAGGGAACTATGTACCAAGAAGCTAAGAATACAAAAGAAAGAACTCTTGACAATTCAAGTAGGTGGAAAAATTGAAAGTCTTATGTCCACTAGATTTGCTACTAAAAATATGCAGATCCAAAAATCCCTTTGGTTCTACCTTTATCAATGGGTATCAAATCAAAAAAACTTTAATCAATTTAGGTGCAGCTATCAATGTGATGACCATGGAGACTTTATCTCACATAGGACCCTTTACTTACTACCTACTCCTACCGTGTTAGAATTAGCAGATAGGTCTAAGGTAAAGCCAGAGGGGGTATTAGAAGATATTGTCATCTCATTGGATTCTTGGGAATACCCTGCAAAATTTTATGGTATTCAACCTCAAACTAACATGGGAGGGCATCCTTTGATCTTGGGGAGGTTGTGGTTAGCCACAACAGATGCCTACATAGGGTGTAGATCAGGGAATATGTTTGTCACTCACAGGGCCGAAACAAAGCATATCAATTTTTATCCCCCTGTTAATCCCCTCTTAATATTAGAAAATAGATAGGGGGTTGAAGAAGAAGAGCGTCATTTATAATGTACCCAACCAATTTTAACAATAGCCCAAGCCATGATCCTTAAGGAAAAGTCAGAAGAAAATCTTATAAATTGTTATATTTCTAATCTTGACTTTTCACAACATGAAGAAGGGTAGTCTAGTCACAATATAGATAGAATTACTAACTTTCATAATTCTTATGAGCATAGTACAATGGCTAAATTACATTTAACCCTCTTATCTGTATTTCTCGCATATTCAATGACTAAATTTGGAGCTAAGGTAGTTGAAATGTATCCTGAAAAAACTCTTAATATTAATGTTTCCATGACTCTTGAACAAGAAAACAATTAATTCAGACATTAGAAGAATTAAAAAAGAATTGCATGGGAATATACAGACATGAGAGGTATTAACCTAGATACTTTCATTCATCATATTTAAGTTGATGGAAGTGCGAAGCCTGTAAGACAACCACAAAGGAGGATGAACCCCACTTTAAGAGAAATCCTGAAAAATGAATTGCAGAAGTTGTTAGACGTAGGATTCATCTATCGTATTTCAGATGTCCAATGGGTGTCCCCATAGGTTATTGTCCCTAAAATGAATGGTCAATGGGGAGTGTGTGTGGATTATAGGGAACTAAACAAACCTACATTAAAAGAACACTTTCCCTTTCCTTTTATACACCAAGTGTTGGACGCTTTAGCAGGGAAGAAGTATTTCTCCTTCCTAGATGGATTCAGTGGGTACAATCAAATTAGGATAGCTCCAGAGGACAAAGAGAAGAAAAAATTCACATGTTCTTGGGGTACCTGTGCATATAAGGTACTACCATTTGTTTTATGTAATGCACCAACCACATTTCAAGGGGCGATACTTGGTATTTTATCTGATCTTTTGCATGATTGCATAGAGGTCTATATGGATAATTTTACAGTAATAGGTGATACTTTTGAATAAGCTTTACATAATCTTAGGAGAGCTTTGCAGAGATATAGAGAAAATAATCTTTCTTTGAGTAATGAAAAGTGTTTTATTATTATGAATGAGGGCATTGTTTTGGGACATCATGTTTATGCTGTAGGAATTAAATATGATTCAATGAAAATCAAAGTAATTTTAAGAGTATCCTCCAAAAATCAATCAAAAGGGAGCGCATAGTTTTCTTGGACATGCAAGCTACTACAGAGGGTTTGTTAAGAATTTTACAAAGCTAGCCTCGCCATTGTTTAAATTATTAACTAAAGAATCTGAATTTCATTGGAACGATGAATGTTAAGATTCTTTTGAAACACTCAAGGAAAAGCTTTCTTCAACACCTGTCTTGAGAGGTCCATATTGAAAATTTCCCTTTCATATTTCCACTGATGCCTCTGATTCAACTATAGTAGCAATATTGGATTAAAAGGAAAATCTTGTAATCCATACTATTTATTTTGTTAGTAAAAATTTAGGTCCTGCAGAGATGAATTACATAGTGACTGAGAAAAATTTCCTTGCCGTAATTTATGATATTAACAAGTTTAGACATTACATCACTGGTTACGAAGTTTTTGTACATATTGATGGCATGATTACTTGGTAATGAACTATATCAGATTTATTTATATGTCAAATATAGCAGGTGTTGAGTCACAATTTTTCTCAATTTTGACAGCCTTCCAAGATCTTGTTTTCCCATTTTATAACTCTATTTGACCCCTAATTATACCTATATTGACCATATTATCTAGATTTTGGCCAAAAGGGTACTATGTGCTTAAGGTATGAAAATTAACTTAAAAAGTGTCATTTTATCTTACTCTTAAGTAGTTCCTTAAGCTAATTGATTGCTTATTGAAATTATCAAGTCAATTGATCGAAGTCTTATGTATATTCGAAGCAGCTCTACAATTTCCTATAGACATCTTACAGTTGCCATTTTCCTGTAGACGTTCCACAATTTCTTGCAGGTGCAGATTTACTGCAACTGTCTAGATTTCCTGCAGCCGTATAGATTTATTGCAATAGAATTGACGGTTTTCTATGTTCCACTTCATCTTAGAACAAATGGGAACATGGGTTTTATGGGGAAATCCACCTACATGGATGTTGTCCTATTGGATTCTCCAAATTTATCATCAAAACCACCCATATCTCCAATCTCCTTCTCATTGGCCGCATGAGGAAAAGCTCCAGCTGATATAGCAAAATAGTATGATCCATGCCTTTAGTCATGGATTAGACTCAATAGAGATATTTTTGATATTTTGTACCTATAATGATAGTAAATGGTTCAACAAGAAGTTTTTCCTTGTTCAGGCAACTCATATGCTTGCAAACTTGTATAAATACTATTACATTGTATGTGTAAGGGTGTTGGTTGGCTCATCATTGCATCAAATTGTACAAGATTATGATCTTTTCTATATTAATACAAGTTATATGTTCTGTCCATTTACTGAGTAAACCCTTTTAATATTTAAGGGGTTGTGAGTAAAGGAGGGCCCCCTTTACTCGCAACTCCATTAGTATTACTAGCATATCCTTTTGATTATGCTTATGCAGTGATATTGTTCTTGCACAACTAGTGTTCTCTTTTCTGATTTAGGAGTATATATTGATTGATTTATTGTTCAGATTGATGTGATTCATTTAATTAGTTTCAACTTTCCATTATCAAATTGATTCGTTTGGCTATGTTTTATATTTTATCATTTTTAATCAATATCAACAACATCAGAGTTGTAGAGGGAAGTGAATCCACTCTATAGCTTTTGCTGCCAAGTGTTGATGCAGAAAAGAGGCATTAATTTTGTGTATATGTGACTGATTTAATTAGGAAGCACTTGAGGTATCAATCTTGCATATATTTTTCACGGCATCTCGCAAGTTTACCTACCCTTGGTTGATAATTTACGTTGGTAAATTATATATCTACAATATAACTCAACTGTAGGAATAGGAAGACATTTGAATTTATCGCTATAATTGAACTTGAGAAAAGATGAAAATATGCCATGGTAAAAAATCAGGGTCCATTTATTTATTTTTGATCTCCCACACCTAAATTGATTAACAAAAAGATTAAGCCAATTCAACAAAGGAATCCATGAATGGCCTAGTAGCAGATAGTCCCTAGGTCCAGGGATTGAATCACAAAGTGAATATTGATGTCAGAGGCAGGATATTCGAAACCATGATTTCGACACTCCAATCCACATGGAAAACATCCCTCCTCGTTCACTCAGTTCTATCCACAGACCCTGACAAAATCTTGTTCGATAGAGATCTACATTTATTTGTGATCCTTCTCGGCGTTCTTTGCAAGGGAAATCTCTCAGCATCGACATGGGAGAAATTCGACAACAAAGCCCCAATAGATGAGGCATCCTATTATGGAATCCTAGAGCTTGTCAAGAAAGCCATGGCTCAGGTTTCCATAGATAGAATCGATGTTGAAAGAGTCTCAGTGGTTATTTTACTCTATGGCCATTTGTGCTTCGCATGATGGATCCCTTTGGGTCGGCCATGACATATGACTAGGTGCTCAGGAAGTAGGCCAAGACATTGATAGATCTTCACAGTGTCAAAACCATGAACATGGTTTAAGAAACCTTAGTGGCAATCAATGGAGAGAATTTTCTAGGGTTGCAGATATACGACACCAAGAATGAGACCCATGTGAAGAGCCTGACATGGTCTAACAAATATGACACATGGGTTTATAAACACTACCTTCAAGCAATCACCTCGATGGATTCTTCCATTTTCACCAGCTCCAAAAAATGTAGATGGCCAAGAACACAATATTGGTTGTTGATAATGAAAAACTCGAGGTTTCTTGAGATATTGGTAGACAAAATGATAACTCTGCGCATGCCAAGCTTTCGAAGACTCTACAATTTATGAATTCTTAGAACCTTCTCATGGTTTGAGGGGTACATGGTGCTGCCTTTAGATTCAGTGGTAACATTCTTCTGTTCGATGTAAGGGCTGTCAATATTGCATGGGGTTGGATTGAGATGAATGCTAATGTAGATCTAAGGATGATAGAATGAGACAAATTCACAAATATGGTGGTAAGTGAGGACCTTGGAAGTCTCATCAAGGTGAATCTTATAAGGGGAAATATTGTAACATCTGACCCCACGCAATTGTCAAAGTCGCAAAAACCATGGATTCCTCTTACATAGACAAACACTCCCTTGGCTATTCAGGGGGTAGGTCTGTTGCCAATATTTTGAGTTCTAGAAGGCAATTTTTCTACAGCAGGGGAGAGGATCTATGGAGGATCTAGAGGTCTGACCAGAGTTTCCTCTAACATTGAAGTCATCATTTGAAGTGGAGGAGAATAAATTTAAAAGGAATTTTATTGAGCACAGGAGGAGAAGCCATCAAATTACCTTGTTGTCTGTAGGAGGAAACTGGTTGTTTGTAGCGAGGTGGGAGATGCAGGGAGTTGAGGTCTGGAAACCAAGGTCTAATTGAGTTTCACTCTATAAAACATGTATGTATCACCTTTCAATCAGGGTGGGAATAATACCTTAAAAAAATTAGATACTTTAGGGGAATAACAAAATAAAACAAATTCTGAGTTAAAATGGATCTGTGGTAGGATTAGGGAATATGATTAAGGATTTTTGAAGTCCAGTTTCATGGTTATATATTTTCATATATTTTCATAGGTAAAGGCTGCAAGCAAACCATGATTGTTGAATCACACCCAGTTTTAATGTTGTGGAGTTTAAATGAATTGTTGTTTTTATTTGGAAGCATAGATAAATATTACGTTAATTTCTAGGAGTTTTATCTGCCTTTGGTACAAAACTCACCTGTGAAGTTCTATATTCTAAAATGGATGAATTCTCTAGAAATTCTCAATAAGTCAGTTTTTCAGTCATTTTAAAATCCCGAAATTCGATAAATCTACTGGAATTCTCTTAAATTTAGCTCTCTTACAGTGTGTTTCTCTACACTGGAAACACAGTGAAGTTGAATATAAGTGGAACTTATGTTGCTTGGATATGGACTGCATTTGTTGTATAGTAGAGGAGAACAAAAGACACCATTGTAGTTACATACATTAGGACCAACCTAGTCCCTGATTATTTTCAATGGATCTGAGAGTATAACATGTTTCCAGGCCTGGAGAGCAATGTAGGCAACTTTAAGCTTCAGATTTGGGAACTTGAACCTTGGATCTACAACTAGTCTTTCTCCTCTGTCCCCAAACTCATCCTTGTAATACAACAACTGCCTATGGGAAATGTAGCTTACTTCTTCATCAGATAACATGTTCTTAAACCTTGATTGGGTTGCTGAAGCCCAAGAAGCAAGCCCAAAATAAGAAAAACAACAAAATTTGGTTGCTGCATTTCATGGTTTTTTTATTCAGAGTCTTCCTCTCATGTTAAACCACAATCACTCATTTGGGTCACATGAATATGAAGCCTTGAAGCTCTTAGGGCTCCCTCTAAAGGGCTAATCAAGGAAATAATGAATATGAGACCTTGAAGCTTCCAGGGCTCCCTCTAAAGGACTAATCAAATAAATAATGAAGAACTAGTTGGGAATTATTGGCTTTGAGTTCCAAAAACTATTTTTTCTCAATGATATCAATCAATACCAATACAAATCAGAATGTTGGTGCATCCTCATTCTCATAATAATACTAATAGAATGAATGAGCTATGAATTTATACAACTCGCGTTTCAATTGCTATCGTTTCAATTTTTCCAACACATTCTGTGGATGATTCCAATTCCTGATTGCATATTTAGTTTTCCTTGCATGTTCCTTGGCTATTTAAGGCCAACTAAAACCCATCTAGAACCCCACTTTATTCCATGAAAACTAGCGAGTCAGCAAGCCCTGTGAAATACCAACACACCATCTAAACTCCACCCGATGTGAAGGATAGTAGATACCTTTCATGGTGGAAATGTTTGTCAAAATATCAAATGGAGGAATTTGTAGTGGATAAATGTGGAAAATTTCTTAGGCTAAATAAACTTGTAGAAACAAATCAAGAGAGAAATATAGAAATATTAAGAGAAATGTTTGCAACTAGAGAAGAGGAAAGAAATGATCATGTGTTTCAAAAGAATTGTTCATCACATAAGGTATTAAAGTTCCAATTTCTGTCAAAAGGGATCTATAAATAAAATTTCTTTGTTAATATAACACATTTCATTTTATTGATTATCCTTTATTTTTTTATGTCATCTAGGTAGGCTCGAAGTGAAGACTCCAAAACTTTTACCTGTGGAATATATGAATTGAAATAAAAAAAATTATATTAGAAATCAGACATGTTGAAGTATGTTATAATGCTCGTCTGGAATCTCTCACTGAAATGTATATTAAAACTAAAGAGAGACTCGACTGTGAAATTTTATCATTTCCAATTCTACAACCAAATACAAAAGGTGATGTATTGGATATAATTAAGTGGTTTTCATCGGAAGTTTATTGGTTGGTACTCCAAAATCCATGGATGATAGCAACAACAATGAAGTATTTTCTCTTGAAACAATTCTCATGGAAATATGGTGAGCAATTGGGACAAGAAGATTAGGAATTTGAAGCATACTATCCAATTATAATATGGATAATTTAATCCAATGGAAGAGTTACAAATTACAGTAATTTTTTATTCCCTATGTTGGATAGGTGGGGTGCAAAATGTTATCCTTTTGAAGATGGAAAAATTAAATAATTAAGAAAGAAAGAATGGGAAAAATAGAAAAATATGTCAAGTTTAGAGTTCCTAATCATGCATTTGGAAAATGTATCAGAATAGGTTAGTAATTATTTCTTGTTTATTTTTTTTATGTTTTCACTCAACTATATAAAATTAAAGGTAAATTTATAAATACATCATATGTAGGTAATTCTTTTCTATTCTTATTTTTAATGTTTCTTTTCTATTGATCAATAAATTATATGTGAAAGGTAGAAAACATGTCAAAGCAAGTCGATAATTATTTTCAATTTCATTTTTTTATGTTTTAACATAATGATATAAAATTTTCCATTTTATATAGATTATATATTCTTAGTATTAAGAGGTATAGAGTGAAGTTAATTGTTGATTTTGCTTCATATCCTTTCGATCTTTGAATCTACGATGGATATAAGCTAAAACTCATGTTAATAAATGACATGAGTGGTGTTGACTTTTTTGTTGTTGTTTATGTGGTTTTGACCAAGTATTTGATGGTTGTAAAAGCAAAAGATTCTAAGTATGGGCCCCATGAGAACTTTGCTACTGATTGGAATGGTACACTTCAATCATTTATTAGTTCTATGGAGGTCTAGAAATCATCCCCCCAAAAAATATTGACCTCAGAAAAAAAAGTCATGGTTGAGGCTTTTAAATCCAATGCCTAAACCCTATTATGGTGCTAAAACCTAGGGACAATAGGAACCTGGATCTTTATCACAGTTTATTTAGACATCCCCAAAAATTTTGTCCATATCCAAGAAACATAAGTTCCACTTACATTCCACTTGGTTGTGTAGTGAGTATTACACACCCAAGTGGATAACCTCTAGGAGAAAAAATTTCGCTCATTTTATTTGCTCGCAAAACCTAGTGAGTATTATTCATTGGCATGTATTTTGTAAAGGCCTCGACCTAGTTCCAATTCAACTCCACCCAATAGGTTGTAGAGGATTTCAAGCCTAATTTCATGAAAATAAAGTTGGGGATGATCACCTTGACCTGCTCGATGACATGTCTATGAAGATTGGCCACCTTGAACTTTTTTCTGACTAGGGAGGGAGACACATTCCCGTGTCTTAGCATCAAAAATGTCTTTGATATTGTTAATGCATCTTTTGAAAAATGAAAGGATTAAGAACCATGCCATATTGAATTTTATTTCATAATGTAGGATGAGGATACCATAAATAGTGATCATTCAAAATAAACCAACTTCAAAGCCTTGGCATTTCTAGTTCAATCTTCTAGGAAACCTTCTAGGCCCTCCAAATGCTCCAAGCAGCAAAAGTCCCTTTCATATTCATGATGGTTGGGTTAAAAATAAAAGTCTATAAATTTATACTCTGTGGGTATGATCTTCATTTTTTTTCATCCATAGCAACTTGCAGGACTGGAAGTAGTTAGGCATGAACTTCATGTAATGGTTATGGTAGTGGAGGTACTCTTATTAGAGGATCACTAGATGAACGACCTTCAAATCTCAAATAAAGAAGAACAAAACCAAATCTGAATCAAATATGTCAAATGTTCACACAACTAGGACTCCAAAGTCGTACATGTTTCTTGCTTGACAAATCTTCTATAAGTATTAAGTACTAAGATCCACTGTATTTATGGGTACATTTGCGAATTTGTTTTTTACCATGTAATTAGCCTACTTGGCAAATCTCAATTTTTTTTTTACAAAAATATAAAATATTTTAATATTATTTTCTGAAAATATTTATGAATATCTATACAAAGAAGTTAACATGCTTGACAAATATCCATTTTTTTCTACAAAAATATAAAGTCTTTCTTTTGAATGTTACTAGACTTTGGTGTGGGAAGATTACAAGAAATGGGATTTGAAAAAGGATGGGGAGGCAATTCAAAGTATCTCTTGGATATGATTCATGTTGAGAAATCTAGGGCATTAACATTAGGTGATTTCTCTTCTATTACTCATTGATTTTGAATGCTTTTTACTTTTTTAGATTAGGATCTTCTTCTTGTTAGATTATTAGTGTTCTTCTTCATTAAACAATAACTAATGCATGAACATAAATAGAGAAGAGACACAATATGTAGGCTATGAGCGAGGGCCAAAACCTCTCTCTTTGAGAGGAAAACCCACACAAATTATTCTTATAGAGATTCCAATTGAAGAATACCAAGACCAAAACCCTTGACCTACTAGCCACTCCAAGTGCAAGACACTACATCTATTGACTGTATTTTCTTCTTCTTTACTACTCTTCATCTTTGACCTTCTTAACTTCAATATATTTTTCTGAGTTCTTCTCACGGTCTTCATTTTGAGATTTTATTTTTCTGAGACCTCGTTGCTGTCATGGCATATATCTCTTTCCCTTGAGAAAATATTGATATCTTTCCTTAGCACTGAGACCTTAAACTGAGGTTTCACTATAATATGTTGCAAGTCCTCCATAATCATGACATTGAATTGTACTTCACATCACTGTAGTCTTATGGTCACTGTTCTTTGGTTACCCAAATTTAGAGGGATCCAAATTCCCTTGATTATAATGACATCCAAAATTTCTTGTTGTATCTATTCACCTAAAAAATAGATCTAAATTTCCTTGTTGTATCTATCCACCCAAAACAGAGAAATGAAATTGCTTGTTGACTGTAAAAGAGTTTTGAAATTATCATTGTTATATCCATCCAGAAATATCAGAGGTGTCACTGAACTGTTGACTGTAGTTCATCACTGAAACTTCATAGAATCCAAACATTTGTGTCTACATAATGAGGAGACCCTACCCAAATATTTATAGTGGCTTGTCCCATAGATCAAGCTAATGTGACATCTCAAATTGATGTGTCTCCATATAAGTTGAGCTGACATGAGTTTCTTATGCATCTTGAGGCCGACATCAGGAGGAGGCTTAGTGATTTCCATTGGAGGTATTTCTCGAAATTTTATAGACTCATATATTGTTATATCCCCAAGAAGGGTTCTTCACACATGAAATTGACTCTTTTGCTCTAATGAGAAAACCTAAGGCTCTCAATGGGAGCCCTCTAAATAAAATCTTTTTCTCATGAAACCCATGAAGCAAGGACTTACAAAAATAATTGTATTCTCTTCATTTCATCATTTACAAAGGTCACAATTACATGTCATATTGAAGACCAAACTTAGTTACACTTTTCAACAATTCATTTGTTATTGAAGATACTTCAGGCACCTGATACATCGCCTTTGGAAATGTTTCTAGGAAGGATTCTTGTTTCTTAATTTTTTGATTATTTCACCTCGTGGTTATTTTGGGTAAGAAATTTTAGTAATTTCAAACACTGGTGGTTAGGGAAAAAACTTTTTATAATTGCAACGCCCATTGCATGATATCATCTCTTTATTGTTTGATTGTATTTTGAAATTTTACTTTGATTTTGTTTTGTCTTTTAACTATAAAATTGAGCATAATTAGTATCGTATCCTTTTAAACAACATCCATAACTTGAAGATAATATTAGTATTATAGTTGTTTTGTGTTAAAATATTTTTATATTCAAAGTTTATAGATATAAAAGATAAAAACAAATGTCATTGTATTCATTTCATTGTTACTTGACTCTGGTATGGGCAGTTTATAGGAAATGTGATTGGAAAAAGGATGGGGAGACAATGCAGAGAATGACTTGGATATGATTCATTTGTTGTTGGAGATCCTTCAGGCCCCTGAGCCATTGAATTTGGAAATGTTTCTAGTAGGGATTCCTACGGATTTTAATTTTATGATTCTTTCACATCAATGGTTATTTTGGGCAAGAAAATGTTTTAGGAATGCTAGATAAGACATCAATGCACAAGTAAACAATTTCTTTATAATTGCAATATCCATTCCATGATATATTCTCTTTATTGTTTGATTGTATTTTGAACATTTCTTTTGATTTTTTTGCCTTTTAACTATAAAATTGAAAATACTTGGTATCATGTCCATTTAAATAACCAAATCTTGAAGATGAAATTAGTATTACATGATATTGATTGATGTTGGGTAGTGGAGGTCTCGCGAAACAGGTTTGGGGTAGAAAGCCCAAAATGTAGGATTAAAATATTGTAAAAACTCCAAAGTATGCGGAGCTCGAAATGTAAAAGGTCAAGTCAAAGGGTTGTCTGCCTAAGAAATAATGTAAAGAAATAGGAAGTAAGTCGGTCTGCGGACCATAGGAAGGTATAAATAGTGCGCGGCTCTATGGGGGAGAGGTAGTTCTTGGAAAAATGGGTTTCGAGCGGAATGTAATGAGTTTGTAAGAGGAAAGCATCTATAAGTCCGAGTCAAGGGTTGGGGTAGTAGGTAGAGGCTCTGTATCTTTGTGCGCAGAGCCCTGGAAGAGTCCGCAGTTGTGTGCATGGACCCTTGCAGCTGAGTGCATAGGGTGGATGTGGGTGTACTGGTGAAGATAATTAATAAAGATAAGTTGTTATGTAATTCTGTGTTTACTTGAATTATTGTGAATTTGAATTATTCTATGGTTATTGAATATGTGCGCATTTAATGACTGTCTTGAATATGTATATGGATCTGGGTTTCATTATGCGATCTGGTTATCTTTGTTAAATGTTTTCTTAAAGATCCTGTTAAGTAAGATTTGAATGCACCCCATAAGCTTAAATCTATAGAGGCCACGCTAATAAAAGGATATAATCATCATGGATCTATGCGAATATCGAGCAGCGCGAAGTTGCAGGTTGGTGTGCGAACCTTTCAGACCACATCTAGACATCCCTAGGGTGCAAAAACCTGGTTCCAGCACCCTCCCTTACTACCTCATGTGAGACCTTAGTCCACGCTTCGCGGGATATTGTCGAAAGGGCTGGTAGCTGCAGGATTTGCTTGGCTAAATAATTATTCCGAACCTAGGTCAGGACACTATAAGCCAACAAATGGCTCCGTTATCGGGACCGGGATCTGCATAAAGTGTGTCTGGTGTGGAGCGTAGGGATTCTGAAGAAAAGAACAGTGAAAGGTTGAAATGATTAAGGACAGTAGTAGGTCAACTATGGCAACGACAATTCAATTTCCAGTATTCAAAGGAGCAGGAGGTGAGGACCCGGAGCAATTTTGGTTTGTGCTAAACTCAGTATGGAACGCGTAGCAAATCATGGATGATGACATCAGGAAAGCTACTTTAGTTAGCACGTTACAGGACCGAGCCATGACATGGCATATGAAGTATGCAAGTACAAACCCAACGACAGGGATAGAAGACATCCAGACTGAGTTAAAAAGGGAATTTAGCAAGCCGAAGTCAGAAATGCAGTTGAACATAGGGTTCAAAGAGATCACAATGATGCCTAGTGAAACCCCATGGGATTTGGATCAAAGGTTGAAAAGCACCATCCGTGAGGCCAATATGACCCGAACAGATGCGCACCATCATGCTTGGTTCATCGCATCATTAACGACATATTTAAAGTTGGCTTTGTCCCAACAGAGGATCTCAACCCAAGCTAAAGCGCAGGAAGAAAAAATACGGTTGCATGAGGCTCCAATACAGGATCCAGCATTGGGAGTTCAACAAATTCAAGCGCAAGTCCAAAATTTGTGCTTATAAATGCAAAATTTAAAACACGAACAGACACCGCACTTAGAAGTCGAGGAGGACATATGGTGTATAAGGTGTAGGAGCTAGGGACACGATAAGGATCACTGTCCAGTCTCAATGAATTTGGTGGTAAAATGGTACCGACACCATTGCAACCAGAGGCATAGGCAGGGGCAAGCACAACTATTTCACTCTGGTGCACAATCTGTCATGTGGGAGGAAAACACAACACTCATAACTATCACCTATTACCATGACGCGATCAGATCCCTCAACAACTCTTTTGCAATTTTTGTAGATCTGTGGGCCACGAGGAAATGGAATGTTGCAACTATCAAATGTTGATGGATTAGTCCTCTGCCTTTAGAATGTAGACCGAGGTGCAGAGTCAAGGTCCAGTCAGGCAATGGCACATGGTGGATTCCAAGGGCGTGGTTGAGGACGGGGAGGAATGGGACCAGGAAGGGGTTGTGGGCAGCTAATCTGTTACAACTATGGAGGGCCAGGACATTACACGTGGGATTGTACCAATCCAACCCAAATATCATGCACTTATTGTGAACAATTCGATCATGAGATGCTAGTTTTCCCCCTACTGCTCGCACAAATTCGCGAGAAAAAGGCAACGCCTCCTACAACAACACAAAACATCTAGATGATGAGGGCCAAGCCACGCGACGAAGAGCCCAAAGTGAATATGGTACTAAGGAGCAGTGCAACCATAGGAGCAGGCAATGGGGAGTGGCCTGAGCCAGATAGAGATCCCTTGATGTTGACTACCTTCTTAGAAACTTGCATGAAGTTGCTCCATGATAATAGGGCAGTGGAAGGGTTAAAATAAGTAATTAACAGATGCGTAGGATGGGGAGAACCTTGCGTAGTCCAGAAAGTGGGAAGCCATGCGTCACAGACTGGATGAGAGATGCGATTAACAGTGCAGATTGGAAACTACGAGATGGATCAGGTCATTCAAGATCTAGGTTCAGATGCAAACGTCCTACCTAAGTAGAAGTGGGAGCGTATAGGAAAGCCCCCACTCCAATGGTCTCCAATCCAATTACGGATGGCAAATCAGCAGAAGATATTTCCAATGGGAAGGCTACAAGGAATCACAGTAGATATGGATGGCGCAAGTACTAGAATAGACTTTGAAATTATTAAGATAGTGGACGAAAAGAGCCTGTACCTCGCATTGGTAGGAATAGACTGGGCCATTGACATGAATGGGGTTATCAATCTAAAGCAGAGGAAGATGATATTTGAGAAAAAGTCACTCTGCGTAGTTGTTCCACTAGATCCCATAGAAGGACCGTGCTACACGGAACCTTTGCGCGACGAAGAGCAGGACGAGGCATTGGATTGCATCTACAAAATTGTTGCACATAGGCCAACAAAGGATAAGGCCAGGGAGGAGTGGAGAATCTCATAGGGCTATGCAGAATCATACACTGATGACTTAGAGGAAGAGGACGATTGATGTTGGAACAGAGTAAATGGAGTAACTACGTTACGCTGTAATTTGATGAAAAAATCCCTGTACTGCGTTAAAGCTCAGGATCGCAAACTGTCGGTGTATGACAAGCTCACAGTTGTGGACGAATTCCTGGTTAAGTTTGAAAGTGCGGTACCAGAGCACTAATGATTTGATGCGATAAGATGGGCCTTGCATGTGACACTGGCCTGGTGGTGGGGTACACATGAAGGAACTTTCAAATATTGGTGCAGCTGTAGGCGAATGTTGCAGATAAGATTTGGAGGCCAAAGCTACGAATAACGGAGAAATATGATGGACGAAATGATCCATGCATGCATTTGACAAAATGGACCAAAGCTTATGGCGAGGAGCCACAACCATAGTGGGTGCACCTATTTTATCATACCTTAGATGTCATCCCCAGGAATTGGTACACTGAAACAGAGCTCCGACATGGCACAGGTGAGTGGGATATCTTGCATGAAGGATTTCTGTTGAAATTTCTTTTTGATGACCAATGGATGGATACAGTGGACGATGAATTAAAGATAGTAAAGGCCGTGATTTTTCAAACACCACTGGAAATGGAAGAAGTCGTGCAGCTAGACTGGTCACACTAGCTAATCTGAGCCTTATAATGCTACATTGTACAAGTAGAATATGACGAGGATGACCCCCGTAACATCAATATATCGGAATCTGAAGGAAGTCAGGAGGTGCGAGGCCCCGAATAGAAGATCCAGACATCACAACGCTATTAAAGACAAAGCAAGTAAATATCGGAATAGAGGAAGAGTCGAAGTATGCTATGCTTGGGGATTACTGGGACAATGCCATGTGGAAAAGGTTGTCAAGCTGCTCTGACAATACCAAGATTTACTCCCTACAAAGATTACGGAGCTGAAATGGATTCGAGGCGAATTAGGGATGATGAAGATAACTTTGAAACTGGATGCGAAGCAAGTAAAGCAGCGACCTTACCGATTGAATCCAAAATACAAAGAAAAGGTCCGCGAAGAATTGGACAAGATGCTGGAAGCCGGTATTATTGAATTGGTCGAGAAGTCCGATTGGGTAAGCCCAATGGTTGTACAGGAAAAGAAACAAAAGGGTGAGATCTGCATTTGTGTGGATCTGTGGAAGCTCAACGATGCTTGTGTTAACGATCCATTTCCTACACCCTTTACAGATGAAGTATTAGAGAATGTGGGCGGGCAGGAAGCGTACTCCTTCACAGATTGGTTCGATGGGTACCATCAGATAAAGATCATGCCAGAATATCAAAGCAAGACAACATTCCCTACCGAATGGGGTTGTTACTAGTATACAATAATGCCATTTGGCCTGAAGAATGCGTCAGCGATATTTTCTTGTATTGTGGTAGCTACATTCAAGGAATTCATGCACAAGTTTTTGTAAGTCTATCTTGATTATTGGACCATATTTGGCTTGGTTAAGAAACATACATCGAGCTTACGATTAATGTGGGATAACTACTGCCGACACCAGATTGCACTCAACCTAAAGAAGTGTACTTTCCTTGTCCCTTTTGGGAACTTGCTGGGCCATGTAGTTTGTAGACAAGGACTGATGGTGGATCTGGCAAAGATCACTATCATACTAAGTTTGCAAGCACCGCGTAGTGTAAAACAACTACGTGCTACATTGGGACACATGGGTTACTATTGGAAATTCATAAAAGGCTATGCCTAGATCGCGGCTCCAATGGAACAGTTGCTGAAGAAGGATGCCACGTATTGCTGGAATGAGGAATGTAACAAAAGCCTAGAAACGCTTAAGGAAAATATGGCATCTGCCCCTATCTTGATCTTTCCAAAATGAAACGTGGAATTCCATGTGCATGTTGATGCGTTGTGTATCACATTGGGTGTAGTACTTACTCAAGAAGGAGTGGAGGGAATTGACCACCTGATTGTGTTTGCAAGTCATAGATTGTCAAAAGCTGAGAAGAATTACTCTACTACTGAGCGAGAGGGATTGGCGATGGTATACACACTCTAAAAATTTCATCACTATCTCCTTGGAGGACATTTTAAGATGTATACTGATCACTCTACGCTAAAATTCCTAGTGAATAAGCCTGTGTTGGGGGGGAATATCTATCGATGGTTTTTGTTATTTCAAGAACATGATTTTGAGATTGTTGTAAAGCCGGGGTGCTTAAATGCTGTCCTAGATCACCTATCCCAAATTGATACTGTTGAAGAACCCACAAATCTAGAGGAAGGACTTCGTGATGCCCAGTTGTATGCAGTTCGCATTGCTGATGGCCACTTTGAGGATATAATCTATTTTTTTACTATAGGAACTGCACTATAGGGGTATTCTATTCGACAAAAGAAGGAATTGGTAACACGCACAGCTGTTTTTACCATGATTGTAGGCCACCTCTACAAGGTGGGCAATGATGAGATATTATGTAGATATGTAATATAGTTTGAGCGAGCACAAATCCTGGCTGAAGCACATGGGGGTCTTGCTCGTGGACATTATGCGGGCTGCGCCACAACCCAGAAGATCCTTCGCATAGGATTATGGTGGCCTACTCTGCATCAAGATTTTAAAGCATACTATCGTGCTTGTGATGTATTTCAAAGGACAGGCAAGCCATCATGAAGGGATGAGATGCCACTTTAGCCACAAATGACGCTACAGCCATTTGACAAGTGGGAAATTAACTTTGTTAGGCCTATCGAGCCGCAAGGGAAAATAGGCACATGCTATATCATCACCACAACCGAATATTTAACTTGATGGGCGGAAGCACAACCAATTAAGGATTGCACGACTACCACCGCAACAAAGTTCTTATTTGAGAATGTACTAACTAGGTTTGGATGGCCCCAAATTCTCATGAGTGATAAGGGAACACATTTTCTGAATGAAACAATCAGCGCGCTCACTGAGGAATTCCAGATATATCACCAACAGAGCACGCCATACCACCCGCAAGAAAATGGGACCATTGAGGCATTCAAGAAAATTTTGGAAACCGCGTTGACGAAGATCTGCAATGCACGACAGAATGACTAGGACTTGCGCATCCCTATTGTGCTATGGACATACCGAACCACGTGCAAGAAGTTGATAGGCCAGACACCGTTTCGACTAGTTTATGGTAAGGAGGCCATTATGCCTATGGAATATATTGTGCCTAGTCCAAGGATTGCAGAAGTTACAAGAATGGTAGACCGCGTGGTGTTGGAAGAAAGGCTCACACAGCTAGAAGAAATAGAGGAGGAACGATTTTTGGCAGGATTTCACCAATAAGTACAGAAACAGTGTGAGAAAGCATGGCATGATTGCCATATCAAGGTACACAAATTTAAGGAAAATGATACAGTACTGCTCTATATCAGTAAGTTCGAGAAATTCCCAGGTAAACTCCACATGCATTGGTTGGGACCCTATGTTGTCAAAGAAGTTACCAATGGGGGCATGGTTCAACTGGTTAAACTCAATGGAGACCCATTCCCGGGATGAGTGAATGGAAGTTGCCTGAAGCTCTACATAGGTGGATTGCCTGCTTGACTAGCAGTCCAGAGGATAGTCTCACCGCTCCAACCAGTTGAAAGGGAGCTCGGGAAGATAAAGCAGTCTGGGGGTCAGATGCGTGAGCACCACGGTGATCGTTGATGTGGCCAAACTCGAGGGTCGCGGTTGCACCAGATGGATCGCGCGGATGTGTTGAGAAGACAAATGATGATTGTTGTTGGCACTATTCATGACAAGATGTTTGCATTATGGCAAAAGAGAGTGGGAGGCGAGAAATTAAGGGAGACGGTATGAATCTAATATGGAACGAGCTGCCATAGATTTTACATGAGCATGATCGCATAGGTGGGAATTATTGAAGTTGACATATGAATCGCTTATAAATATTTGCATCCACCGATTGACTTACACGCCGAAAACATATCTATAGTATAGTCGTATGGAGCTATGTGTCATCTTTGCACAAGGTGTGAGACTGAGGGTAGTGATTTGGTCGATGAAGCAGTAGGGCTTCCTAAGGAGTAGGCTGGTGACAGCTGTGGGCATCTCGCAGATTGCAGCATCCATAGTAGGTGATGTACCGGAAAAGAGGAAACATGAAATAGAATTGGTCTGGATGACGTCGCTTCGCGTAGGGGCAGGATGGCGGACTATAATAGAACAATTAAAAGATGGACAGATGGAGACCACGAGCAGATATACAATTAATAAGTCACCTCTAATGTCTCTTAAAGATTGGGATCTTGTGGACAACAGCGAGGGTCTTGAAAAATTGCAACACAAGCTACAACAGATGGTGCGAAGAGACGATACAAAGGTTGGAAGTGGTTGTGGTGGTACCAAGGGGTCCCGTATGCGGCTCCCCCACTTGAAATAAAATCCTATGAGGGGGTGTTTTGTGTTAATCGAGCAAAGCAGAAAGAGCATCATTAGTCATAAGACAGAGTAGAAACATTGAAGCAAGAACTGCACAAAGTGTTGAAGGAGACAATGAAGGAGTAGTAGGTCAACAAGCATCGTTCAAAGGGAGGTGAACCACAAAGCTAACGCAGAGTGTCCAGCCGCGCCGGCGAGTGACTCGGGATGAGTCACAATGATTGTGTTGGGGGATTGTTGGGTAGCGGAGGTCCTGTGAAATGGGTTTGTGGTAGAAATCCCAAAAAGTAGGATTAAAATATTGTAAAAACTTCGAAGTATGTGGAGCTCGAAATGTAAAAGGTCGAGTCAAAGGGTTGTCCACCCAAGAAATAATGTAAAGAAATAGGAAGTAAGTTGGTCTGCGGACCATAGGAAGGTATAAATAAAGCGCGGATCTATGAGGGAAAGGTACTTCTTGGAAAAATAGGTTTTGAGCGGAATGTAATGGGTTTGTAAGAGGAAAGCGTCTGTAAGTCCGACTCAAGGTTTGGGGTAGTAGGTAGAGGCTCTACAGCTGTGTGCGCAGAGGCGTGGAAGGGTCCACAGCTGTGTGCACGGACCCCTGGAGCTAAGTGCGCAAGGTGGATGTGGATGTACTGGTGAAGATAATTGATAAAGGTAAGTTATTATATAATTTTGTATTTACCTGAATTATTGGGAATCTGAATTATTCTATGGTTATTGAATCTGCATGCATTTAATCACTGTCTTGAATATGTATATGGATTTGGGTTTCATTATGTGATTTGGTTATCTTTGTTAAATGTTTGCTTAAAGATCCTATTAAGTAAGATCTAAATGCACCCCATAAGCTTAAATCTATAGAGGCCACACTAATTAAAGGATATAATCATCCTGGATCTGTGCGAATATCGAGCAGCGCGAAGCTGCGGGTTGGTGGGTGAACCTTTCAGACCACATCTAGACATACCTAGGGTGTAGAAACCTGGTTCCATCAACCTCCCCTACTACCTCGAGTGAGACCTCAGTCTGCACTTCGTGGGCTGTTGCCAATAGGGCCGGTAGCTGCGGGATTTGTTTGGCTAAATAATTCTTCCAAACCTGGGTCAAGACCCTATAAGCCAACAATTGAAATCATTTTAGTTGTTTTGTATTAAAATATTTTCATGGTTATTAGAAAAGTTTACTTTCATGTTGTTATTTGAGAATATGTTGTTTATATACACGACCAAGTTCATGCGTTAGAGAACAAAATGTTGCTGCGAATAAAATGACAAATACTAGACTTTATATCTCAAATTATTTGTTTTCACAAGTTTTCTACAACTTTATCATTTTAGAATGTAACTTGGTTGGCATGATTGTGCCTAAGCTTTCCGTGAAGGTTGAATACTAAGTTACTAAGGTGTTCTTTTCTATGGTGAAAATTTATTTTCTTTATTTATACAGGCCATCTAGCCACATAGTGGCCACTATCACCCAACTGAATTGGAAAACTTGTTAAAGTTTGTTTCTTTTATGTGGAAAAATGACAATGACATTGCTGATGTTGAGGTATATGTCGTATAAATCCTTTATAGTCTCTTTTATTTTATATTTTAGTGTTCATCGTCTTTCATGGCTTGCACTCTACATTTTATCTTCTTTTTCTTTCATAAAAGAAACTCAATATTGATGGTAAGAAGCAAGAATTGAAGAAAGAGGAGAACAATGAAACTGAAGTGATGAATGCAAAAAGAGAGAGAGAAGAGAATTGGTCTAGTTATGCCCTTACAACCAATATCTTGCATAAGACAGACATATAGAGACTGATGGTCAAGTCTTCATAGTTGATGAATTCACCTACAATGCCTTGGAAACACAATGATAATGTTTTGAAGTAATCAAAAACATTTTTTGTGTAAATTTTAGTCCAACCAATATTAAGTTGGAAACTCATATTGTAATACTCGACATTTCATATAATATAATTTATGTGGTTGAAATTAATTATAGTTTTACTTGATATTGTTTAGTATCGTAATTAACATATGTAACTTTGTGTTTTTATATTAGATAAACATGCACATTGTATGATTTTTATTTTAATTTAGTCGCAAAATCATACTAATTAATTTATATTAATTAATAATGAAGACATAAAATCAATTTAAAACTATTAAATTAGTAGTTTATATTGACTAATGATGAAGCAAATGAAATGAAAATGGCTAAATTAGTTGTTTATAATTATTATTAATGAAATTAAATGAAATTAATATAAACTACTAAATTAGTCGTTTATATAATGAATATGAAACTACCCAAAGAAGATAAATGACTACTACGAATGATAAATTTGTGATTACAAATGATGACTAAATTTTGCATATATACGACTATCAGTAGCTAATTTACAGTAATTTATAACACGACTAAATTTTATTCATATTTATTTGGTCATTACTTGGTTTGAAATGATCACTAAAATTTTCATAGATATGACTATTGGTAGCTAATTTACAGTATCTTATAACATGACCAACATTTTGGTTATATTTATTTGGTCATTAATTGGTTTTCTCAGGTGATCATATAGTAATATATTTTCTTATATATTTGGTCATTAATTGTGGAAATTAATGAATAAATCAATGGGTAAATTAATTACCAAATTTATGATTAAGTATACTACTAGATGATGAAATTGAGTCAAAATTGATGACTAAGCTAAAAATGACTAAAAGTTGGTCGTGTTATAAGATACATAAATTATCTACTACTCGTCACCGACTGAAATATGGTTGTTTATATGAAAAATTTATCTCTAGTAATTAATTAACCATTTTGTACTAGTGCTTGATCTCAAGAACTGTGCAATCTTTCCCTCGAGCCCATTCTAAAATGCACATTGCATAGTCTTTTTCCTCAAGCCTCAACCTTGAGCTCCTAAACTACTCAACTACACAGCCAAATAGCCTCATGTCCTCACAAAACTATGTAGTGGGAAAACTCAGTGCTTAAGCCCTAAGCTTGGCTCCTTGAACCCCTAAACTATGCAGTTCTCAATCCCAGTCTAGCCTAAACCTTGTCTGCCTAAGTTCCACAACTCCATAGTTCCTGAGCCTCTCTCTTAACCTGCCATATTGTCTTATCTCAATAAGTGGATCATCATATTGCATCATATATTAGGGGTTTATCCAACTGATGGAGTTTGGTCATGAGTGAACTGCATTCGTAGGTATTCTATCATACTATGATAGGATGATGATGAAATAGATGGAGAAAGAGGCCACGATAGAAGACACCTTTGCACCAAAAAGTACAAACTAATCAATCAAGAGGAAGCAATGGGACATCATATTGTGACATCAGCTTAAGATTAATATAACAATAAATACTCTTCATCTCTAAGTCATACATAGGTGGAAGAAGAGACCATGTTATGTCTTAAAGAAGACACAAAGCAAGTAAAAACAAAGAATGGATTGAAATTTCCATGTCATCATGAGGTCCATGTAGTTAGTTTCATGTCATGTCATTTCATGAGTCATCATGTCCCACATCAGTTTGTGGATTATATAAATTCTTATTCAAAATTGTATTGTAAAGTAGAAATCCAAAGGACATGTACAAAATGTGAAGAGTCATGTAAGAGTCGAAAATTCATAGGGAAGTCAAACAACCATGAGGGTAGTCTAAGAGTCACAAGGGAGGTGAAGGATCACCCCATTTCTTATATATACAACCTCATTGTACAAGCAAGGGAATTTTCACCTTGGCTTATTCCATAAGGCATTAGAGAGAGAAAGTTAGTACTTTTGGGGAGAAAGTAGTGGCTCCAATGCTCCACTATTAGAGCTAGTGATGTTCGTTGTACTCATGCATCTTAGGACTTTTACTTAATATATAAAGCTTGATGGCCAACACGTTTTCATGCATGGATTATGAATATTTGTAATATTATTTTGTAAATGTTTATGATTCATCTTTTAGTTGACCTTTACTAAAGTAGTTGGACTATTTTGGTTATTTTTGTGCTTATCATATTGAGACTGTGTTGTAATGGTTTGGATGATCATTGCATTTTGTGGACTATTATATTGGATGTTAGACAAATCTTTCATGTTTGTGTTCATCTCTGCTAGGGTGGTACTATTACTTCTCTCTTAGAGGATCACTTTATTTCCCCTCCATAGTAGAATAACCTTGATGCACTTACAACTAAACATTCACTAGGCACACTTATTTTCTTTTTGAAGGAACATATGCGACTCTCTCTCTTGTTGATAGCTAAAGCCAAGGAAATATTTAAGTAGAAGATATTTAGGCCGTATTTTGGATGGGGCTCCTAGACCAAACGGTGTGAGGTCTAATTGGGACTTTGTATCAGGGAGACCCCTTTGAATGTTGGCAGGTCCAACACTATAAAAATTTATGGCACTAGAAGGATGGTCAGCCAGTTATTTACTGTTGATAACTCCACACACCTACATCATTCTCCTTCCAAACAAGGAAAAAACATTCCCAACACCTATCTGAATCATATTCCTAAAATAGGTGAAACTTATCAGCCTGACCCAGAACCAACTTGCAAAGTTACCTACAAGTAGATCCAGGAAATGCAACCTATAACTAGTCGGTTTGCAAAATCCATCAGATTAATTCCTAGAGTACAAAATATTCCTCATTTTTTGAAGAGAAAAGAAACAGATCCTACTTGCTTACTGGTTTCTATAGTGGAAGATCTAGTTTTTGTGACTCTTTATGATTTAGTAGGATTTGTAGATGATACCAAACAACCATATAAGCTTCCACCTTTCAACCAAGGGTACAAGGATATTGTTGCGCTTCCAAATAGAATTTTCCACTGGCTAGGCAGTCTCGAAGAACATTCCTCAAATTCTGAAGAGTAGGAAGAGAACAAAGATGAGAACATGGCACACCAAGATTTGGATTGGATTTCTCAGGGCCCACTTGCTCTTCTAGGTATTTTACATAAGATGCAAATACACCCAAAAAAATTGTTAATGAAATATGACCCTAAGAAGTTGATCAAAGCAGAAGACCATTTGGATAATTTCTACCTACACCTATAGATGCTTGAGCTATGTTATGACGATGTCATTGTACCTTATAGGGTAGATAATTTTTTTGATATTATAGTCTTCATGTGAATTCAATTCAGAATTGGATGGTGTTTAAAAGGTTGTTCCTTGAAATGTTTGTTGATGATAAAACTGAGACCATGTTATTAAAGGAGTTAGGGAATTTAAATATGGGGGAGAAAGAGAATGTTAGGGATTTTAATCAAGATTTTGTACAAATTTCTCCTAGATATGAAGCCTAATGATTCGATCACGATTGATAACTACACTTCTATCTTACCGAAAAGCATTTCACAATTTATGAAGAGAGTTTCGAAAGAAACTTTAACGTAGAATTTTGAAGAAGCCATTGCAGTTGAAAAGGAATTGCATGTGATTGGAGTCATCGTTGATGATGAATCATCTAAAGACTCTAAGGAGACTGGAAAAAGGTCTCGGGCCTCTTCAAACAAGGACAAGGATAAAGAAGCTACTCACCTTGAAAGCTTGAACATGACCATCAAGTCTTTGTCCAATGAGTTGGCAGAGTTGAAACAAAGGAAAAGTGAGATCACTTTTAGTAGCAAGCCCCTGAATTTCAACTTCTTGAGAAGGGCTAACAACAACAACATCAATAATCAACAAGTTAAGTATTTGCAAAGCTCAAATGTTTTTTTGAATGTCGAAAGCATGGGCATGGACCAATACTATTCTTTTGATCAAGAATATCATTCAGAAAATATGTTCCCACAATGAAATCAAAACATGAAGATTTTGACTGTGCACATTATTGATACAGTACTCTCAGATGAGTCAATTGAGTAGATTGAAGAAAAGGAAGAATCCGTTGTGGCTAAAGAGACTGTAGGTATCTAATACATAGTGAATACTTTTAGCTATGTGTTCACTGTTGAGGAGAAAATGTTGAAGAACCACCACTGGATGAGGCCCAAACTCAGAAGAAAAATAGTCGGTAAAAGTTGAGGAGTCAAGGGAATGTTCCTAAAAAATAGATATCGAGGTAAAAATTGAAGGAATGCTTGTGAAGGAAAGTCACACTGGTTGTCTATCCGGATCAAAACACTTGAGATAAGTCTGGAAACACTGATACAATGAAGAACACTTCCGTCAATAGTAAAAGAAAGTCTACCATCCTGGGAAATGTTAGAGAAAGACACTCCTCTAGACACTTAGGTGATGCCTACTATGCTATATTACAACATAGTGGAAGACATGAAGAAGGATCACCCAAATATTTCAATCTTCAATCTTACAAAGATAACAAGCCAGTGGGAACAACTTGTCCGAGTGATTTCCCAACCTACATAAGGTGATAATTCTTGTTCTTTGTAGAAGGTTTTTTGGTAAGTATTTTGGTCCCCTGGAATTAGTTATTAACATTGTAACATTAGAAGCCAATACTCTCAACCCTCCATTTTATTGAATTTTAATATTTTCAATTATAGTGTTCACAATGTTTAGTCAATTTTGATGCATCAATGAACATAATACCATTGTTTTTCACCAAGAAAATCAATGCCAAATGGGATAAGACTGATGCATAAATTATTCAGCTCGATAGGTCTCTTGTCCAAGATTTTGGTGAACTCAAAAAATGTTCCTATTCGATTATCATCCAATCACCAAGTTCACCAGTGCATAAGCATAGTGATTGTGGATATCCTAGAAGCATGCAATGTATTTTCTAAGTGGAGATGGGTCTAGCAAGTTACAAGGGTATTTTTCTACTGATTGGTTGCATTTGTGGCTTCCCTACAAGGGTAGGAATAACCAAATCCAGGTAGAAACATAACCTTACATGAAACATATTGTCACACCTTTCTAGGGGAAAAATGAGTTTGTTTCTTTCGCAAACTTAATTTTTGGAAAATTAATTTTTGAAACTGACCTAGGATGTTATCTTGCTCGACCTTCCCCACTCCCACCAGATACATAGTTGGAACTCTTTCCTAGTCCAACTGGAAGAAATGACTTATGTACAATAGATAGTAGTAGTACTAGTGCAGGATATGACTCTGGTATTTATAATTCTTGGATTTTTTATTTTGACGGTTCAAAGACACATGACAGCTTTGGAGCTAGTTTTGTTTTAATAGACCCACAATATATAAAAAACTTGATCTCTTTCCGCTTGGAATTTGAGTGCACCAACAACATCGCATAATACAATGCACTTATCTTAGGCCTACAAAAATCCATTGACCACAAAATTATGGTTCTTAAATCAATAGGTGATTATGAGATCATTATATGACAAGTAAAAAATTCCATAAACTATGTGTCACCTAATATCAAAATTTATCAACAAGAGGTATGACACTTAATTTTACAATTCCAAGATTTCAATATTATTTTTGTTCCTAAAATATGCAATATGACTGTTGATGTATTATCAAATGTTGCTACTAGGTTGTCACCGCTTAGGGGTGGCTTTTTTATTGAGCTTCTTTATAAACCATCTACCCCGAACAATATCACTAATTTGCACATTTTCAATGATGACCAACAGATACTGCATTTCATGGTGAATGCTAATGTGTTCAAGGATGCAGCCATTAATGACAAGGAGCATGACAAAGTGTTGCAAGATATGGATCGAGTGAGCAAAGATAATGCCATGCCTATGGGCATGATGTCACTAGAAAATTTGTGTGACTTTCTGTTGAGGGCCCTGAAATCGGGTCAACAACAAGGGGGATACCCACCCGGTCCGGAACTTGGTTGGCAGCTCCTTGTCCGTTTGGTATAGCGGGTCCGACTGGGGATAATGGGACCAATTTCCCAATCTAAGGGGTGTGTGTGTGTGTAGAGTTTTATGATGCTGATCTAGAAGTATTTTAAGCTAATTTAATTCTAACTTCTAAACTAGCTCTATGCTATTGTAATCTAACAAAAACAACACATCTAATCTATGCTAACCCGGGGTAGTTTTCCTCTATTATGCGATCTAAAAAGATTTCGAACAATAACTGGTAATAAAGATCATTCAGCTATCATAAGAATAGAAATCAATTAAGATAAACCATTCTGCATAAAAAGTTAGGAAAAACAGTTGTGAACAGCATATCGCATAATAAGTTATTCATATGTCAAGCACAAATAAATGACTCCACCGTACAGAAGTGCCAAATGGTAACCCACACACTCATACATTAACATATAAACAACTCAGCTGCATATCACTCTAAGAATATAAGCAGAAATTGGTCAAGAGATAAAAGTACCATTTATGATTGATTTCACTCACAAACTTCAAGCAATAACGATTTATCTCTACTTGTTCTAATATCTACTAAGAGTACATAAGTGCAACATCAGTAGAAGACATTAAAATGCAAACATAAATAAATCTCGATCCATCCATTCATCAAAAACCCCCTCCAAGGGTGCAAAAGTGCATGTTCTGATTTCCGGACCCTTCTCCAAATGCCATGAGAAGGGTTAAATACTACTAACTAATTAATCTTAATTACACAAATTTAGGAAACAGCTTCAAATGACCGCCCTTTTACTAAAACAAAATTTATTTCTAAAAAATGAATCTAATTTCTAACCGTTTTTGTATCTGCTCCTTAGTGTTGTAAGCAATGCAACGTTCGCCTGGAAAGAGTCGGTTGGTTGTCTTTTCCTTTTGTTCGAGCGATAAAAGTAGAAATAACAAGAGCTGGCGCCTCTTTCTGACAAACTAGAATATTTTCGAAAATCTTCCTTTGGCTGGGTGTATTTGCTGTGTGTATACTTAGTATAACCCAGATTTCTTTCAAACTGATTGTGCTGTTGCTATTTCGGTTTCCGGTCGTGCGAAGGACTCGATGAGTTAGGGATTTCGTTGCGTGAACAATCTTCTGTATTGAAAATTGCTTCCGTTCTTTGTTCCAGGCTTTTCTGGAGCGTCCTCCCTCTTTAGCGTTTTTCT
Organism: Pinus tabuliformis; assembly: GCA_031772625.1. Classification (NCBI taxonomy): domain Eukaryota; kingdom Viridiplantae; phylum Streptophyta; class Pinopsida; order Pinales; family Pinaceae; genus Pinus; species Pinus tabuliformis. Next base: position 1,503,055,834 of record CM062816.1, read on the forward strand.
TTTTGCTTTACCCAGTCTGAGCTTCAGGATCTTTTGTAAACATGCTGCTTTTGTGTGCCTTTGACTTTGAGTCTTGGATAGTCTATTTTCATCAGTATCTGTTGAGTGATACTCTGGAATCCACGGTCCTACTGCATGCGGTAACCATTTGCGAAGGCATCTCCTCTCTGTTCTCCTAGTATTGGCGCTTTCCCCTTTTCCTTAGATGTTTCCTGCATATTGATTTATATTAGTTGCTGCCTTACAGTTTACGCAAAGGAAAAGAGAAATGACGAAAAGATTGACATGAAAGCTTTAAGTTCTAATGAATGCATAATCATGACACTCATAATGACTTGAATCTTCAAAAAATGCAACACAATCATTCTTGGATACTCAGGCGTACAATCATTAATTTCCCTTGAGGTGCGCGCTCAATTTTGGGTTTACAGACTATGTCGAGGAAATCTTGCGATGACTGGTTTCTGCGATTCGTATCGCAGTATCGAGGATTGTGATGTCAAGAAGTGTCATCGCAGGAATTGATAGTCGCATTCATCACAGATCGCAAATCGCAGATCGCAGATCGCAGATCGCAAGATCGCAGATCGCGTTTTTCATTCAATCACTGTGTGCTTCTTATGCGATGTTGCGATATGCGACGTCGCATATCGGCCGTCGGCAATTCCTTCAGATTTTTCATTTAAGAGCACTTTCAATATATGCGATGCGACGAATTTCGCGTCGCTTCTTCGCAGCTTATTTATGCGCATAGGAAACGCTTCACTCTCTCTTCGCAATGCGATCTAGCTTTAGGGAGTTAAAATACAAAAATTTTGATAAAAATATTTTTTGGATTTTTTGTTAAGGGTCCCCCTTTGCTTGGTGTTATTGCTAATATCAAACAAAGAGGGGGGTTGTTGGTGACCACAACAATGGCGATTCACTGTGAAGAACCAGTTATCTCTGCTTTTCTATTGAATTTCCACTTCCGAAACAGAAAAATTTTCATATGTCTAAATTTTGTTATGGACAGATAGAGTACATTACCCCTTATCCTGTCAATGATACTTTGTCTCAACCTTTTCATATTCCAATTGTCTACTTCCTCAGGCTTAGTTCTTGCATTCATACCAGACATTACTCGGTCTTTTTAAAGATAAAATAAGGTCTTCTCTGCGTACTGGCTTTTTAAAATATGCTCATTTGTCGTAGGTAGAGCCTCTGCTGCCCGCAAGCGTCCATAGCCTCGACAGGGTTACCATGTTATCCAGCAATGATCCTTTTTCCTGCTTGAGGTTATTTACAACATTTCAGAGAAAAATCCTTTTCTTTTTTTTTTGACACTTTTTCCTTTTTTATTCTCTAAAGAACAATGTCTTGGTTTGGTTGCCAAATTATGACACAGTCATTCACTTGATTTACACTTTTGCTGAACAAGCTGGCTCGTGATGAGACCCCTTGTCTTTTGATTGCAACAATCTTGAGTCGTTGCCCTGTTTTGATAGACAGTATTGGCAAAGTCAGCAAGTTATAATATCTATGATCATGATAAGCCGGCTCGTGATGAGACCTCTTATTCTTTGAGATATAGTGTTTTCTCGGATTGTTCCTCTGAATGCTGCGATTTCCTTTAGCAGGGAGGAAGTCATTGTTTTTCCTTAAGAAAGCTCTGGACGACAATAATAGAGTTTGAAAACAACAGCTTTACAGAGAATATTTATTTTATTATTGATGATACCTTTCATTGTGCTGACATGAAACAATTTTTACCAAAGGTTGCTTTCATCAAAGTTTTTCTTTTGAGGTTGAAACTAACATCATATTTAGGCTAAAGTTAACTCTACTTGTCAATAATAAAAATCAGATTTTTCGAAAAGTTTTGCTATTTGTACAAGCGAAATCAAAATCTGATAGAGAATTGGTGTGCTCTTTCATGAATCCTATTTGATGATCATTTACAACCGGTTTTATTTATAAGAAAGAGAAAAACAAAAATACAAAACTAAAACTATCCTACAAAAATAGAAGAATGATCTTCTATGGAAAATACATTTTAAGAATCTGTCCATTCATAGGCAAAGAATCTCTTCTACCTGCCAAATCCTGCAACACAAACGTCGATGGGCCTATGACTTCTACAATCTGCAAAGGACCAAGCCACAGCTTCTGAAATTTCGTATGTTTGCCCTTTTCTTCATGAGCCTTATCCCATTTCAAAATTAAATCTCCCATCTGAAAGTTTTTTCTGGTCATTATGCTTGAGTCAAAAGAGGATTTTATTAGCGCTTGGTGATGAGCATGGGTTTTCTTAGCTTGTTATCGTTGTTCTTCTAATTTGATTATTTCCATTTGTCTCAGTTGTAAGGAGGAAGTAGAAACTTCATCGATGTATTGTACTAAAGACAAAGAGGGAATGACTAAGTGAGTTGGAAGAACCACTTCTTTCCCATAAACTAAATTAAAGGGAGAAGTGCCAATTGAAGCTTTCTTCGTAATTCTATCTGCCCATAAAGCATTTACCAGCGCTTTGTGCCAATTCTTTTGGTTTTGGTCGACTGTTTTTTTAATAATCCTGATTAGGTTTTTGTTTGTTGATTCAGCCAACCCATTACCTTGCGGATAGTAGTTGGCAGAATACTTCAATTTGAACCCTCTTTTAAGTGCAAACTCAGTCATTGTATTTCCAGAAAAGTATGAGGCATTATCAAACATTAAGGCCTTTTGCAATCCAAACCTAGTGATGATAAATTGATCTATGAATTCAATAATGTTTTCAGAATTAGCTGTCTTGAGAGGAACTACTTCTACCCATTTAGTAAAATAATCTGTTGCCGTGAGGATATACCTATGCTGCTTAGAAGAGTGAGTAACGATCTCACCTATTATGTCCAAGCCCCATTGGCTGAATGGTTGCTCGATGTTAACCGACTGTAGTGGCATGGAAGATTTCTTTTGTCTCCCTGCAGTAGTCTGGCAGACTTGGCATTTCCTTACGTAATTGTATGAGTCTTTGAACAGCGTGGGCCAATAATATCCCGCACGTAAGATTTTATGTGCAGTAGCTTCTCCAGCATAGTGTCCACCTGCTGGTCCATCGTGGAGTTCCTGCAAAACCTTTTCGGATTTAGTTTTCTCAAGACACCTAAGAAGTACAGAATCGTAATTCCTTTTAAACAGAACATCATTTATGAGCTGGTATTGTTTAGCTTTCAATCTCAGAGCTCTTTTCTTGGTGTGGTCCAGGTGTGATGGAGCATACCCGTTCTTAAGATAATAAATGGTGTCAGCATATAATGAGTCTGCGTCGTTTAGGCTTACCTCATACGTATGTACCTCTTCAGATGAGTTCTCAGGAATTTGCGATGCTCCAGCTAACATCTTGCAGAAACCTTGACCTCTTACGATGTTTGCTGGCTTGATCTCAAGATCGTATTCTTGTAGGGCGGTAATCCAATTTGCTCTCTTTTCGCCCACATCCTTCTGTATTAGAAGGTTTCTTACCGCTGGAAACGGTACTACGACTTTGGTATGGGCTTTAAGTAATAAAGGTCTAAAATATTTGATTGCTTTGAAAACAACATATGCTTGTTTCTCCACGTCTGAGTAATTGAGTTCAGCACCTTGTAAGTTCGAGCTAAAAAATGCGATTGGAGCTTCCACCTTCTCTTGATTTGCTTGAGTTAAAATCGCGGCATAAGATTTCTCTGAGGCAAATGTGTATAAGATAAAAGATTCTGAAAAATTTGGGGTCGCTAAAGATGGAGCGTTGATGATAGCTTGTTTGATCAAGTTGAATGCTTCATGCTCATCTTGACCCCATTTAAAATTTGAATTCTTTTTTATCATATTTTGTAAAGGAGAAATAATACGTGAAAAATCCGGGACAAACCTTTTTACAAAATTGATTTGACCAAGGAAAGATTTCATGGCCTTTTTGTTATGGGGCATGGATATTTTGGAAATTTCTTTGATTCTGTCAGGTTCAATGTGAATACCAGATTTTGACACTATGAATCCTAGCAATTTCCCTTCACTTAATGCGAAAAACGATTTCTTTGGGTTAAGTGAAATCCCATACCTTAAACATCTTTGAAAGATTTGATTCAAGTCTTTGAGATGGTCACTTCGCTTCTTGGAATACACTGTTATATCATCCAGGTAAATCACTACAGATTTATTGACTAATCCTTTAAACGCGATGTCCATGGCTCTCTGAAAGGTAGCGCCGGCATTGATCAGACCAAATGGCATCTTCCGATATGCGTATGTGCCCCATTTAGTTCGGAATGTGGTTTTTAACTGATCATCGGGATGTACCAGCACTTGATTGTATCTTGAAAATCCATCCAGAAAAGACATTAATTCTGAGCCTGCTACTGCCTGTAATATTTGCTCCATAGGTGGGAGGGGAAAATTGTCTTTTTGACAGGCTTTGTTGAGATTCCGGAAATCGATACAGATCCTAATATCTCCGTTTTTCTTTCTAACGGGCACCATATTGGATACCCATTTGGAATGTCTGACGGGGAAAATTATTCTGGCTCTCAACAACTTATTTAGCTCAGTCTTTATCTGATTTTCTAAGTTGGGGTGGATTTTTCTGAGCTTCTGCTGGATAGGTTTTTCATTGTCAATCATAGGGATAGTGTGTTGAATGATAGAAGTGTCGTATGTCTTCAGCTCATCGTAATTCCAGGCAAAAACGTTTTTGTATTGTCTCAGAAGACGGATATATGCTGATTTTTCATCAAGGGCTAGGCCGTGGCCTAGATTAACATTTTTTGGCTTCTCATCGGTTCCTAGGTTCACTAATTCATAGTTCAGAGTCGAACTGTAGAGTTTAGAATTGGCAGACCTTTTAAACCGACTTTTTAGATCATATAAGTCTTCTAACTTAACCACCGATTTAGGTAGAGCATTATCAGTGCTATTTTGTTGTATTTGGTGATTGTGATGGTCTTCGTCAATTATTTGGTTTGAGTAGGATCCTTCAGAAGTGAGGAAGTTTACAGTGTCAGGATCGTCGTTGAATACTCTCTAGTTGGTGATGTTGTCAGGGATGGATGGTCTAAAGATTAATTCTATTGAGAATCTATCTGGACTAAAATCTTCGAAGGGAATAAGTCTAGAGGCTACGTTAGCTAACAGGTCTTCACTCACATTTTGGAGTCTTGGGATTGACGAAATATTGAATGCTATGAAATGTGCAGTCAGATCTTGTACTAAAGTTTGATAGTGCTTCAAATGACTTGATAGGCAATGTATGGTGTTACGTACCTGTTTGACGACGATCTCAGAGTCTCCAAAGACTTGAAGATACTTAACGTTCAACCTGATTGCTTTGTATAGCCCTTGCACCAAGGCCTCGTATTCTGCTTTATTGTTTATGCAATCGAATTCAAGTCTGCACGTAAGCATGGTCTTATTTCCATCTGGGCTAATCAGAACGCATCCTGCTCCCGCTCCCTCGTTAGTTTTGGAGCCATCAAAATATAATTTCCAAAACAAAGATGTATCTATAGGGTTATCTAAAAAATTAACACATTTTGAATTATCAGTTTGGGAAAAATTTTCAACTTTGGATAAAACTGAATTTTCTAAGTAAGGTGAGGTATGAGCATTGAAATTGTCGAGGAAAGAATCTACCGAGTAATTGCCTATGATACTGCTGTTGTATGCTATTGCTTCATTCTCTCCTTCCAATTCCGTCACTATGTACTTTTGGTGCAACTCTCGTTCAACCTTTATTTGATTCGGTTTACCGTTGTAGGGTAACCACATGTGCGACCAGTCGGTTGAGAAATATCCGTGGAGTTTTTCGGACCAATCCCTGCTAAGAATCAAACCATAGAATTCAGGGATATCAGCTACTAGAATGTCGATAACCTGGCATACCTTCGGGTTAGACGACAATCTTATGGTCACTTGATTAAGTTCACCAATCACTTCGACTTGAGATCGATCAAGTTGAACTATGCGCACTGTGGATTTTTGTGGTTGAACATTCAATTTGGCACATATTGATCTGGGTAAAATATTCGTTGAAGCACCAGAATCAACCAAGCAATTGTGTACGTTTTTATTGAAAATTTCATAAGTGAGAAGAAAAGGAGGAGTATGAGATCTTGATCTTCCTCCAATCAAGGCGATGTCATTTGGATCAATCTTATTGATCGTGTTGGCTGTAGGTAAAGATGTAGTAGGCACGGCATGTAATTATTTTATCATTATTTTCTGTTGATGTTTCAATTTGCTCAACTCGTAAAGAGTGATATTAGCCCTAGTCTTTTTCATGTCATCGATAATGTTATACTCCATTTCATCTGACACTATCAGTGTTCTTGATGGAGGTGCTTGATCTGATTAGACTGGGCTAAATTGGGTCGCTCTAGCGGTTGTTTTCTTTGTTGCGACCTTATCTTTTGTTGCAGGGCTTGCGCCCTTCTGTTTAGGGGTAGTTTGGGAAGGATCAAGTTGATTTTTGCTTCGTGTGCTAACCGAAAATGCTTCTTGATCTTCTTCTTGTGGGAGGATGAAATCCCACATTCCTTGTAGTTCCACAACTTCTTCATCATCGGTCTGCCCTTCAGTGGTATTCTCTTCTTCTTCTTCTTCTTCAGATTCGACGTTTGAGACAGCATCGGGTGGTCTGACATCCATGGGAGGATTTCTTTTAAAAGCTCTGTAGGGATTTTTTGAAGAAGTTTTTGCTACTTGTTTTTTTATGTCAATCATCTCATTGGACATGGCCTTTAACACTTTTTGTAATCCTTCCAAATCGAAAGGATCTTTCGTTTGTTTTTTCTTAGTGTCTTCTTTGAAAGAGATTTTCTTAGATTTGCGTTCCTCTATTGCAGATCTCTTTTCTAGGGCTACTACGTGCTTTTCTACTGCTAACGCCTCTGTCAAGTTTTCAACTAAGGTCGTCTTGTTTGCCCTATCTATGAAGATAGCCAAGTTTGATGGTAAGGTCGTGATATACCATTCACATCTTACTTCCTCATTGGGTTGAGAAGCAGCGGGAATTTTGTTGAGGATCTTATTGAATCGTAAATTGAAATCTTTAATGGGTTCTCTAGCCTCAGCTTTAAGATTGGATAGGTCATTAATCAATGTCGCTGTTGATCTGTCATCACCAAACTTGGTAAGGAATTGACTTTGAAAAATGTCCCAACTTGTGATAGACCCGGAAGGTAACGAAAAGTACCATGACCCGGCTGTTCCTTGCATTGTATTGGGAAAAAGCCGGACAACAGCATCTTCGTTGGTAACTCCGTTGAGATTAACAGAAAGCATGAAATTATTGATATGCTCTTTAGCTAGCATGCCTGTTTCTTGATTGAATTTAGGTAGCCATTTCTCAGGATGGGCCAGTATTGGGCTCAGGGGTGGAGGCATTAAAACCGCCCCAGGGTTGTTCCATGGAGACTGGGCCATCGTTGAGCTGCTAGTTAATGAAAGTGCAGAGGATGATCCTTGATGCTGAGAAGATGAAGATATTATGATCTTTGATGATTGAAGAGGAAGGGTTGTGGAAGATGGATGAGTGATTTGGGATGAAGATGTGGGTGGTTGACTTCGCGGTGAGGGAGTTGAAATGGATGAAGTAGATGAAAGAGTCTCACTGTCAGACTCTGGTGGTGTTTTCTTTGCTCTTTTCCTAGTGGGGACAGGAAGTTCAGTTGGCTGGATGCCAAACTTTTCACTCTTCAATCTGGTTAGGGGATGAGCAGGATTGTATTGCTAAGTCACACTGCTTTGAGATTTATCAGACCTCTGATTAAAAATAGAGAATCCCTGGAGTTTACGAATCAGAGTTTTAATTTCAGGGGGTTCAATGATAATTTGGTCTGATATATTAGGGTATGTAGCAGTGGTGGATACTCGAGCGACTTCTAACTCCGGGTTTAACCGTACTGGAGAAGTCGGGGGAGTTGATGAGGGTGATTTACTCTCAGAATGGTATTTAGATTTTGATTTAGGTGCCATTCATAGTTCGTGCCCTCCTTCTAGCGCAAAATATGTTGAGGGCCCTGAAATCGGGTCAACAACAAGGGGGATACCCACCCGGTCCAGAACTTGGTTGGCAGCTCCTTGTCCGTTTGGTATAGCGGGTCCGACTGGGGATAATGGGACCAGTTTCCCAATCTAAGGGGTGTGTGTGTGTGTAGAGTTTGATGATGCTGATCTAGAAGTATTTTAAGCTAATTTAATTCTAACTTCTAAACTGGCTCTATGCTATTGTAATCTAACAAAAACAACACATCTAATCTACGCTAACCAGGGTAGTTTTCCTCTATTATGCGATCTAAAAAGATTTCGAACAATAACTGGTAATAAAGATCAATCAGCTATCATAAGAATAGAAATCAATTAAGATAAACCATTCTGCATAAAAAGTTAGGCAAAACAGTTGTGAACAGCAAATCGCATAATAAGTTATTCATATGTCAAGCACAAATAAATGACTACACCGTAGAGAAGTGCCAAATGGTAACCCACACACTCATACATTAACATATAAACAACTCAGCTGCATATCACTCTAAGAATATAAGCAGAAATTGGTCAAGAGATAAAAGTACCATTTATGACTGATTTCACTCACAAACTTCAAGCAATAACGATTTATCTCTACTTGTTCTAATATCTACTAAGAGTACAGAAGTGCAACATCAGTAGCAGACATTAAAATGCAAACATAAATAAATCTCGATCCATCCATTCATCAAAAACCCCCTCCGAGGGTGCAAAAGTGCATGTTCTGAGGACAAGTTTTTTGACAAATTTCCGGACCCTTCTCCAAATTCCATGAGAAGGGTTAAATACTACTAACTAATTAATCTTAATTACACAAATTTAGGAAACGGCTTCAAATGACCACCCTTTTACTAAAACAAATTTATTTCTAAAAAATGAATCTAATTTCTAACCGTTTCTGTATTTGCTCCTTAGTGTTGTAAGCAATGCAACGTTCGCCTGGAAAGAGTTGGTTGGTTGTCTTTTCCTTTTGTTCGAGTGATAAAAGTAGAAATAACAAGAGCTGGCGCCTCTTTCTGACAAACTAGAAGATATTTTCGAAAATCTTACTTTGGCTGGGTGTATTCGCTGTCTGTATACTTAGTATAACCCAGATTTCTTTCAAACTGATTGTGCTGTTGCTATTTTGGTTTCCGGCCGTGCGAAGGACTCGATGAGTTATGGATTTCATTGCCTGAACAATCTTCTGTATTGAAAATTGCTTCCGTTCTTTGTTCCAGGATTTTCTGGAGCGTCCTCCCTCTTTAGCGTTTTTCTTTTTGCTTTACCCAGTCTGAGCTTCAAGATCTTTTGTAAACATGCTGCTTTTGTGTGCCTTTGACTCTGAGTCTTGGATAGTCTATTTTCATCAGTATCTGTTGAGTGATACTCTAGAATCTGCGGTCCTGCTGCATGCGGCAACCATTTGTGAAGGCATCTCCTCTTTGTTCTCCTAGTATTTGCGCTTTCCCCTTTTCCTTAGATGTTTCCTGCATATGGATTTATATTAGTTGCTGCCTTACAGTTTACGCAAAGGAAAAGAGAAATGACGAAAAGATTGACATGAAAGCTTTAAGTTCTAATGAATGCATAATCATGACACTCATAATGACTTGACTCTTCGAAAAATGCAACACAATCATTCTTGGATACTCAGGCGTACAATCATTAATTTCCCTTGAGGTGCGCGCTCAATTTTGGGTTTACAGACTATGTCGAGGAAATCTTGCGATGAGTGGTTTCTACGATTCGTATCGCAATATCGAGGATTGTGATGTCAAGAAGTGTCATCACAGGAATTGATAGTCTCATTCATCGCAGATCGCAAATCGCAGGATCGCAGATTGCAGATCGCGTTTTTCATTCAATCACTGTGTGCTGCTTATGCGATGTTGCGATATGCGACGTCGCATATCAGCCGTCGGCAATTCCTTCAGATTTTTCATTTAAGAGCGCTTTCAATATATGCAATGCGACGAATTTCGCGTCGCTTCTTCGCAGCTTATTTATGCGCATAGGAAACGCTTCACTCTCTCCTCGCAATGCGATCTAGCTTTAGGGAGTTAAAATACAAAAATTTTGATAAAAATATTTTTTGGATTTTTTGTTAAGGGTCCCCCTTTGCTTGGTGTTATTGCTAATATCAAACAAAGAGGGGGGTTGTTGGTGACCACAACACTTTCATAATCACTTTTGAGGAATGGTGAATGTACAAACTCATAGTTCAACTCTGTCTCACGAACAAATTAATCTTGGCACAGACAATCATCCAAAGTTTTTCAACCTTGGTAGTTGCTGCACACCTCAAGAGCATAAAGCTTTTATCAATATTTTCAAGTAGTTTGAGAAGTTTTCACGTGGATGTACGATGATATCAAAACCTATGACACACGAATACTCCAACATGTTATTTCTATTAAAGAAGGGGCCAATCCTTTCCAACGTAAGTTGTGGAAATTTCTTCTGATGCTTGAGTATCTAATTAAAAAAAAAGAGTTAAGGAAGTTTATGGATGCTCAGATCATCTAAAAATTGTGACATTCAATGTGGGTTTCTAACTTGGTCCCAATAAGGAAAACATTTGGGGAAATATGCTTGTGTGTAGATTTTCAAAACCTTAATTGTGCCTTAGACAAACATAATTGCCTGGTGTCATCAATAGAATAGATTTTATAGACAATATCAGGGTCAATTTTTTTTTTCTTTGCTTGATAGATTTTCAAGCTACAACCAGTTCTAGTCTCAAAACCTAACAAAATAGAAACAACTTTTCAAATGAAATGGGGAACATTTTATTTTAGAAAACTTCCATTTGGGCTAGTTAATGCTGATGCAACCTTCCAATGTGCGATGGATATCAAATTTCACGGTTGGGTTGGTAAGAGAATAGTGGTGTATCTTCATGATGTCACAACGTTTTCCAAAAGGAGATCTAACCACTTGCACCATTTGAATTTTTTTTTTTGAGTGATGTTAAAAATATGGGATATATCTTAATCCCAGGAAGAGTAGTTTTGAAGTTCCTGAGGCGAATCTCTTGGGCCACATCATAGAAAAGAGTGGTGTTAAAGTGGACCCTGAAAGGGTCAGGGCCAACACACAAATTATCTTCCCGGTGAACAAGAAAGCCATGCAATCCTTCTTAGGGAAGATAAATTTTCTCCACAAGTACATCTTCGATTATGCCCAAATAGTGAAACATATAGAGGAGATGGTGAAGGAGGATGTAGTATACAAGTGGGATAAAAGGGAAAAGGATACATTTTCTCGTGTAAAGAAAGAAATCGTAGAAGAACCAACATTGTACAGGGAAAATTTTAGCAAGGATTTTCTGCTCTACACTTTTTCTTTTGATACTTCTCTTGTCATTGTGCTTACACAAAAAGATTATCAAAATAACAAGCAACGTATATCCTTCATGAGTGCCAGCTTGCAAGGAACTAAGATTAACTCTCTTGCCATTGATAAACATGATTACGTGATATATAAGGTAGTGAAAAACTTTCAACCCTATCTTTTGAAGAATCATTATATTATATTTGTCCCACACCCAATAGTAAGATCACTATTTTTTCAACAAGAGATGGGTGAAAGAAGAGCGAATTGGATGACTAGTTTACATGAATATGATATCAAATTCAAACCAGTTCACACTATGAAGGTGCAAGTGCTATTCCTACTACAAGGAGAAGCAATAAACACACTAGAAGATGATGGGAGCAAGAGGTCGAGATGTACGATGTGGAGTGTGTTATCACTCAGGTTGTTCCCCAAAAGTTGTAGAAAAGGGAATACGGCCGAGGTAACCACAAACCAATCTTTTAGATGTAGGTTCTAGCCAATCTGCATCTAGAGAGGGCTTTCTCTTTATAATTTAGCTTTGTTTTAAGGTATATTAGGCTAGTTATGAGGTACAAGTGTTTGTTTGATTTTTGGATGGTGATATTCAATAGAACAAGGGTGTAAATCTGAGAAGTTCAGTCCATTGGGTTAATGGAGTCTATGAGGATGAACTGCTGGATATGGTTTCTTTGATAGAGGGTGGTGCTACAGAGCAAGGTAATCAATCATGGAACAATTTATAAGATGGAATCAGATGGTATGGGATCAGTGGGTGAAGGGCAATTAAGAATCCTTCATCATGCGGACAGAGGGAAGGTGAATGATTATTGTCAGGGAGTAGTTAAGAATTCCTTAGTTATATTCAAGATGTAAGAACCAGGGGAAACAGGAGCAGTTAAGAATCCCTGCTTATGCTAATTCTGAAGAAAACATTAATAGTAACAGAGATTGAACACAAAGTACAGCCAAGTAAGTTCTGAGTTATTCTTTTTCTCTGTTATTGAGATTATGAACATAGATGATATATAAAACAAAGAAACTGTAAAACATGAGTTAAAAGACTTATTGATCCATGAAATAATTCGAGAATTTTGTAACATGGTCCTCTGCCCTCACATCCACGTCCAAAGAGTTCAGCAACAATGCATTCCAACAACTTTATTATTCAGAAGATTTTCAGAGTTACAACACAGTTCCAAAAATGTATCACCAACCCCTAATACTTCGATTGGGGAGGTATTTGTACAAAAGATTTTACAAAATATCTCAAAGAGATAATATCTAGTAATAACTTCTTCTACCTACTTTACAACAGAAGTAAATGATTTTGAAAACAGAGAGAAATGAATGCAGAAGTAAATGTTGTTGTGCTGGCTGCTGAGTTGGTGAGACGTGTTGACTGTAAGATCGGTGAGTTGGTTGATGGTTGTTTCCACTAATATTCTACATTTCTGGCTTAGCCTTCTCGGGTGCATTTAATTTTGATTTAATACATTGCTACCCCACGAGACTCTCACAGTCTCGGTAAAAACAAAAGTTTGAAACCCGCCTACAGGATTTCCAACATACTTTGCCACCACTTCTCTTCTGGTAACTGATGTCTTTGCAGTTTTATCAAAGTCTCATCAGCTTCTATGTACCTGTAGAAGTTAGGTTGGACTGAAAAAATATGTTTTACTTCATTTTCAATATAGAATAGGTTTTCCAAGTTGTTGTAGAGAGTTTGGCCAGATGGAAGGGCCTTCTCTGCTAAAGCACTTGATGATGCACTTAGCTGATCGGTAGCTTGTTTATTCAACCTGATCTGGTACTCAGCTTGTCTCAAGAGGCATTCATTGTTTCCCACCAGACTTGGAAAGCTCCGTTCTTGCAAAACTGCAAATTTTTATACAAAAGAATTTACCTCCACTTGCATGTCCTGGCTCTTCCTCTCCAAATTCTGCATCAGGGTTCTCATGGTCAGAACTCTTTCGACTTTTAGGATGGTGCCTATCCTGTCTCAGATATCCAATGTTGCAAGTTCCTCCCTGGTTTTAGTGTTCAAAAAATGGATTAGCCTGTTGGCCTGTTCAAGCTTATGTCCCAATAAATTTATGGCCTTTTGAATTTCCACCTGGGCTGTTGCTATTATGTCAATATGCTCATATATAATCTGAATAGATCTCCATATATTACAAATGGATTCACTGATGTTAGCTCACAAAATGCCTCTAATTTCTCCCAGAGGCTTATTTAAAGAGAGGTCCTTTTCTAATGCTTTTACCCTGTTCTCTAATGCCTTTACCTCTCTTGTCTTTTCTGCCACAGTCATTTTAGATTTTTCATAACTCACTTCTAATTTTGCCAATTTCTCTTTAGCTTCTTTCAATTCTGATACATGGAGTTTGAAATCCTCCATAGCCTTTATTAACTCCTCTGTGGTCATGGTAGTGCTACTTTCTGTTGCTGTTGTTGTTGCTGAAATACCTGCTACTGATGCTTGGATAGTGGGAGGTACTGTTGTTGTAACTGTAGGAGGAGCAATTGTGACTGTTGGAGGTACTTCAGGTGGCTGGGAGGTCAACTCTCCCTACTTATCTTGTAGTTCTTTCTCCAAGGCTTGCTCAATCTCACTTAATCTTTCATTCATCCTCATCAGCAAGTCCATCATTTCCTCCTCTTCTTTTTGCTACACAATCTCTGAAGTTTGTGGATGCATAGTAGTAGGTAGCTTCAATTATTTTCTGAGGGAAGCAGTGTCCTCTTCCTTCTTCTTAATCAATGCTTTTATTCCTTTGGCATCCTTGGGATCATGTCCTAGCTCAATGATAATTTCTTCCAAGGACTTTATCTTGTTGTCATTGGCTAGAGAAGATGCCTTCTCCAAATCTAGTTTGGAAAATGTGTTATTCAATGAGTTCTGCAATTTGTGAACCAACATTGCCTTGTCTGCCAATGTGGAGTAGACCATCTCTCCAGTTTGCTTGTGCAACTCAATCTGGTCCATTGGATGAATGTCTTTGGCAAGGAAATCTAGATTAGTCCTGATGTAGTCAGTTGCTGACTGTAGCTGTTGCACTTTATGCCTAAAGTGGCTCAAGATCATTTTTCCTTCTTTAATGTCATATGCAGACATTAGCCTTTGCTAGTTGGCAGGGGTCATTTTGAGAAGTTTATCATAGAGTTGCAGCCTCAGAGGGTCATTGTGGGCCTTGATGTTCGTGAATGTTCTTTTGATATCAGAACCTTGCTTGCTTTTCGGCCTTGTGGATGAAACTTCCACACTCTGCTACCTTTCTATGTCTTGCCTGCGAGAGCTGGTGGATGTTTCTATTACTGGGGATGTCTGTGGGCTGGTTGCCCTCTTGCCTCCTAGACTTTCTATTGTTTCTTCAATGATTTCCTCTTCAGATAGAGGATCCAGTCTTTGCCTTTTTTCCCCTAGTTTCTTTGTTGGTCCACTTAAAGGTGTGGCTTCTTCTCTGTCCCTTTTCTTGCCCCTTTCCTCATTTAAAGGAGTCTGTAAAGCTGATATGTCTAGTGCTTTGGTGTGGACAGGAGACATTTTCTCTTGGCCTTGTTCCTTTGATGTTGTTGGCTGATTTTTCATAATGTGCTGCTCTGTATCCAACACTTCTTTGCCCTTTGATGTCTCTGCAACTGGTGTAGTACTTTCTTGGGTAGGTTGCTGTGAAGTTCCAGAAGATGATGTACCCACTCCGGTCTGCTGAGGCGGCTCTGTTGGCATTATGATTATGGTATGACTCTATGTTACAGATGTTGTACTTGATGGCAACACCCTCAGGTGGCAATGCTCTGATCAGGCTCTCAAAATGTTGAAAATTAAGAGGTACGCAGGTGAATGGTTCAAAAGGTGCGTACCCACAAGTAAGCCGGCCAGGAAGTGCGTTCATACACGCAGGTCACCCGTTCATAAGGTGCGTACACCCAGTTCACTCACTTCAAGGCAGAGAAGTGCGCTCACGTGGAGTTTCTTATATTTGGCCCATGGTATTTAGCCCGCTATTCTTGATTCTATGGTTTTGGCCCGTGGTATAGGATCTAATTTAGCCCCGGTTTGGATCGCTTGTATTGGTTATTGATGGTTTTGCCCCATGGTGTGAATAAGGGCTTGACTATAAATAGGGAAGGAGATCACTTGGCTAATGCATCTTTTGCAAATTGAATATCTTAAGATCTGAAATATTGGGTTATCGGTTTAAAAGCTTGATCTATATAAAAGTGAGGTTGAAAGTGAATCTATGAAGCGTGATCTCTCGGGTGCATGATCAGATCTGGGCATCTGACTATCTGTGGCACACTGGTGGATTGCCAATTCGGCCCTAATCACAGGTACGCAGGTGATTAACGGTGCAAGTGCGTGGGTACGCAGAGCAGAAGAAGGAGCAGTGCGTGGGTACGCAGAGCAGAAGAAGGAGCAGTGCGTGGGTACGCAAAGTAGAAGAAGGCGCAGTGCGTGGGTACGCAGCGCGACGAAGGTTCAGGTGCGTAGGCACAGTGAAAGTACGCGGCGCTTTAGAAGTCACAGGTGCGTAAGTACGTAGCGCGATAGCATCTGTGGGTGCGTGGCTACAGTAGAAGTACGTGGCGCGATAGCATCTGTGGGTGCGTGGCTACAGTAGCAGTACGCGGCGTGATTGAAGAAACAGTGCGTGGGTACGCGGTGCAACAGAAGGCTCTCTGCGGGTATATGCAGGGGAGCAGAAGGTGAAGTGCGGAGCCACGCAGGCCAGACAAACAAAAATTGCGTATCTGTCTTAAGGAATTTATTTGACTGACTTTTCTCTGTTGATAAGGTGTTCTGGGTTTGGTTTACTATTACTATTGATCTGGTTACTGTAGTTGACTGGGTGATTTACTTGTACTTGATGATCATTTGATATTCTTGGATCTAGTTTGAAAATTTATGAAAAGTGGTCCTTGAAAGAAAAAGGGGGGTTGTAGCTCCCTTCCAGAAGAGACTGGAAAATGAGAGAGAGTTGTAGCTCTCTGCAGATTGCAACCTACGTACTGGTAAAGGACTGCACCAGTACAAAATCATTGTAAAAGGAGTTTCTAATTGAAAGAAGATAGAGACATATTGCAGCAGGTGGTTTTCACTCACATTGGGTTTCCACCTTACATCTGGTGTTCTTTGGTGTGACTATCTATTTTTCTTGTTCATGCTCATTGTTTTATGGTACTGACATACAAGAATAATTCAAAGTATAAATAAGGAAGATTTATTAAAAAGAACTAGATAATATTGATTCACCCCCCCTTTCAGTATTATTTCCAACAATTGGTATCAGAGCAGGTCCTTCAGAGAAGCTTGATCGCTTGAAGGAAGATCATTCATCATGAGCAATTATGAGAGGGGAAGCATTAATCAGGCCACCAATTTTTGACGGGACAAACTTCAATTATTGGAAGGTAAGAGTTACTGCCTATCTTCAATCTCTTGGTACAGAAGTTTGGGATATCATAGAAACAGGCTACACTTTTCCTTCAGCTACTCCTACAGATTCGGCCGAGAAGAAGAAATATGAAACAAATGCTAAAGCAGTCAATACTCTGCTGGGATGCTTATCTCAAACAGAATTCGTAAAGGTTATGCAATATAAATCCGCAAAGGAAATATGGGACAAGTTGTCTTGAGCTACGAAGGAGATGAACAGGTAAAGCGTGCTAAACTTCAAACCCTCAGGATTCAGTATGAGAATCTCAGAATGTATAATGATGAAAGTGTGGCTAACTATTTTCTTCAGGTAGATGAGATTGTTAATTGCATGAAAAACTTGGGTGAAGAAATAAAAGGGGCTATTGTGGTTGAAAAAGTTTTGAGATCATTGTCACCCAAGTTTGAATCTAAAGTGTCTGCAATAGAAGAAAAGGAAAATCTACGAATTCTTACTATGTCTCAACTACACGGAATTCTAACTGCTTATGAAATGAGAAAGGGAGGTCCATCAGACAGGAGAGAAGCTGCTTTCAAGGCTTCAGGCAAAGGAGACTACTATGAAGCAAGTCACGTGCCAGAAGAAGAAGAAGAATCAAATTTTGTCAGAAATCTTCAACGGGGTACTGGAAGGTTCAGAGGTAAGTTACCTTTTAAATGTTTTGCTTGTGGAAGAGTAGGTCATTATGCTGCGAAATGTCCGCATAAGGATAAGATTGAGAAAGGAAAGGAACCTGCTATATGGAACAAGAAACAGAATGCAAATAAGAAAAGCTACTACACTCATGAAGACAGTGATGGTCTATCAAATAGTGATGAAGATGAACGAGGTAATGACTATAAACTTTTAATGGAATTTGAAGATGATGATTACATGGATGCTATAGATGTGGATAGTTTTTATGAAGAAATTTCTAGACTCAAGACATGTATAGAAGAAAAGAATATGATCATTCATACCCTACAATCTCAAATTGATGAAAAAGAAAAATATCTTGAAAAGTTAGAAGGTGAAATTGTTGGTCATAGAAAAGAGATTGAGAAAACAAAGGCTATTAATGTTAAGTTTGTCAAAGGATCTGAAACTCTGGATGAGATCATCAATGTACAACGTTCTCCTCTAAACAAGACAGGTCTGGGCTATAATGGAGAAACTTCTCAACCATCCACCTCAAAGAGTTATCTTGATGTAGCAAGAAGGAATGAGCAAAAGCACAATGAAGATCACCAGGTAAAGCAGGGACGAATTACATCAAACAAAGACTATCAGGTAAAGCAGGGGCAATCCGTCCTAAGGATGAACAAAAGCTACAACCAGCCACAGGTAAAATCCTCTCAATTTGCTTCAAGAATGGATGACAATAGAAATTACAATCATTTGGCCGGAAGATTTAATAACCGCAGAAGTTTCTTCAATGGAAAATGCTTCTCTTGCCATAACTTTGGTCACAAAGCAGCTCAATGTGTTGCATATAAAACAATCATGACTAGAGAAGCTCAAAAACAAAGAAGTATGACCGGGATTACAAAAAGGACCTATAACAACTTTTCGGCTCTTGAAAATGAAGTTGAATGTTCTATTTGCAATAACTTTGGTCATGAAGATTCTGAATGCAGGAGCAGGTTTCAGCAGACAAAGGAACAAGCCTCAAGCACCAAAACATGGAGAATAAAGGAACCACAAACAGAAATATGTGGGATAGCATTTTATGAAGAGGGACAGGAAAATCTATGGTACATTGACAGTGGATGTTCGAAGCATATGACAGGTGATAAAGAAAAACTTGAATCATATTCTGCTTTAGAAAAGGGAAAGAAAGTTTCTTTTGGAAATGATACTCCTGCAGCTATAAAAGGAAAAGGCACTGCTCAATTAAAAGAAAAAGTCAAAGCTGGAAATGTTTTGTATGTTGATGGATTGAAGCATAATCTTTTGAGTGTCAGCCAGATGTGTGACCAAGGAACCGAGGTGATATTTAGATCAAATGGATGTCTTGTTCGTGATCTTGATACAGGTAAAACGATGATCAAAGGTGAAAGAACTCCAAAAAATCTATACATATTTGAAGAAGGACAACAAAAATGCTATCTAAGCAAGGATGATGAACACTGGTTATGGCACCGGAGGTTGCGGCATCTAAGCTTTTCACAAATAAGGAAAGCATGCAAATATCAGGCAGTTCGCGATCTTCCAGATATCAAAATTCCAGACAACACCATATGCAAATCATGCCAGTTTGGAAAGCAAACCAGAACTAACTTTCTAGAGAAGGAAGGATCAGCTAGCATGCCTCTTGAGCTTTTTCATACAGATGTATGTGGACCATTCAGGAAAAGAACACCTTGAGGAGAAGAATACTTGATATTATTCATTGACGATTTCTCCAGGTTTGTCTGGTTAGGACTTATGAAGCACAAAGATGAAGCATTCGAAAAATTAAAATCCTTTAAAGCCTTGGTTGAAAATGAATCAGGATACAAAATTAAGTGCCTCAGATCCGACAGAGGTGGGGAGTTTACCTCAAATGAATTTTAGATTTCTGTGAAGAACATGGGATAAGAAGAGAATTCTCTACAGCTAGAACTCCTCAGCAAAATGGAGTAGTGGAAAGAATGAACATAACAGTCCAACAAATGGCTCGTGCTATGCTTGATGAGTCTGGAACTCCCGCAACTTTCTGGGGTGAAGCTGCATATGCTACGGTTGTTATTCTCAATAAAACAAATGTTCGGTGAACAGCACTCAAACTCCTCAT
Organism: Pinus tabuliformis; assembly: GCA_031772625.1. Taxonomy (NCBI): domain Eukaryota; kingdom Viridiplantae; phylum Streptophyta; class Pinopsida; order Pinales; family Pinaceae; genus Pinus; species Pinus tabuliformis. The sequence goes on from CM062816.1 coordinate 1,503,075,370, forward strand.
GAGCTCTGGTATGGTGAGACTCCTTCGGTAAAGCACTTCAAAATCTTTGGGAGCAAATGCTATATTAAGAATATTGATGAGCAACTTGGCAAACTTGAACCTAGAGCAGATGAAGGCATTCTTCTTGGTTATTCTCCACACAGCAAAGCATACAAGTGCTACAATAAAAGAATTGGAAGAATTGTTGACAGCATTGATGTAGTGGTTGATGAGAAGGGATACATTCCTAGGCAAGTAAATCATGAAGATATCGAAGAAAATGAAGACTACCCTCAAAGACAGAATGATGAAGAAGAAGAACCTCAAGAAGAACCAGAGGAGCAGATAAGAAGAGAAGAGAAGACTCCATCCAGATATGTTCAGAAGAAACATCCAGAATCTCAGATTTTGGGGCAGAAAGAAGCAGGTGTACAAACAAGAAGAACAATTGAAGAAGCTTCAAGCTATTTGGCATTACTCTCTTCCACTGAACCACAAAATGTGAAAGAGGCATGCAAAGATGAATGTTGGGTCAAAGCAATGGATGAAGAACTTGAGCAGATCGAAAGGAACAACACTTGGGAGTTGGTTCCTAGACCAAAGGATAAGAATGTTATAGGGACAAAATGGGTCTTCAAAAATAAATTGAATGAAAATGGAGAAGTAATTAGAAACAAGGCCAGACTTGTTTGTAAAGGGTATGCGCAGCAAGAAGGAATAGATTTTGAAGAAACTTTTGCTCCTGTTGCAAGACTTGAGGCCATCTGAATGTTCCTTGCTCTCTCAAGCTTTCAAAACTTCAAAGTATTTCAAATGGACGTGAAATTAGCCTTTCTGAATGGAGACTTGGAAGAAGAAGTATACATTGAGAAGCCAGATGGTTTCATTCTTGGAAATGATCCAAATCTTGTATGCAGATTGAAAAAGGCTCTCTATGGTCTCAAACAAGCTCCAAGGGCTTGGTACTATCGTTTGGACAAATATCTTCATCAACAAGGTTTTTCAAAAGGATCAGCAGATAGCAATCTTTATATAAAATTTGAAAATGACAAATTGCTAATACTTGTTGTGTATGTAGATGACATTATCTTTGGCAGCAATGAAGAATCTATGAGTCAAAGCTTTGCCGTGGTAATGCAGAAAGAATTCGAAATGTCCTTGCTGGGAGAACTGACATATTTTCTCGGTTTGCAAATCCAACAAAAGGAAGGAGGGATATTTTTGTCTCAAACCAAGTATCTCAAGCAGATTTTGAAGAAATATGGCATGGAAGATGCAAAACCAGTATGTACACCCATGGTCACAGGATGTAGCCTCAGTGCAAATGATGAATTAGTAGCAGCGCATCAACCAACCTATAGATCTATGATTGGAAGTCTACTTTACTTGACAGGTACCCGACCAGACATAATGCATGCAGTAGGAATAGTCGGAAGATTTCAGGCAAATCCAAAGGAAAATCATCTTCAGGCAGTAAAGAGAATCTTCAAATATCTTCAAGGAACTCAAAACTATGGCTTATGGTATCCTAGAGATACAGATCTCACACTTCATGCTTATACAGATGCAGATTGGACCGGAAGCGTGGATGACAGGAAGAGCACAAGTGGTGGTGCATTCTTTATGGGTTCCAGATTAGTATCTTGGTTCAGCAAGAAACAGAGTTCTATTTCCTTGTCTACAGCTGAAGCAGAATATGTTGCTGCTGCATCATGCTGCACTCAACTCCTTTGGATGATGCAGACCTTGCAAGATTTTCAAATCACTTGTATTCCACCCATCTCCATCTTATGTGATAATACAACTGCAATCAGCATTTCAAAGAACCCAGTCATGCATTCAAAGACCAAGCACATACCAATCAAGTATCACTTTCTCCGGGAACAAGTGCTTGAACAAAAGGTTAAGTTGGAGTATGTTCCTTCTAAGGAACAAGTTGCTGATATACTTACCAAACCATTGCCTAGGGAGACTTTTGAATACCTCAGTCAAAAGCTGGGGGTTGTTGATGCATCATCATGTTGTTGAATCTCTTCTGATGGTTGGATGTACACAAGGCTTATTTGGGGCATATGCGTACATGTGATGGATTGCAGATTGGTCGAAGATCAAATGGCATAGGTTTAGGAGGAGCATATAATGCATTGTTGGCATTATGGAGCAAGTACAGAAGGATATCGTGGATGCTGGTCTGAATATTGTTGCAATATGTCTCTATCTCTTTCATGGTCATTTATGGTGTTTGGTGGATTATGGTTCTTATTTGCAGATCTGGTTTATAGTCAGGAGGAGCATGTTCGTAGGGGGAGCATAACCCTTTGCCCTTGATATCAAAGGGGGAGAATGATGTTTAAGATCTTGAGGTTTCCATCAAGTCCAAAGGGGGAGATTGTTGGCATTATGATTCTGGTATGACTCTATGTTACAGATGTTGTACTTGATGGCAACACCCTCAGGTGGCAATGCTCTGATTAGGCTCTCAAAATGTTGAAAATTAAGAGGTACGCAGGGAATGGTTCAAAAGGTGCGTACCCACAGGTATGCCAGCCAGGAAGTGCGTTCATACACGCAGGTCACCCGTTCATAAGGTGCGTACACCTAGTTCACTCACTTCAAGGCAGAGAAGCGCGCTCACGTGGGGTTTCTTATATTTGGCCCGTGGTATTTAGCCCGCTATTCTTGATTCTATGGTTTTGGCCCGTGGTATAGGATCTAATTTAGCCCCGGTTTGGATCCCTTGTATTGGTTATTGATGGTTTTGCCCCATGGTGTGAATAAGAGCTTGACTATAAATAGGGAAGGAGATCACTTGGCTAATGCATCTTTTGCAAATTGAATATCTTAAGATCTGACATATTGGGTTATTGGTTTAAAATCTTGATCTATATAAAAGTGAGGTTGAAAGTGAATCTATGAAGCATGATCTCTCGGGTGCATGATCAGATCTGGGCATCTGACTATCTGTGGCACACTGGTGGACTGCCAATTCGGCCCTAATCAGAGGTACGCAGGTGATTAACGGTGGAAGTGCGTGGGTACGCAGAGCAGAAGAAGGAGCAATGTGTGGGTATGCAGAGCAGAAGAAGGAGCAGTGCGTGGGTACGCAGAGCAGAAGAAGGCGCAGTGCATGGGTACGCAGCGCGATAGAGGTTTAGGTGCGTAGGCACAGTGAAAGTACGCGACGCTTCAGAAGCTACAGGTGCGTAAGTACGCAGCGCGATAGCATCTGTGGGTGCGTGGCTACAGAAGAAGTACGCGGCGCGATAGCATCTGTGGGTGCGTGGCTACAGTAGCAGTACGCGGCGTGATTGAAGAAACAGTGCGTGGGTACGTGGTGCAGCAGAAGTCTCTCTGCGGGTATACGCAGGGGAGCAGAAGGTGAAGTGCGGAGCCACGCAGGCCAGACAAACAAAAATTGCGTCTATGTCTTAAGGCATTTATTTGACTGAATTTTCTCTGTTGATAAGGTGTTCTAGGTCTGGTTTACTGTTACTATTGATCTGGTTACTATAGTTGACTGGGTGATTTACTTGTACTTGATGATCATTTGATATTCTTGGATCTAGTTTGAAAATTTATGAAAAGTGGTCCTTGAAAGAAAAAGGGGGGTTGTAGCTCCCTTCCAGAATAGACTGGAAAACGAGAGAGAGTTGTAGCTCTCTGCAGGTTGCAGCCTGCGTACTGGTAAAGGACTACACCAGTACAAAATCATTGTAAAAGGAGTTTCTAATTGAAAGAAGATAGAGACATATTGCAGCAGGTGGTTTTCACCCACATTGGGTTTCCACCTTACATCTGGTGTTCTTTGGTGTGACTATCTATTTTTCTTGTTCATGCTCATTGTTTTATGGTACTGACATACAAGAATAATTCAAAGTATAAATAAGGAAGATTTATTAAAAAGAACTAGATAATACTGATTCACCCCCCCTCTCAGTATTATTTCCAACAGGCTCGAAAAATGCTTATCCAAAAGAGTCCAGGTCAAGAGTCTTTTCTAGATTTTTCATAGCTTATTCCATTTTTTCTTCCTTAGTGAGTTCTTCAATTAATGTGCCCTCTACCCACTCATCTTGATTAGCAAATTGCTATATTTCAGGGATCCTAAAATGTTTATAGGCTAATAGCCTATTTTTTACTTTTCTTTCAGTGATAAAGCCATTTGGGTCATAAGGTACCCACCAAAAGCTCCTCTTTAATTTGAGTTGTTCCCCCAATATTTTATCAGCATCTTCCCATGCTTCCTTTTTGTAAATGATAAAAGGACCTAACTGGTTTTTTATTTTCAGCTGAGCTTTTTTCTATGCACTATGAAAGTGAGTCAAATCTGAATTGATAAATTTATTGAAGTAATCTAGTGCAAACAGTCTCATAGGCACATATTTGGGCAGCTTATAAGGGCACAACTCAAAGCCATATATTCTGATTTTAGTGTGATTCTGGTAGAAGTACCAGTCACCTATTTTGTAGCTTTTAGAGAGCTGCAAAATTTTCTGTATATCACCAGAGAGTCTAGGAGGAGGAGTTCTCATCAGTAGAGAGGAGACCAAATGTATGAGCAAATCAATGAATTCACAGTAAGTGTAAGGAGAGTTATGGACTTTATGGAAGACTGAGGTCCAAAAGATCACAGACCTCCTTTCTCCTTTAGAATCCAATTTTCTGATGGGAAACTGAAAATTGTCTGTTTGATAGTATAAGAATAGATGATATATATAAGAGGTATACTTGAAGACTCTTTCTTTTTAAGTATGGGGGATTTACGCAGTGCATTATATTAGATATCATTTTTGGGATTCAACTGCGTTAAGTAAGTCATTCAAACGTATGACCATTTCCATGAGAGGTAGTCGTAACTGACTAATTTCTCATGATTTTTGAATAGTTCACTTAGCACTCATTGCATCGGGTGATGCTCACAGGGGTGAAGAAGTGGGATTGAAACTAGTGAAATGTGGAGAACGAATCACATAGCATCAATCATCACTTCCGGGGCTTGCACCCGGTAACCAGGACTTCCCAGGAGGTCACCCATCCCAGAACTCCTCTGGCTCAAGTGCGCTTAACTGTGGAGTTTTTCCCCACAATCAAGCCCACTTAGCTTGCTACCCCATTTGCAAAACCTTAGCAAGTATTGTGCCTCATGAACCATTCAAGTAGAGATCCCTTGACTCTTTTTGAATTTAAGTATGGGGGATTTACGCAGTGCATTATATTAGATATCATTTTTGGGATTCAACTGCGTTAAGTAAGTCATTCAAACGTATGACCATTTCCATGAGAGGTAGTCGTAACTGAATAATTTCTCATGATTTTTGAATAGTTCACTTAGCACTCATTGCATCGGGTGATGCTCACAGGGGTGAAGAAGTGGGATTGAAACTAGTGAAATGTGGAGAACGAATCAAGAGTTGGTCATGGATCTTGTTGGAAATGAAAGTAGCATAATCATATTTGACAACAGAAGGCTCTCCTAGAGTAAACATGGTCAACAAAGCTAATATGGTCTCATCATCATATTCACTTGTCTTAAATCCCAGGACATAGGATATCATATCAATAATGAATCTTCCAGCTTCATTGAACCAGGCATGATGAAAGGGAGGTGCCTCTTTAGGCTGGCAATCTGGTCTCATAAAAGTTTGAACAACACGGGTTATCTCTACATTGGGCAGTTTAGAGCCCTACTCAATCAAGAATCCCATAGAAAGACGAGCCAGAGGCTGAGTAGGTCTGAAGTGTAGCATTTCATTTATGGACTTAGGGGTTATATGGAAGAGGACAGTCGCAGATGGAGTCATGACTGCTCTTTTGATAGGTTCATAATTAGAACAACATTAGTGGATTAAATCAGAAAAAACATTGACTGAGGGGAGGTAGTAGCGGGGTAGGTTAGATTCCCATATCCCATATAGATCAATTTTACTTAGGTGACTCTTCCTAATTTCACAGAATGCTTGGAGGTGGTTTTTGACACCAGTTAAGTCTTGTATTTGAAAATCCCTGTCATCCAAGGGCAACCACTCCAACTCTTTGTGAGGTGCATTGAGGGGAGCAAAATTGAGGGCCACTGGGGCTGCCATTATTCAATTCTCTATGTTTTTCAATTGGAATTTGGGTTTTTGGAGCAAAAATAGGTAAAATAACAGTTCTGGGGCTTTTCTCAGGGAATTGCAGATCGAAGTCAATTCAAATTTAGCTCATTGGGTGAAATTTGTAGAGGAAAATGAAGTCTGCAGGGTTTTTTTTTTTTTTGGAAAAATGGGCAAAAACAGTGGTTTTGGTGCACTTCTTTGAAGGTGGTATGGTGAATTGAACTCGAATTTTGGCATTTTGGATAATTTTGTAGAGGAAAGCTAAAAAAAACATGGTTTGGGAGGTGAAACGGGTAAACACCTGTGTTTTACAATGCACTGTGCGGATTGCAGGTTGCGGGATGAGTTGGAAGAGCGAACTGTGGACTCTGTTTGTCTTGGTGGCGGACTGTATGATCGAGCACTACTTTTGGACGTAAATTGCATGCACCAGTCTCGTGGAGAAAATAGGCAAAAAAGGGTGAAAGTGACGTTTTCACGTCCTTTTTAACAAAAAATTGACTTTGGCGGGCTTTTGGCGCGTTTGGGTTGGATGACGTTAGCATGACGTGGTGCATTGTTGCGTAGCAAGGTGACGTGGCGTTGATGTGGTGGTGACGTGAGCTGATGTCACGAGGATGGTTTTAGCATGGAGGCAGCGGGGGGTGGTAAGCGGTTTGGGCCCCACACCGCTTTTGGACAAAGGTGATATCGGAGGGGAGGGCAGCGAGCAATGCGAGAGGCCACCACCTGTCCCAAGGTACGGCGGCAATATTGCCATCCCCCGGGCACTATAGTACAGGTAGCGGAGGGCTAGCGATATCGATGTGGGCTGTCCGATCTGCGGGCCATGATCCAACGGTCAACGCTTAATGGACATGGTGGAGGGCTACGGCGTGGCACCCGCGCAATAAAATCGACGTTTTTTAATGTTTTGCGGGGTATTAGCTTTGGTTAGGTCTGCGGGTTAGGTTATTTGCTTTAACTAGAGTTGAAACAAATCCCATGGTTGCTTTGTACGCGGAGGGTTGTTAATGGCCTCGGATGAACCATTAACTCTCGATGAAACAATAATATATGGCTATAATTAGCTGGGGGTCAGGATATTTAAAATATTTTTGGGGTTTTCATATAGTTATATAATACGGGGGGGAAAGATATTATATAGGAATTATAAAATAAAGTTAATATGTTAAAATGAGAGATATATTCAAACAAAAGCACTAAGTTGAAAAGTGAAAAACTTAGGCTTAGGGAAATGAAAGGGATCCAAGCTATGGATTTGAAAAACTTAGCATAATGGAAGAAAAGCATTTTTACACAAGAAATGTGGCTTTGTTATCCTAAGAAAAAATAGAGTTTCACTTAGTATTTTTCATGAAATGAAGTGAACTAGGAGTATTGAGCAGATCACAACATCCTAGTGGGGAGGTTAGTAAGTGATTTGGGAGAAATGTGAGGGGAAGTTAGGCATGCATCATTTGATCTGTCACCACATAGTTGCCATGGAACTTATGATAGTAATAAAATGAATTATCTTTGAAAGACAAAATTACTCATAAACCTGCTTCCGCAACATCAAAACTGCTTACCCAGCCTATTATACCTAACACTTTTTCTTCCTTTTTCCTTGGATGCATTTAAACTAGCAAACCCTTACTCTCTTCTTTTCTTTTAACTGCCATCCTGTCTAAGTCTGCCCTTATTTCTTCCAAGGGCTCAGATTTAGCTGTTGAGCACATCTTCTTCTCTATCTAGTTACTTATCTGCCAAGCTTGAACTGTTTGGATAGATTTTATTCTCTACCTATGAAACAAGAAATTTAAACATGAACTGGCCAAGTTTGAGTTGTTTGGCCATCCATCAAGTGTGAGAAGAGTCAACTGATTGGACACAATCAGATTCTTTGCAAAAATAAAATAGTAGTGGCATTTTGGACTAGCACACTTTCCTGGTCTTCTTCATTTTGGGTTCATTTGCTTTCTTTTTTACCATTTCATTCTTCTTGCCCTTGATCTTTATTTTATCCATACCCTCTTTTCAATCTTAATTTTTTTATTTTCTCAAAATATGGAACCTTTGTGGCATGAAATGGATGAACATATTTTGCATTTCACCAGTGAATCATGAAATATGACACCTATTGGTATAGGAGCATAACACTGGTTCCACTTGGGGATGGATTTTCCTAGTGAAAAGCCAAGAACAACAGGTCAGATGGTCTTATGTACAATTCTTGCTGCATTCTGAAATTTTCCCTTTGCTATAAGTAAACAAGACTGTACCTCTGCAACACATATATATTTCTCATGAGCCCAATCAAAGAATTGCAGCTCGGTTTTGAATATTTTGTGTGAATGTTTTTTTTTTTTTTCATATTTACAGCTCTCTAGTCTTCTTCTTCAATTCTCGTTCAAGGCAAACAAGGTAACCGAAAAGGTGGTAAAATTCCTTTGACTGTTACTCAAAATTTGCTACATATTGGTTCCCATTTTTATTGTTGTAATAAACTGCAGAAAGTAAACATTTTTATGTACAAGTTAGAGTCCTGACATATCAACAAACTAGATCAAAATAATGCTTCAGCATGTGACCATTGACTGGTCCATCCTCTGCTTCTGTACCATCCAGGATTTTCAAAAAATAAGTGTTGTTTCCATGTGAAGCCTGAATAACAAAAGGTCCCTTCCACAGGAAGTCAAACTTCCCATGTTTTCCTTTATCTTCTCTTCTAGAATCCCATTTCAATACCTTGTCTCCTATGAGAAATCCTCTGCCTTAGTCCTCTTATCAAATATCTTCTTAAGTTTTTCTTATAGAATTATAGACCTTTGATACACTTCTTCTCTAGTCTGCTGTAAACAAATAGTCTGATTGATTCTTCTCTGAATGTCATTGGGTTCTGCCTGCACTTCTTGCAGCAATTTTATCACAGGGACTCCTAAATATGAAGGGAATACAGCCTCCATGCCATAAACCAATTCATAGGGGTCTGTTCCAATAGATCTCTTTGTAGTCAATCTATCTGCCCAAAGTGCATTGATAAACTTCTTATGCTAGTTTTTCTTGTTTTCCTCCAATACTTTCTTAATGATATTGATCAAGCTTTTATTGGATGACTCAGCCAAACCATTACCTTGAGGGTAATAAGTTGTGGAGTGGCCTAAAGTAATGTGGTATTTATGACAAAAATTGATCCTTCTTTTGGATTTAAAAGCAGCAGGATTGTCAGTTATAATCTTTTCCGAACAACCGAATCTAGACAGGATATTGGTTTCTAAGAATTGCATGATCATTGAATCATTAGCTTGTCTACAAGGGATGGCTTCTATCCACTTGGTGAAGTAGTCAGTGGGAGTCAAAATCCATTTATGCTGGCCCGAAGAGGGAGGGTGAATTTCCCCAATGAAATCTAAACCCCATTGTTGAAATGGTCTTTCAGTAGAAATTGGTCTGAGGGGTAGAGGTAGAAGCTTTCTCTTGCCTTCAAAGATCTGACACTTATGACAATTAGTAACAAAAATTTTGACCCCAACAAACAGGGTGGGCCAATAAAATCCAGCCCTTAGGATTTTATCAGCAGTTGACTTCCAATATAAATGTCCACCACAGTCCCCTGCATGAAATTCTTTGAGGACCTTGTCAGTTTCATCTTTTATCAAGCAATTGAGTAAAATGCTTTCATGAATTTTCCAAAACAAAGCATCATCTATAATACAAAATTTTGAAGCTTTAATTTTCAGAAACATTTTCTTAGTTCTGGATAATCCTGGAGGAGCCAGCAAGTTTAGAAATACATGAATTGTATCAGCATACCAAGGTGATTGTATAAAGGCTTGATTGATCTGTGGAGTCGCCATCTCCTGTTCATTATCCTGTTCATTGATATCAAGGGCTTGAAAATTGGTTTCAGTCATAATTTTAGCTAATCCTTGTCCTTTTATCAGCTTTGTTGGTTTAATTTCTATATCATATTCCAAAATGTTAGCTATCCACTTGCCCCGTTTGCTTTCAATTCCTTCTTGAGTTAGAATATCCTTGACCACAACATTTGGTACATAAGCTATCACATGTGAGAATAAGATATAAACTCTGAAATACTTAATGGATTTTACAAGTGCATAAGCTTGTTTTTCCATGATTTGATACTTAAGTGGTACATCTCTAAGCGCTTTGCTGAAAAAAGCTATGGGTTTTTCACACCCTTGGTCGTCTTTCTGCAATAGGACAGTAGCAATAGTATGTTCTGATGCAAATGAGAGTATTATGAAGTATCTATCAAATTTTGGGCTTGTAAGGACTGGTGTTTTGGTTAAAGCTATTTTGATTTCTTCAAAGGCTTGCTTAGCTTCTATTGTTCATTTGACTTTGGAATCTTTCTTCAACATGTTGTTCAACAATCTTATCAGTTTAGCCAAATTGGGTATGAATCTTCTTATAAAATTAATTTTCCCTAGGAAAGCTTGCAGTTCTTTGATATTTCTAGGGTGAGGAACTTGCAGAATGGCTTGTATTCTATCTGGGTCGATTCTAGTGCCATCTTTTGAGATATGTGACCTAACAGTTTGCCCTCTTCTAGGCCAAATAATGATTTCTTTGGGTTTAGTGATATAACATATTTTCTACAGATTACAAATACTTGTCTGAGATGATCTAGGTGTTCTTGATCTGATTTGGAAAAGGCAGTGAGATCATCTAGGTATATGACCAGGAAGTCATGAATTTCTTTAGCAAATGCTATGCCCATGACCCGTTGAAAAGTTGCCCCTGCATTCTTGAGTACGAATGACATCTTTACATACTTGAAAGTTCCCCAAGGTGTTGTAAAAGCAGTCTCATCTTGTTCATTAGGGTGAACTAGAATCTGGTTGAAGCTTGAAAACCCATATAGCAGTGAAATTCTAGAGGCTCCCACTACCCTTTGTAAAATATGGTCCATCTTAGGTAAGGGATAGTGGTCTTTTAAAGAGACTTTATTTAAATTTTTTAAATCTACACACAACCTAATTTCACCTGTTTTCTTCCTAATGGGCACCAAATTGGATACCCATTCTGAAAATCTAATGAGTACAATTATGCCAGCTTCATACATTCTTTTGACTTCTTTTTCAATTAGAGGGAGGAGCACAGGGTTGACCCTTCTGAGTTTTTGCTTGAAAGGTTTTTGATTTTCTTTGAGGGGTATGGTATGTTGAGTCAAAAAAGTGTCATAGGATTTCAGATCTTCATAACTCCATGCAAAAACATCCTGAAATTCTTTGAACAATACAATATATTTCAGCTCTTGTTCAAGAGGAAAAGTTTTGGACAATTTTATCATTTTGGGATTTTGCTCAGTACCTATATTACAGTCCTCAATTTCTGCGTTTAAAGGCTGCATTTTGGGTTTCCTTGGGATGTCATTAGAGTCAAAAATATCTTCCAGAGGAGTCAAGCATGTGGGTAAACTTTTTTTCTTTAAATCAATCACTTCAGATTCTCCTTCAAGAGTTTCATCAAAGTTTATTTCTTTAAGCTCTTGCAATCCCTTGTTGGTAAATGTTGTTGGATGTAATATCTGATTTGCTATTTCAGCTGAAATATGAGTTTCAGTTTTGTCTATTTGATCTTCTTCACAAATGGTGCTTGTGTTTATATTTGTGCTAGAAAATTCTTCTTTTAAAGTCAAGAAATTATTAATCTGAGTGTCATTGTCAAACACTTGCCAATTTTTAACATTGTCAGGTACAACTGGCCTGTGTTTAATTTCAGCAGTAAAATGATGATTAGGCTCAAATGGCAGTTTACAAGTGCTGGCAAATGTTTCCAAACTGTGAGCATGCAAATTGTGATTCCTTGGAATTTTGGCAAGCTGAGATTCTAGAAAGGTATTGAGTACTTCAATTGCTACTCCTCTATAAGATCTTAACCTAAGGTCATTTGTGAGGAAGTTTCCTTTCATTTGTTGAATCACTAAATCCGAGTCTCCCAAAATTGATATCCTAACTGCCCCTAGAACTTTGATCAATTTGAGTCCTAGCAGAAGGGCTTCATATTTAGCCATGTTATTTGTGCATCTAAAATTCAACCTGTATGCATGTCCTTCAACATGATTATTTTCCATGTTATGTTTCCAAATGCCTGCCCCTACTCCTAGTTTATTAACTGATCCATCAAACTCTAAATACCATAGGATTTCATGTTTGTAGTCAGTATTAGTAGTTTTTATAAAAATTTGCTTAGTAGGCAGATTTAGATTTTCAGTTTCATGTGGTTTCCCTTGTTTGTCTGTTATACCATTGTTCACAAAGATTTCTTGGATTTCAGCACTAGATTTTTCATTTATGAAATTTTCCAGCTCAACAACCAAAGCCTTGCCATGAACTGGAGGATAAGTTTCATCATTGTATAGGATGAAGGAGTCGATATCAGAATGAATGGAATAGATGGGAAATTTTTGGGGTTTCTCCTGGCTGCTAACCACATATTTCATCAGAGTTTCTCTATACAATCTTTTTGGCTGGCCAAATACTGAGATAGTGGCATAGGACATGTCCAATTGTAAAGACCCATGGAGCTTTGCACCCCAAGATCTAGACAGCAACATGCCATATTTTGGTGGAATATCAGCCACAACTACGTCCATTAAAATCGCCTTGGTAGGGTATTCAATTAATGAGACACATAAATCCTTGATCAATCCTAAACATCTGACCTGGCTTGAATCAAAAGAGAACAAGTCTTTGTATGGCCTAGTGATATCTAGGTCCAACTTCTCCATCACAGATTTGGGCACTAAATTATGGGAAGCTCCAGGATCAAACATTGCATTGTGAAGTACTTTGTCATGAATATTCAGACTTACATAGAAATGAGGAACACATCCATCTACTGATTTTCCATTTACTTCAGGGCCAAAAATTAATTCTGGCTGGTCATCTAGAACATTTACTGCATCTTTTTTTTCTGAAATTTGAAGGGATCTGCTGATTTTTTCTCTATAGACATCATGCTTAGCCAATTCGGACATTGGAATGGCTATCTTTAACTTGCCTATTTCGGTTTCAAGGTTGAAAGGTTTTTCTACTTGCATTTTTGCATTTCGGGCAGCAAGGTTTTCTTTTTCTGTTGTGCTTTCAATGCTTTTTTCTTTATCAGGAGTGTTGTTATAAGCTGAATCCACTTTAAAATTAATTTCAAGAGGTTCTTTTGCGTTTTCTTTGGGGGGAAAGGAAGTGGAAGGCTGACTATTTGATGGTTGACAGTTTGATATGTCCTCAACTGTTGGTTCTTCTGGGTTGGGATCTGTTCTAGGAGGGAGTTGTACAGGAGGGTTGTTAACCTTTGCTTTTTTAGGCTGCTTGTCATTTTTCTGTTTATTGGATTTAGGGACATCTATTGTTCTGCTCCTCAGCTTATATTGTTTGTGAACCTCATAGATGGCTATATCATATCCCTCCCTGAAATCGAATGATTCGCCTGATTGAATTTGGAATTCATTAACAGTGTGAGCTTCTTGGTCTTCTTGGATCAAGAAAATTTGTTGTTCACTATTGAGACCCATTAAGTTAATTTGAGTATCTTCTATTGGCTCACTAGAAGTTGAAGCTTCAGCATAGTTTTCTTGGAATGGAGGCCTAATGTTTTCTAAAGTTTGGGTTTGTCCCAGTGTTGCTTGGTTAACCATCCCAAGATGATTTTCTTTCAATAGTTTCTACTCTATCACCCAGTATGTCCGTTCCTTTAATGATAGCATCTAATTTTTGTTCAAATGCAGTAGGTTATTCTTTAAAAGGTGTCCTTCTTTCAGCTCTAGCTCGAGCTCGTTTGGAAATCAATTTGGCCTCAACACTAACAACTATACTCTGCATGTCCTCTAGGGTTCTAGGGGCTCTTTTCCTAAGTTGATATGCCATGTCAGAATCAAATGCATCAGGGAATTTGATCAAGGCCAAGTCTGGCGGGGGTCTGAGGTTCTGGGGAATAGCATTGTATACATTTTTAAATCTGGTGCAGTAATCTTGAACAGTTTCTTGTGGACCGCTCTTTAAGTTTTCATATTCTAATAAAATGTGAAGAGGATATTTCTTCTTTTCCCATCTGTTCAAGAACATCTGATAAAGGGCTTCTGGATCAGCAATAGTGTTTGCAGGGATTTCCCTAAACCAGGTCCTAACAGCTCCCATTAAACTTTGGACAAAGACTTTCATTCTCACATCATCATCATCAATCTCATAGTTTTCAAAATAATCCATCATTTTCTTGGTGTGCTATTGAGCAGTGTAAGTGCGAGTACCATCAAAATAAGTAATTTTACTTTGATCATCTTGAGGCATAGCCCCTAGATTTGCTGGTAATTGCAAGGGAGCATATCGGTTTGCCATATTTGTAGAGATGAGTTGAACAGCTGGAAGGGCAAGGATAACAGCTGAGATATGTGTAGTAGATGGGGGAGTGGAAAATATGGTTTGAGGTACGAATGGTGAACTAGGAGAAGCAACAGTAATAGCAGAATGGAGTTGTGATTTTCCAATAGTAAGCTCAGTTTGGATAGGGTTCTGTTGAGGTGTGTCAAGGTGTAAATCAGCAGAATGTTCTTAACTTTCTTGGCTTCTACGGTTCTTAGGGATCAAATTAGGATTTTCAAAGATAGGTGGGGGATTTGGATCTGGATTTGATCTAGTGTAACGGATTTTCTTCTTTGGAGCCAGCTTCTTAATATATGTTTTGTTTTTTCTTGAAATATTTTGAGGGATACAACTTTTAACAGTATTTTTCTAGGAACCCTAAAATATGGGAGTTTTGAATTTTCCTGTAGATATATTGAAACAAGGGACTAATCAAATATTTGAGACAGTTGTTCAACACTTAAAACTAGATTGGAGATTGACTGAAATAGCTTTTATTTACTCCTGCAATTACATAGCAATGGCAGTTTCAAAGGCTCACTGGCTAACTTCAGGCTCCATCTGTAGCTTTAAAAATAAACAGCAGTAACAAACAATTATTCAGGTCCCCAGTGGAGTCGCCAATGATGTTATCACTCAGGTTGTTCCCCAAAAGTTGTAGAAAAGGGAATACGGCCGAGGTAACCATAGACCAATCTCTTAGATGCATGTTCTAGCCAATCTGCATCTAGAGAGGGCTCTCCCTTTATAATTTAGCTTTGTTTTAAGGTATATTAGGCTAGTTATGAGGTACAAGTGTTTGTGTGATTTTTGGATGGTGATATTCAATAGAACAGGGGTGTAAATATGAGAAGTTCAGTCCATTGGGTTAATGGAGTCTATGAGGATGAACTATTGGATATGGTTTCTCTTGGAAATAATACTGAGAGGGGGTGTGAATTAGTATTAACAAATTCTTTTCAATATACCTTCCAGATTTATACTTTAATTTATTATTCAGATATTGATCATTAATTTGTATGTCAGTGCCATATAATAATGAACAAGAATAAGAAAAATAGATAGGCACACCAAAGAACACCAGATATAAGGTGGAAACCCAATGTGGGTGAAAACCACCTGCTGCAATATGTCTCTATATTCTTTCAATTAGAAACTTCTTTTACAAGGATTTTGTACTGGTGCAGTCCTTTACCAGTACGCAGGCTGCAACCTGCAGAGAGCTACAACTCTCTCTCGTTTTCCAGTCTCTCCTGGAAGGGAGCTACAACCCCCTTAGCTCTTTTACTTCTTTAAGGACCACGTTTCATTAATTTTCAAACTGGATCCAAGAAGATCAAATAATCATCAAGTACATGCAAATCATCCAATCTCCTTATACAATCAACCAATGAATCACCCAACTTCTCAGAATGTTGTAAACAGAAAAGTAATACCAGAAATCTAAACCTAGAAGTCTGCAACAATAGATAAAAGGCAGCCAACAAATGTTTCAAGATAGGTCCGCAACTTCACCAATAGAGGCCTGCGAATACTCGTAGCTCTTCTGTGTCTAAACTGCGCAGATCTGCACCTGGTCGATCTACTGCTCTGCGTATCTCCGCACCACGCGTTCTGCTTCCCTGCGTACCTCTTCTCAGATCTCCACCTGCACTATCCGCCTAACAGCGTACCTCCGCAACTTGTTCTTCTGTTTCCCTGCGCACCTCCGCATTGTGCCTTCTTCTGTGCAGCATACCTCACACTGCGCCTTCCGCTGCGCGGCGAACCCCCGCACTGGGCCTTCTCCTGCGCCGCGTACCCCCGCACTCACGCCGTGGATCGCCTGCGAACCTGTGATTAGGGCCAAATTAACAGTCCTCCAATGTGCCACAGACAGTCAAATCCACAGATCTGACCATGCGCCCGAAAGATCATGACTTATCAATAGATTCACCTTAAGTTTTCTCCTTGATTTAGATCTAGCTTTTAAAACCAATCACCCAAAATTTCAGATCTAAGATATTCAAATTTCACAAGTGTCTAGCCAAGTGATCTCTTTTCTTTTTATAGGCAAGCCCTTATTCAAACCATGGGACAAAACCATCGAAAGCCAATACAAGGGATCCAAACAGGGCTTCAAATAATTTAGATCTTATACCACGGGCCAAAACCATACGATCATGAACGACGGCTAAATACCAAGGGTCAAACATAAGAAACCCCACGTGAGTGCGCTTCTCTGCATCGGAGTGAGTGAACTGGGGGACCGCACCTTATGAATGGAGAACCTGCAGGTATGTCCACACTTCCTGGACGGCGACCCTGCGGGTCTGCACCTTTTGAATGATGCACCTGTGAACCTCTTATTTTCCATCATTTTGAGGGCCTGAACAGAGTTTTTTCACTTGAGTGAGTTGCCATCAAGTACAACACCTGTACCATAGAGCCAAACCAAAATCATAATGCCAACAATCTCCCCCTTTGGACTTGATGGCAACCTGAACATCCTCAACGTCATTCTCCCCCTTTGACATCAAGGGCAAAGGGTTACGCTCCCCCTGAGAACATGCTTAGGCCTTTGCTTTGTTGATCATGCTCCCCCGACTATAGATCAGATCTGCAAAAGAAAAATTTCTTCAAGAAGAACCATAATCCACCATACACCATAAATCACCGTGAAAGAGATAGAGACATATTGAAGCAATATTCAGATCAGCATCCATGTTCTCCTTCTGTACTTCCTCCAAGATCTTCTACCATAATGCCAGCAATGCATTATTAGAAGAATACATGCTCCTCTTGAACCTGTGCCATTCGTTCTTCGACCAATCCGCAACCCAGCAAATGTACGCGTATACCCCATATGAAACATGCGTACAACCAAGAATCTCTGAAACAAATGAGATTCAACAACAAGATGATGCATCAACAACCCCCAGCTTTTGCCTGAGGTATTCAAAGGTCTCACTGGGCAATGGTTTGGTGAGTATATCAGCAACTTGTTCCTTAGAAGGAACATACTCCAACTTGACCTTTTGTTCAAGAGCTTGTTCCCTAAGAAAGTGATACTTGATCAGTATGTGCTTGGTCTTTGAATGCATGACTGGGTTCTTTGAAATGCTGATTGCACTTATATTATCACATAAGATGGAAATAGGTGTTGTACAAGTGATTGGAAAATCCTGCAAGGTCTGCATCATCCAAAGGAGTTGAGTGAAGCAAGATGCAGCAACCACATATTCCGCTTCAGTTGTAGATAAAGCAATCGAACTTTGTTTCTTGCTGAACCAAGATACTAATCTGGAACCCATAAAGAATGCACCACCACTTGTGCTCTTCCTGTCATCCATGCTTCCAGCCCAATCTGCATCTGTATAAGCATGAAGTGTGAGATATGTATCTCTAGGATACCATAAGCCATAGTTTTGAGTTCCTTGAAGGTACTTGAAAATTCTCTTCACTGCCTGAAGATGAGTTTCCTTTGGATTTGCCTGAAATCTTCCAACTATTCCTACTGCATGCATGATATCTGGTCGGGTACCTAGCAAATAAAGTATACTTCCAATCATAGATCTGTAGGTTGGTTGATGCACTGCTGCTGATTCATCATTTTCACTGAGGCTACATCATGTGACCATGGGGTTACAGACTGGTTTTGCATCTTCCATGCCATATTTCTTCAAAATCTGCTTGAGATACTTGGTTTGAGACAAGAAGATCCCGCCTTCATTTTGTTGGATTTGCAATCCAAGAAAATATGTCAGTTCTCCAAGCAAAGACATTTCGAATTCTTTCTACATCACCAAGGCAAAGCCTTGACTCATAGCCTCTTCATTGCTGCCAAAGATAATATCATCTACATACACAACAAGTATTAGTAATTTGTCATTTTCAATTTTTATATAAAGATTGCTATCTGTTGATCCCTTTGAAAAACCTTGTTGATGAAGATATTTGTCCAAACGATAGTACCAAGCCCTTGGAGTCTGTTTAAGACCATAGAGAGCCTTTTTTAGTCTGCATACAAGATTTGGATCATTCCCAAGGATGAACCCATCTGGTTGCTCAATGTACACTTCTTCTTCTAAGTCTCCATTCAGAAAGGTTGATTTTATGTCCATTTGAAATACTTTGAACTTCTGAAAGCTTGAGAGAGCAAGGAACATTCGGATGGCCTCAAGTCTACCAATGGGAGCAAAAGTTTCTTCAAATTCTATTCCTTCTTGTTGAGCATACCCTTTACAAACAAGTCTGGCCTTGTTTCTAATTACTTCCCCATTTTCATTCAACTTATTTTTGAAGATCCATTTTGTCCCTATGACATTCTTATCTTTTGGTCTAGGAACCAACTCCCAAGTATTGTTCTTTTAGATCTGCTCAAGTTCTTCATCCATCGCCTTGACCAAGCATTCATCTTTGCATGCCTATCTTACATTTTGTGGTTCAGCGGAGGAGAGTAATGCCAAATAGCTTGAGGCTTCTGCAATTGTTCTTCTTGTTTGTACACCTGCCTCTTTCTGCCCCAAAATCTGAGATTCTGGATGATTCTTCTGAACGTACCTAGATGGAGTCTTCTCTTCTATCCTTATTTGTTCCTTTGGTTCCTCTTGAGGTTCTTCTTCATCATCAATCTGATTTGGAGAGTAGTCTTCATCATCTTCGATATTTTCATAATTTACTTGCCTAGGAATATATCCTTTTTCATCAACCACTACATCAATGTTGTCAACAATTCATCCAAGTCTTTTATTGTAACACTTATATGCTTTGCTATGGGGAGAATAACCAAGGAGAATGCCTTCATCTGCTCTAGGTTCAAGTTTTCCAAGCTGTTCATCATTATTCTTAATATAGCATTTTCTTCCAAAAATTTTGAAATACTTTACCGAAGGAGTCTCACCATACTAGAGCTTATGAAGAGTTTGAGTGTTGTTCACTCGGACATTTGTTTTGTTGAGAATAACAAATGTAGCAAATGCAGCTTCCCCCCAGAAGGTTGCTGGAGTTCCATATTCATCAAGCATAGCACGAGCCATTTGTTGGACCGTTCTGTTCATCCTTTCCACAACTCCATTTTGCTGAGGAGTCCTAGCTGTAGAGAATTCCCTTATTATTCCATGTTTTCACAGAAATCGAAAAATTCATTTGAGGTAAACTCCCCACCTCTGTTGAACCCAAGGCATTTAATTTTTTGATCTGATTCGTTTTCGGCCAAGGCTTTGAAGGATTTTAATTTTTCGAATGCTTCGTCTTTGTTCTTCATAAGTCCTAACCAAACCATCCTGGAGAAGTCATCAATGAATAATATAAAGTATTCTTCTCCTCGAGGTGACCTTGTCCTAAATGGACCACATACATCTGTATGGACTAGCTCAAGAGGCCTGCTAGCTGATCCTTCCTTCTCAGGGAAGTTAGTTCTAGTTTGCTTACCAAACTGACAGGATTTGCATATTGTGTTGTCTGGAATTTTGATATCTGGAAGACCACGAACTACCTGATATTTGCATGCTTTCCTTATTTGTGAAAAGCTTAGATGCCCTAACCTTTGATGCCATAACCAGTGTTCATCATCCTTGCTCAAATAGCATTGTTGTTGTCCTTCTTCGAATATGTATAAATTATTTGGAGTTCTTCTACCTTTGATCACTGTTTTTCCTGTATCATGATCACGAACACTACATCCATTTGATCGAAATATTACCTTGGTTCCTTGATCGCACCTCTGACTGACACTTAGTAGATTATGCTTCAAGCCATCAACATAAAAAACATTTCCAGCTTTGACCTTTTCTTTCAACTGAGCAATGCCTTTTCCTTTTATGGTTGTAGGGGTATCATTTCCAAAAGAAACTTTCTTTCCCTTTTCAAAAGCAGTATATGATTCAAGTTTTTCTTTATCACCTGTCATATGCTTCGAACATCCACTATTGATGTACCATATATTTTCCTGTCCTTCTCATAAAAATCTATCCCACATCCTTCTGGTTGTGGTTCCTTTATTCTCCATGTTCTGGTGCTTGAGGCTTGTTCCTTTGTCTGTCGAAACCTGCTCCTGCATTTAGAATCTTCATGACCAAAGTTATTATAAATAGAACATTCAATTTCATTTTCAAGTGCCGAAACGTTGTTATAGGTCCTTTTCGTAATCCCTGTCATACTTCTTTGTTTTTGAGCTTCTCTAGTCATGATTGTCTTATAGGCAACACATTGAGCTACTTTGTGACCAAAGTTATGATAAGAGAAACATTGGCCATTGAAGGAACTTCTACAATTATCAAATCTACCAGCCAAATGATTGTAATTTCTATTTTCCTCCATTCTTGAAGCAAATTGAGATGTTTTTACCTGTGGCTGGTTGTAGCTTTTGTTCAGCCTTAAGATGGATTGCCCCTGGTTTACCTGGTAGTCTTTGTTTGTTCTTGATGTAGTTCATCCCTGCTTTACATGATGATCTCCATTGGGCTTTTGCTCATTCCTCCTTGCTGCATCAAGATAACTCTTTGAGGTGGATGCTTGAGATGTTTCTCCATTATAACCCAGACCTTTGCCTAAAGCCTTGAAGGTAACTTCTCTCTTGTCTGATGGACCTCCTTTCCTCATTTCATAAGTAGTTAGAATTCCGTGTGGCTGTGACATTTTAAGGTTTTGTAGATTCTCTTTTTATTCTATAGCAGAAACTTTAGATCCAAACCTAGGTGAAAAATATCTTAAAACTTTTTCAACCATAACAACCTCTTTTATTTCTTCACCCAAATTTTTCATACAATTAACAATCTCATCTACACGAAGAAAATAGTTAGCCACATTTTCATCATTATACATCTTGAGATTTTCATACTGAATCCCGAGGGTTTGAAGTTTTGTTCGTTTTACCTGATCATCTCCTTCATAGCTCAGAACAATCTTATCCCATATCTCTTTTGCAGATTTAAACTGCATTACCTTGACAAATTCTGATTGAGATAGGCATCCTAATAGAGTATTGACCACCTTTTCATTTGTTTCATATTTCTTCTTCTTAGCCGGATCTGTAGGAGTTTCTGATTGAAAAGTATACACTCTATCTATGATATCCCAGACTTCTATACCAAGAGATTGAAGATAGGCAGTAACTCTTACCTTCCAATAAACGAAGTTTGTCCCATCAAAAATCGGTGGCCTGATTGATGCTTCCCTCTCGTAGTTGCTCATGATGAAAGATCTTTCTTCAAACGATCAAGCTTCTTCTGAAGAACCTGCTCTGATACCAATTGTTGGAAATAATACTGAGAGGGGGGGTGAATCAGTATTATCAAATTCCTTTCAATATACCTTCCAGATTTATACTTTAATTTATTCTTCAGATATTGATCATTAATTTGTATGTCAGTGCCATATAATAATGAACAAGAACAAGAAAAATATATAGGCACACCAAAGAACACTAGATATAAGGTGGAAACCCAATGTGGGTGAAAACCACCTGCTGCAATATGTCTCTATCTTCTTTCAATTAGAAACTTCTTTTACAAGGATTTTGTACTAGTGCACTCCTTTACCAGTACGCAGGCTGCAACCTGCAGAGAGCTACAACTCTCTCTCATTTTCCAGTCTCTCCTAGACGGGAGCTACAACCCCCTTAGCTCTTTTACTTCTTTAAGGACCAAGTTTCATTAACTTTCAAACTAGATCCAAGAAGATCAAATAATCATCAAGTACATGCAAATCACCCAATCTCCTTATACAATCAACCAATGAATCACCCAACTTCTCAGAATGCTATAAACAGAAAAGTAATACCAAAAATCTAAACCTAGAACTCTGCAGCAATAGATAAAAGGCAGCCAACAAATGTTTCAAGGTAGGTCCGCAACTTCACCAATAGAGGCCTGCGAATACCCGCAGCTCTTTTGTGTCTAAACTACGCAGATTCGCACCTGTTCAGTCTACTGCTCTGTGTATCTCCACACCACTCGTTCTACTTCCCTGTGTACCTATGCTCAGATCCGCACCTGCACTGTCCTCCTGACAGCGTACCTCCGCAACTTGTTCTTCTGTTTCCCTGTGCACCTCCGCACTGTGCCTTCTTCTGTGCTGCGTACCTCGCACTACGCTTTCCACTGCACTGTGAACCCCCGCATTGGGCCTTCTCCTGCGCCGCCTACCCCCGCACTCATGTCGTGGATCGCCTGCGAACCTCTGATTAGGGCCAAATTAACAGTCCTCCAATGTGCCACAGACAGTCAGATCCACAAATCTGATCATGCGCCTGAGAGATCATGACTTATCAATAGATTTGCCTTAAGTTTTCTCCTTGATTTAGATCTAGCTTTTAAAACCAATCACCCAAAATTTCAGATATTAATATATTCAAATTCACAAGTGTCTAGCGAAGTGATCTCTTTTCCTTTTTATAGGCAAGCCCTTATTCAAACCATGGGACAAAACCATCGAAAACCAATACAAGGGATCCAAACAGGGGTTCAAATAATTTATATCTTATACCATGGGCCAAAACCATAGGATCATGAACAACGGCTAAATACCAACAACCAAACATAAGAAACCCCACGTGAGCGCGCTTCTCTACATTGGAGTGAGTGAAATGGGGGACCGCACCTTATGAATGGAGAACCTGCGGGTATGTCCACACTTCCTGGACGGCAACCCTGCGGGTCCACACCTTTTGAACAACGCACCTACGAACCTCTTATTTTCCACCATTTTGAGGGCCTGAATAGAGTTTTGCCACTTGAGTGAGTTGCCATCAAGTACAACACCTGTACCATAGAGCCAAAGCAGAATCATAATGCCAACAGTTTCTTTGATAGAGGGTGGTACTATAGAGTAAGGTAATCAATCATGGAACAATTTATAAGCTAGAATCAGATGGTATGGGATCAGTGGGTGAAGGGAAATTAAGAATCCTTCATCATGCTGACAGAGGGAAGGTGAATGATTATTTCCAGGGAGCAGTTAAGAATTCCTGCTTATGCTGATTCTGAAGAAAACATTAATAGTAACAGAGATTGAACACAGAGTATAGTCAAGTAAGTTCTGAGTTCTTTTTCCCTGTCACTGAGATTATGAACATAGATGATATATAAAATGAATAAATTGTAAAACATGAGTTAAAAGACTTATTGATCCATGAAATAATTCGATAATTTTGTAACATGGTCCTCTGCCATCACATCCACATCCAAAGAGTTCAGCAACAA
Source organism: Pinus tabuliformis (assembly GCA_031772625.1). Taxonomy (NCBI): domain Eukaryota; kingdom Viridiplantae; phylum Streptophyta; class Pinopsida; order Pinales; family Pinaceae; genus Pinus; species Pinus tabuliformis. Next base: position 1,503,098,992 of record CM062816.1, read on the forward strand.
TGCATTCCAACAACTTTTTTATTCAGAAGATTTTCAGAGTTACAGCGTAGTTCCAAAAATGTATCACCAACCCCTAATACTTCGATTGGGGAGGTATTTGTACAAAAGAGTTTACAAAATATCTCAAAGAGATAATATCTAGTAATAACAAGTTTACAAAATATCTCAAAGAGATAATATCTAGTAATAACTTCTTCTACCTACTTTACAGCAGAAGTAAATGATCTTGAATACAGAGAGAAATGAATGCAGAAGTAAATGCTGTTGTGCTGCCTGCTCAGTTGGTGAGACGTGTTGACTGCAAGCTCGGTGAGTTGGCTGATGGTTATTTCCACAGATATTCTGTGCTGCTGGCTCAACCTTCTTGAGTGCATTCAATTTTGATTTAATACATTGCTACCCCGCGAGACTCTCACAGTCTCGCAAAAACAAAAGTTTGAAACTCGCCTACAAGATTTCCAACATACTTTGCCACCACTGCTCTTCTAGTAACTGATGTCTTTACACTTTTATCAAAGTCTCATCAGCGTCTGTGTACCTGTAGAATTTAGGCTGGACTGAAAAAAAATGTTCTACTTCATTTTCAATATAGAATAGGTTTTCCAAGTTGTTGTAGAGAGTTTGGCCAGATGGAAGGGCCTTCTCTGCTGAAGTACTTGATGATGCACTTAGCTGATTAGCAGCTTTTATATTCAACCTGAGCTGGTACTCAGCTTGTCTCAATAGGCATTCATTGTTTCCCACCAGACTTGGCAAGTCCTGTTATTGCAAAACTACAAATTTTTCTACAAAAGAATTTACCTCCACTTGCATGTGCTGGCTCTTTCTCTCCAAATTCTACATCAGGGTTCTCATGGTCAGAACTCTTTTGATTGTTAGGATGGTGCCTGTTCTATCTCTGATATCCAATGCTGCTAATTCTTCCCTGGTTTTAGTGTTCAAAAAATGGATTAGCATGTTTAACTGTTCAGGATTGTCCCAACAAATTTCTAGCCTTTTGAATTTCCACCTGGGCTGCTGCTATTAAGTCAATCTGCTCATATATAATCTGAATAGATCTCCATATATTACAAATGGATTCACTGATGTTAGCCCACAAAATGCCTCTAATTTCTCCTAGAGGTTTATCTAAAGAGAGGTCTTTTTCCAATGCTTTTACGCTCTTCTCTAATGCCTCTACCTCTCTTGTTTTTTCTGCCACAGTCATTTTAGATTTTTCATAACTCACTTCTAATTTTGCCAATTTATTTTTGGCTTCTTTCAATTCTGATACTTGGAGTTTTAAATCCTCCATAGCCTTTATTAACTCCTTTGTGGTCATGGTAGTGCTACTGCCTGTTGTTGTTGTTGTTGCTGAAATACTTGCTACTGATGCTTGGATAGTGGGAGGTACTGCTATTGTTACTGTACGAGGAGCAATTGTAACTATTGGAGGTTCATAGGCACATATTTGGGCAGCTTATAAGGGCATAGCTCACAGCTATATATTCTGATTTCAGTGTGATTCTGGTAGAAGTACCAGTCACCTATTTTGTAGCTTTTAGAGAGCTGTAAAATTTTCTGCATATCACCAGAGAGTCTAGGAGGAGTAGTTCTCTTCAATAGAGAGGAGACCGGATGTATGAACAAATCAATGAATTCATAGTAAGTGTAAGGAGAGTTATGGACTTTATGGAAGACTGAGGTCCAAAAGATCATAGACCTCCTTTCTCCTTTAGAATCCAATTTTTTTGATGGGAAAGTGAAAACTGACTGTTTGATAGTATAAGAACAGATGATATATATAAGAGGTATACTTGAAGACTCTTTCTATGTCTAGATTCAAGAGTTGGTCATGGATCTTGTTGGAAATGAAAGTAGCATAATCATGTTTGACAACAGTAGGTTTTCCTGGAGTAAACATGGACAACAAAGCTAATATGGTCTCATCAACATATTCACTTGCCTTAAATCCCAGGACATAGGATATCATATCAATAATGAATCTTCCAGCTTCATTGAAGCAGGCATGATGAAAGGGAGGTGACTCTTTGGGCTGGTAATCTGGTCTCATAAACATTTGAACAACACGGGTTATTTCTACATTGGACAGTTTAGAGCCCTGCTCAATCAAGAATCCCATAGAAAGACGAGCCAGAGGCTGAGTAGGTCTGAAGTGTAGCATTTCATTCATAGAAAATTTTAGGGGTGAATGTTCGCCCTTTGGAGAAATTAAGGGGTTTTAAATTTTTAGTGGGCGAATATTTTTTATCATAGTACATTTTTACAAATCACCTCAAATAGCCCACCTTATTTTAAGGGAGAGGGTAAAAAAGGGAAATTAAGGGGTTTTAAATTTTTAGTGGGCGAATATTTTGTATCATAGTACATTTTTACAAATCACCTCAAATAGCGCACCTTATTTTAAGGGAGAGGGTAAAAAAGGTAAATTTAGCACTTGAAATTAGGAGTCACAACCTTCCACTCACCCATTTTCAAGAATAGGTTTTATTTAAGTGAATCCATTCGCCCATTTTCAAGAATAGGTTTTATTTAAGTGAATCCTATGGGCCAAAGGCCCAAATACCATATTTATAAAAGAGGTATGCTAAATTAATAAAAATATAAATAAATGAGAGGTATGGTAAATAAATAAATAAAAATTTATATTTACTCCATAAGTCACCTTATATACATGCAAGGGTGTGAACAAATAAAAATATAAGTAAAGTGGAGGTATGGTAAATAAATAAAATGTCTTTTTATACTTACTCAAAAGGTATGGTAAATAAATATAAATATAAATAAAATAGACGCATGGTAAATAAATAAAACTTCTTTTTATATTTAGTCCATAACCCTTGTTCTATTTATGAAGGCTCAAAAAAGAGGTTTTACTTAAGTGAATCTTATGGGCCAAATACCATATTTGTAAAAGAGGTATGGTAAATTAATAAAAATATAAATAAACGAGAGGTATGGTAAACAAATAAAACATTATTTTATATTTACTCCATAAGTCACCTTATATTTACAAACACTCAAAAAATACGTTATATTTAGGTGAAACCTATGGGCAAAATACTATGGGACAAATACCATAGACTAGATTGTTATTAATACCATTAAAAAAAAACATTATTAACCCTAATATTAGTATTAATAAAAATAAAAATGGCACATGGTATTGACCCATGGTATTCACCAAAATGGCAAATGGTATTGACCCATGGTATTCACCTAGAATGTAGCGTATTTAAATGGGGGAATTAAACCCGCATAGATCCATCTTTACTCTGGATCTACTAACCCCCGAGAGGTATCAAATATCGTGATATGCAAACTAGCATAGAGTGAAAAAATATTTGATCCGTTCAAGAGTAAAAATGGATGTTGTAATTTAATGTATGTTAAACATTTTAGCTTGATTAAAATAAAAAATAAAATAAAAATCAACTATTAATTTTATTAATTTTTATAAATTACTAATAGTAATTTTAAAGCTCCACGTTTATGATAACCCATGGTATTGACCCATGGTAATACCATGGTATTCATGTGAGCATAGACTATTTAAAAGGGAAATTCTGTCATCTTAGATCCATCTTAATTCTGGGTCTACCAAGTGCTTAGAAGAATAAATAGATTTCATCCCCCTTAGAGTGGTAGATGTGGAGTTAAGATGGATATGGGTTGGTTTTTATGATAATGAAGCTATTAAATAGACTTAGGAAATTATATTGTAGAAACATCTTAAGGTGAATGGTTAAAGCATAGACATTGGACAAGTATATTTGTATACTTCTGTTTAAAATTGAAACAAATCGGGGCTAAAAGGAATGGATTGATTGCACTAGTCATCCTTCTAACTTTCCAACATATGTTGGAGTAAATAGATTGTAATTTGGGTAATTTTTCTAATTGCAAATAGGAACATACTTGTGTATTGGCAGGGTGGTTACGAGGTCCCTAGAAGTGATGAATTTGAATTTTTCTTGGTTTTATATATAGTGTTAGGTTTTTTCTCATGCTTTCTGTGAATGGCATGAGTGAATTTTATCCTACACCCACTAGGTTATCGATATGTAATTTTGGTAATTTTGATTTCAAAAGATATTTTAAAGAAATGCAATGATTTCATTTGTGTATTCACTAAACACAAGATTTTATAATTGAGTAAAATAATCGCCATGCCTGGTGAGAGATTCGCCAAAAAATTATATATACATATCATATTATTGATAAAATTGCCTTCCATTTTTCCTATATACCATGGAGATTCGCCCATTTATTATACATGTAAATTTAGAGGGGGTTCTTAAAATTTTCCCTGGTTTCATTTATGGAGTCAGGGGTTATATGAAAGAGGACAGTCCCAGATGGAGTCATAACTGCTCTTTTGACAGGTTCATAATTAGCACAGCATAAGTGGATTAAATCAGGAAAAATATTGATTGAGGGGAGGTAGTACCGGGGCAGGTTAGATTCCCATATCCCATATAGATCAGTTTTACTCAGGTGACTGTTCCTAATTTCACAGATTGCTTGGAGATGGTTTTTAACACCAGTTAAGTCTTGTATTTGAAAATCCCTATTAGCCAAGGGCAACCACTCCAACTCTTTGTGAGGTGCATTGAGGGGAGCAACATTGAGGGCCACTGGGGCTGCCATTATTCAATTCTCTGTGTTTTTCAATTGGAATTTGGGTTTTTGTAGCAAAAATAGGTAAAATAATAGTTTTGGGGCTTTTCTGAGGGAATTGCAGACCGAAGTCAATTCGAATTTAGCTCACTAGGTGAAATTTGTAGAGGAAAACGAAGTCTGAAGGGTTTTTTTTTTGGAAAAATGGGCGAAAACAGTGGTTATGGTGTGCTTCTTTGAATGTGGTATGGTGAATTGAACTTGAATTTGGGCGTTTTGGATAATTTTGCGGAGGAAAGCTAAAAAAAAACACGGTTTGGGAGGTGAAACGGGTAAATACTTGTGTTTTACAGTGCACTGTGCGGATTGCAGGTTGTGGGACGAGCTGGAAGAGCGAACTGTGGAATTTGTTTGTCTTGGTGGCGGACTGTATGGTCGAGCTACTTTGGGACGTAAATCACATGCACCAGTCTCGTGGAGAAAATAGGCAAAAATGGGTGAAAATGACGTTTTCATGTCTTTTTTAACAAAAAATTGACTTTGCAGGCTTTTGGCACGTTTGGGTCGGATGACGTCAGCTTGACGTGGTGCTTTGTCACATAGCGGGGTGATGTGGTGGTGATGTGAGTTGATGATGCGAGGATGATGTCAGCATTGAGGCAGTGGGGGGTGGTAAGCAGTTTGGGCTCCGTACCGCTTTTGGACAAAGGTGGTATCGAAGGGGAGGGAAATGAGCAATGCAGGAGGCCGCCACCTATCCCAAGGTAAGACGGAAATATCGCCATCCCCCGAGCGCTAAAGTACAGGCAGCGGAGGGCTAGCGATATTGTTGTGGGCCATCCGATCTGCGGGCCATGAACCGATGGTCAGCGCTTAATGGACATGGCGGAGGGCTACGGCGTGGTACCCGTGCAATAAAATCGACGTTTTTTAATGTTTTGCGGGGTATTAGCTTTGGTTAAGTCTGCGGGTCAGGTTATTTGCTTTAACCAGAGTTGAATCAAATCCCATGGTTGCTTTGTATGCAGAGGGTTGTTAATGGCCCCGGATGAACCATTAACTCCCGATGAAACAATAATATATGGATAAAATTAGCTGGGGGTCAGGATATTTAAAATCTTTTTGGGGTTTTCATATAGTTATATAATACGGGGGGGGAATATTATATAGGAATTATAAAATAAAGTTAATATGTTAAAATGAGAGATATATTCAAACAAAAGCACTAAGTTGAAAAGTGAAAAACTTAGGCTTAAGGAAATGAAAGGGATACAAGCTATGGATTTTGAAAACTTAGCATAATGGAAGAAAAAAAAATTTACACAAGAAATTTGGCTTTGTTATCCTAAGAAAAAACAGAGTTTCACTTAGTCTTTTTCATGAAATGAAGTGAACTAGGAGTATTGAGCAAATCCCAACATCCTAGTGGGGAGGTTAGTAAGTGATTTGGGAGAAATGTGAGGGGAAGTTAGGCATGCATCATTTGATCTGTCACCACATAGTTGCCATGGAAATTATGATAGAATAAAATGAATTATTTTTGAAAGACAAAATTACTCATAAACCTACTTCTACAACATCAAAACTGCTTACCCAGCCTATTATACCTAACATTTTTTCTTCCTTTTTCCTTGGATGCATTTAAACTAGCAAACCCTTACTCCCTTATTTTCTTTTAACTGCCATCCTATCTAAGTCTGCCCTCATTTCTTCCAAGGGCTCAGATTTAGCTGTTGCCTTTGCTTCTCTATATAGCTACTTATTTGCCAAGCTTGAACTGTTTGGACAGATTTTATTCTCTACCTCTAAAACAAGAAATTTAAACATGAACTGGCCAAGTTTGAGCTGTTTGGCCATCCATCAAGTGTGAGAAGAGTCAGCTGATTGCAGACAATCATATTCTTTGCAAAAATAGAATAGTAGTGGCATTTTTGGACTTGCAGCATGAGAAGGATGAACATATTTGGCATTTCACCAGTCAATCATGAAATATGACACCTATTGGTATAGGAGCATAATAGAGTGAGCACCTCCCACCAACATTCCAACCTCTTGGTACGAAGATGTGTGAAATTATATTGAGCATGATACTCTTCCCTCTTCTCTATCTCCATGGTAGAAGAAGGTAGTTATAATGAATTCCTTTTCTTACCAGTTAGTACATGGGGTTATTTTTGGGAAGCACCATAACAGAGACCTGCTTAGATGCTTAGAAGCACTAGATCCTATAAAGGTTTTGCATGACTTTCATGATGGAATAATTGGAGGACACCTCATGGTGACACTACGGAGAAACAAAGCCATGCAGACAAGGTTTTATTAGCCCACACTATTAAAATATACTCATGCTTATACCTGAAATTTTCTGGTCTGTTAGAATTTTGTTGACCGAAGGAAGAAGTCAACTACCAAATTGAAGCCTATTATTGTGGAAGAACCATTTCAAAAATGGGGTTTGGATATTATTGGTGAGATCTTTCCACACTCAATGAAGCAACACCATTGTATTCTTACTTCCACAAATTACTTCACGCAATGGATAGAAGTGATTCCATTTAAGCAAGCAAATGATCTGGAAGTCATCAACTTCCTCATACATAATATTATTACTAGGTTTGGCATTCTGAGTTCACTTGTTTTTGACAGTGCTACATATTTTTAATCATTGAGATTTTATGATTTTTCATTTGAAAATGGTATTGTATTGAAACACTGTTGGGTCCCTATAATACTAGTGATTACCCCATTACTATTGTAGTTATACCCCTTATTTATATTGTTGTGCCCCTATTACCCCCATATTGTTATTTCTGTGCCCCATAGAATCCTTCTATTGTTATTTTTGTGGCTTTATATTATTATTGTTAGGTCGGCTGGATTATATTGTGACTCCTTAGACTCCTATATATAGAAAGGAGGTTTCGTCATTTTTATCATCCAAGAATTGTTCATTTATGTAATGTAAAGGAGGTTTCCCCCTCGAAGAGGCTGAATTCTAAGGTGTTGATCTATCTTTTCTATCTTTTCTTGAGTTGGTTTCATAACATTTGGATTTTATGGTTTCACTACTCCAAACAGGTCATCGTGGAATGTTCGCTATAACTTTTTTTCTGTGATGTTTCAGAAGTCGCAAGAAAAACCCATTTGAGAAGAAATCACTCTGAACCTTGGGTCCGAATTTCAGAGCTTTTTGCATGATATTTGCGGAGATATGATCTGAGGAAATTGGTCTTTGTGCAGACTCTTGAATTACATTCAAAAACCTGGGGAAAATCGTCATAACTTTCTCTCTGGGGATCGGATTGAAATTTAGTAAGAAGGTCTATAGTTTCTTGTATGTGTGTTTCAGATTCAAAGGTTGAAACAGTGACTCGTGGCAAATCGTACAAGTTGGCTCTCTGAACTAGTCTAAAAGCAAGTCACTGTGGGAATTTCATCTTCCTTGGAGAATCCAATTTGGCTTAGACTTGTGGCATTGGAAAGAGGATGCAGAAGGCTACGATGATCCAAAATTACAGAGATACATCAGATTCAATATCAGGCTTCTATAAAGTGAAAAAAGGTGTGATTTTTGTGTAAGCTTGGTTTAACGGAATTCAAAGGGCATAGTAAAGCATTATTATCGGTAACTGATGCCCCGAGGAAAGAAAATGCAAACACCTAGTAAGGAACCTGAAAGCTCTAGCATGACTCATGAAGAAGAGGAAGAAATGCTACATGATATATCAAAATTACAAGAACAAGTGCAACAAATGTCACGCTCACAAAAGCTAACAGAAGCTAAGATAAGTGGCGTGGAATCTAAGGTAAATGGCATGGAATCTAAGATAAAGGGCATGGAAGCTAAGATGGATGATTTGAAGATAGATTTGAAGACAGACATGGAAGAATTGAAGAAGTTGCTACAAGAAAGGGTCACTAATGGTGAAAAGGTAGTAAAGGAAACTCATGATGAGAACAAAAGAAATGTTAATCATGATTCCATAGACGCTAATTTTGGATCGAAGAATCACCATATTCCAAAAATTGATATGAGGAAGTTTGATGGCAAGGATCCCGCCACATGGATATTACAGATGGAGCAATTCTTCGATGTCAATAATGTGCAAAACGCACAAAAGGTACGTATGGCAATTGTATATTTAGAAACAAATCAGTTTGTTTGGTATCAATGGCTTTGCTCTCGTAAACAATTTATCACTTGGGAAATTTTTACAGAAGAATTGATAGCACATTATGAAGATACAAAAAGCAACACTTTAATAGCCAATTGATAAGTCTCAAACAAAAGGGTTCAGTAATGGAGCACATTGAGGAGTTCCAAATATTGAACATAAGGGTAAAAGATGTTCCAGAGGAGCATAGGATTGATGTGTTCATAGGGTCTTTAAAGGATAATATCCAACATGATGTTCGCCTTTGGGAACCTGATTCATTAGAGAAGGCATTTAGGTTAGCAAGAAAAATGGAAAGAAAAATTATGGCAACCAGGAAGCATACCACTCACAACTATAAAGACAGAAGTGTTGTTGCCCCTAGTCTTCCACAACCTATAAGGTTGACACCACAACAATTGGAAGAAAAAAGAGGAAAAGGTATTTGTTACAGTTGTGATAGAAAATACACTAAAGGTCATAAGTGTGCTGAGAAGAAATTATTCTACATAGATTGTGAAGAGGAAGAAGAAAAGGAGCAAGAAAGGTCAAAAGAAGAAGATATACTCTAGGAACAAAGCCTAGATGAAGAACAAATAAATCCGACCATATCTTGTAATGCATTGGCGGGAATTACCACTCCTCAAACCATCAAGATAGAAGGACAAATCAAGAAGAAAAAGGTAATAGTGTTGATTGATTCAGGAAGCACCCACAATTTTATTCATTGTAGGGTAGCAAAAGAATTGAATTGCTTCCTATATCCAGCACCAGAGTGTCAAGTGATGATTGCAAATGGAGGAACAATAAATTGCTCTGGAAAGTGCCATAATATCAAGCTATCCATGGGAGAATATGTATTGACTAGCCCAATGCTTTCCATTCCAATGGGAGGTGCTGATGTTGTACTAGGAGTCCAATGGCTACAATCCTTGGGTACAATAGCTTTTAATTTTCAAGAACTTTTCATCAATTTTTCTACGGAAGGAAAGGAAGTTGAATTAAGGGGTATTGCAGGGAAACCAGGAAAGATAATCAGCTCTAATAGCATGACAAAGCTTCTAAAAAAGGAGCAAAGAGCTGTAATTTCACAATTATGTTCGCTAGATGTTTCCACATTGGAATCATCTATTTCTCCAGATCTCCAAAAAGTCCTGGACAATCATTCCAAGGTATTTGAGACTCCAAAAGGTCTCCCACCTATGCATAGTCATGATCATGCTATTCATCTGATTCCAGGAAGTGTTCCTCCAAACATCAGGCCGTACAGATATCCCTATGTCCAAAAAAGTGAAATTGAACGTATGGTTGCAGAAATGCTAGAGGCTGGTATAATTCAACTGAGTCAAAGTTCTTTCTCAGCTCCAGTAGTATTGGTGCATAAGAAGGATGGATCATGGCGCATGTGTCTGGATTATAGGGAGATCAACAAGCTCACTATTAAAGATAAGTTCCCCATTCCTGTTATTGATGAATTACTGGATGAATTACATGGATAAATTTACTTCACCAAGTTGGATCTTCGTTCGGGATATCATCAAATCAGAATGAAGATTGAAGACATTCCGAAAACAGCATTTAGAACTCATGAGGGTCATTATGAATTTTTGGTCATGCATTTTAGCCTTACCAATGCACCTTCAACATTTCAAAGTTTGATGAATTCAATTTTCAAACCATTCCTTAGAAAATTTTTGTTAGTATTTTTTGATGATATACTAATCTATAGCAAGTCTTAGAAGGATCATGTTGAACATGTTGACAGGGTGCTACAACTATTGGAGGAGAAACAATTATATGCAAAAAGATCCAAATGTTTCTTTGGAGTCCAGGAGGTGGAATATTTGGGTCATATTGTATCTCATGAAGGAGTTAAGGTAGACCCTAGCAAAATTAAAGCCATTAAGGAATGGAAAATCCCCACATCAATAAAGCATCTGCGAGGATTTCTTGGGTTGACAGGGTATTATCGCAAGTTTGTTAAGAATTATGGGAGAATAGCAGCACCTCTAACAACATTATTGAAGAAAGATTCATTTTCATGGACTCCGGAAGCAACAAAGGCCTTTGAACATCTTAAAGAGGCAATGTGCCAAGCACCGGTCTTAGCTACACCGGACTTCACAAAAACCTTTATTGTGGAATGTGATTCTTCAGGAAATGGAATTGGTGATGTTCTAATGCAAGATGAAAGACCCATTGCTTTTGAAAGTCGTCCAATCAAGGGAATGTTTTTAAGCAAAGCTATTTATGAGAAGGAAATGTTGGCAATACTCCATGCACTTAAGAAATGGCAACCCTACCTAATGGGAAGACACTTCAAGGTAAAAACAGATCATGATAGCCTTAAATACTTTTTAGAACAAAGATTATCCTCTGAAGAGCAACAAAAGTGGGTCACAAAGATGATGGGTTATGACTTTGAAATCATCTACAAAAAAGGGAAGCAAAATGTGCTGGCAGATGCACTCTCAAGAAAGGATGAGGATGTGGAAGCATTGTTGTGTGCCATTTCTATTATCCAACCAGATTGGATAAATGAAGCAAGGGAGGAATGGAAGAATGACGAAGAAGTGTGGGCACTTATTCGAAAGCTACAACAAGATTCCAGTACTTTTGTTATGAAACCAGCTCAAGAAAAGATAGAAAAGATAGATCAACGCCTTATAATTCAGCCTCTTCGAGGGGGCAACCTCCTTTACATTACATAAATGAACAATTCTTGGATGATACAAATGACAAAACCTCCTTTCTATATATAGGAGTCTAGGGAGTCACAATATAATCCAGCCGACCTAACAATAATAATATAAAGCCACAAAAATAACAATAGAGGGATTCTATGGGGCACAGAAATAACAATATGGGGGTAATAGGGGCACAAAAATATAAATAAGGGGTATAACTACAATAGTAATGGGGTAGTCACTAGTATTATAGGGACCCAACATGCCCCTCTCCTTCAAAAAAGTGTTGTCCTCAACGCTTGAGTAGTTCTGGATACTTCTGCATAAAATTATCATCCTCCCATGTGGAATCTTTAGCGGATAAGTTCTTCCACTTGATAAGATACTCTGAAATTGATCGATTTCGTAGCTGTCGAGTTCTTGTTTCTGTGACTGCTTCTGGTTCCAATATAATTTTTCCTTCCTCGTCAAGTTCTGGCAATATTGTTTGAATTGGGAGCTTGTCAACTATAACCTTCTTTAAACATGAAACATGGAAAACTGGGTGCAATCGAGAAGCTGCAGGAAGCTCCAATTTGTATGCCATAGTACCAATCTTTTGCAACACCTTGTACAGACCATAATACTTTGGTGATAATTTATTATCCTTCTTAGCTTGCTTTAGGTACATTTGCTTATATGGTTGTAGCCGTAGGAATACCCAATCACCTACATCAAAACTTCTTTCACTGCGATGTTGATCTGCCTGTTGTTTCATTCTATTTTGTGCCAAAATGAGGTTATCCTTTAAGAGTTGGAGGACTTGTTGTTGATGTTCGATGTGATGTTCCACTGCCTGAACCTTAGAATTTTCTCTTAAATATGATGTGATGGATGGTGGTTGATACCCATAAAGTGCCATAAATGGGGTCATTTTTGTTGCTGTATGGAAGGAAGTGTTATACCACCATTCATCCAGAGGCAACAATTTGACCCATTGTGTATGTTTATCAGATACAAAGCAACGGAGATATCCTTCCAAACATTTGTTTACTATCTCATTTTGCCCATCAGATTGAGGATGATAAGATGATCTATGAGCTAACTGAGTACCAAGACAAGAAAATAATTCTATCCAAAAATTTCCAGTGAAAATGGGATCTCTGTCACTTACAATAATATTTGGGTTTCCATGTAGCTTTTGAATTGTTTCCATAAATGCAGTAGAAACTGTATTGGCTTTAAGTGGATGTGATAATGCACAAAAGTGTGTATACTTGGTAAGTCTATCAACTACCACCATGATGACACTCTTTCCCTCAGACTTGGGTAAGCCTATGATAAAATCCATTGAAACCTCCTCCCAACGTTGGCTTGGAATGGATAAAGGTTGTAATAGACCCGGTGTCTTAATTGTTTCAACTTTATTTTGCTGGCAAACCAAACATTCCGCCACAAACTTTTGAATATCTGATTTAAGGCCATCCCAAAAAAATTCCTTCTTAACCCTGTGGTAAGTTTTTAAAAATCCTGAGTGCCCTCCTAAGGGAGAAGTGTGCAATTCCATAAGAATCTTTTGTTTTAGCTGGGAATTCTTACAGAGGTATAAGCGATCTTTGTACCATAACGAATCATTTTGCCAGCTAAATGTATCAGAAGCACTGGAATCTTGTTGTAGCTTTCGAATAAGTTCCCACACTTCTTCGTCATTCTTCCATTCCTCCCTTGCTTCATTTATCCAATCTGGTTGGATAATAGAAATGGCACACAACAATGCTTCCACATCCTCATCCTTTCTTGAGAGTGCATCTGCCACCACATTTTGCTTCCCTTTTTTGTAGATGATTTCAAAGTCATAACCCAACATCTTTGTGACCCACTTTTGTTGCTCTTCAGAGGATAATCTTTGTTCTAAAAATTATTTAAGGCTATCATGATCCGTTTTTACCTTGAAGTGTCTTCCCATTAGGTAGGGTCACCATTTCTTAAGTGCATGGAGTATTGCCAACATTTCCTTCTCATAAATAGCTTTGCTTAAAAACTTTCCCTTGATTGGACGACTTTCAAAAGCAATGGGTCTTTCATCTTGCATTAGAACAGCACCAATTCCATTTCCTGAAGCATCACATTCCACAATAAAGGTTTTTGTGAAGTCCGGTGTAGCTAAGACCGGTGCTTGGCACATTGCCTCTTTAAGATGTTCAAAGGCCTTTGTTGCTTCCGGAGTCCATGAAAATGAATCTTTCTTCAATAATGTTGTTAGAGGTGCTGCTATTCTCCCATAATTCTTAAAAAACTTGCGATAATACCCTGTCAACCCAAGAAATCCTCGCAGATGCTTTATGGATGTGGGGATTTTCCATTCCTTAATGGCTTTAATTTTGCTAGGGTCTACCTTAACTCCTTCATGAGATACAATATGACCCAAATATTCCACCTCCTGGACTCCAAAGAAACATTTGGATCTTTTTGCATATAATTGTTTCTCCTCCAATAGTTGTAGCACCCTGTCAACATGTTCAACATGATCTTTCCAAGACTTGCTGTAGATTAGTATATCATCAAAAAATACTAACATAAATTTTCTAAGGAATGGTTTGAAAATTGAATTCATCAAACCTTGAAATGTTGAAGGTGCATTGGTAAGGAAAAAAGGCATGACCAAAAATTCATAATGACCCTGATGAGTTCTAAATGCCGTTTTCGGAGTGTCTTCAACCTTCATTCTGATTTGATGATATCCTGAACGAAGATCCAACTTGGTGAAGTAAATTGATCCATGCAAGTCATCGAGTAATTCATCAATAACAGGAATGGGGAACTTATCTTTAATAGTGAGCTTGTTGAGCTCCCTATAATCCAGACACATGCGCCATGATCCATCCTTCTTGTGCACCAATACTACTGGAGCTGAGAAAGAACTTTGACTCGGTTGAATTATACCAGCCTCTAGCATTTCTGCAACCATACGTTCAATTTCACTTTTTTGGACATAGGGATATCTGTACGGCCTGATGTTTGGAGGAACACTTCCTGGAATCATATGAATAGCATGATCATGATCATGCATAGGTGGGAGACCCTTGGGAGTCTCAAATACCTTGGAATGATTGACCAAGACTTTTTGGAGATCTGGAGAAATAGATGATTCCAATGTGGAAACATCTAGCGAGCATAATTGTGCAATTACACCTCTTTGCTCCTTTTTTAGAAGCTTTGTCATACCATGAGAGCTGATTATCTTTCCTGGTTTCCCTGCAATACCCCTTAATTCAACTTCCTTTCTTTCCGTAGAAAATTTGATGAAAAGTTATTGAAAATTAAAAGCTATTGTACCCAAGGATTGTAGCCATTGGACTCCTAGTACAACATCCACACCTCCCATTGGAATGGAAAGCATTGGGCTAGTCGATACATATTCTCCCATGGATAGCTTGATATTATGGCACTTTCCAGAGCAATTTATTGTTCCTCCATTTGCAATCATCACTTGACACTCTGGTGCTGGATATAGGAAGCAATTCAATTCTTTTGCTACCCTACAATGAATAAAATTGTGGGTGCTTCCTGGATCAATCAACACTATTACCTTTTTCTTCTTGATTTGTCCTTCTATCTTGATGGTTTGAGGAGTGGTAATTCCTACCAATGCATTACAAGATATGGTTGGATTTATTTGTTCTTCATCTAGGCTTTGTTCCTGAAGTATATCTTCTTATTTTGACCTTTCTTGCTCCTTTTCTTCTTCCTCTTCATAATCTATGTAGAATAATTTCTTCTCAGCACACTTATGACCTTTAGTGTATTTGCTATCACAACTGTAACAAAGCCCTTTTGCTCTTTTTTCTTCCAATTGTTGTGGCGTCAACCTTATAGGTTGTGGAAGACTAGGGGCAACAACACTTCCGTCTTTATAGTTGTGAGTGGTATGCTTCCTGGTTGCCATAATTTTGCTTTCCATTTTTCTTGCTAACCTGAATGCCTTCTCTAATGAATCAGGTTCCCAAAGGCGAACATAATGTTGGATATTATCCTTTAAAGACCCTATGAACACATCAATCCTATGCTCCTCTGGAATACCTTTTACCCTTATGTTCAATTTTTGGAACTCCTCAATGTGCTCCATTACTGAACCCTTTTGTTTGAGACTTATCAATTGGCTAAAAAAGTGTTGCTTTTTGTATCTTCATAATGTGCTATCAATTCTTCTATAAAAATTGCCCAAGTGATAAATTGTTTATGAGAGCAAAGCCATTGATACCATAAAAACTGATTTGGTTCCAAACATACAGTTTCCATACGTACCTTTTGTGCGTTTTGCACATTATTGAGATCCAAGAATTGCTCCATCTGTAATATCCATGTGGCGGGATCCTTGCCATCAAACTTCCTCATATCGATTTTTGGAATATGGTGATTCTTCGATCCAACATTAGCATCTATGGAATCATGACTAACATTTCTTTTGTTCTCATCATGAGTTTCCTTTACTACCTTTTCACCATTAGTGACCCTTTCTTGTAGCAACTTATTCAATTCTTCCATGTATGTCTTCATATCTATCTTCAAATCTGCCATGTCTCTCTTCAAATCTGTCTTCGAATCATCCATCTTAGCTTCCATGCCCTTTATCTTAGATTCCATGCCATTTATCTTAGATTCCACGCCACTTATCTTGGATTCTGTTAGCTTTTGTGAGCATGACATTTGTTGCACTTGTTCTTGTAATTTTGATATATCATGTAGCATTTCTTCCTCTTTTTCATGGGTCATGCTAGAGCTTTCAGGTTCCTTACTAGGTGTTTGAATTTTCTTTCCTCGGGGCATCAGTTACCGATAATAGTGATTTACTATGCCCTTTGAATTTCGTTAAACCAAGATTACACAAAAATTAAAAAGAAAACTACACACCTTTTTTCACTTTATAGAAGCCTGATATTGAATCTGATGTATCTCTGTAATTTCGTATCATCCAATTCTGAAATTGATACCTATAGTATCCCTCTGTGTCCTCTTTCCAATGCCACAAGTCTGAGCCAAATTGGATTCTCCAAGGAAGAGTTATGTGAAATCTCCCACAGTGACCTATTTTTAGACTGGTTCAGTAGAGCGAAATTGTACGATGTGCCAAGAGTCACTGTTTTAACCCTTGAATATGAAACACACACAAAAGAAACTATAGTCCGTCCTCTTTCTGTACCTTCTTACGAAATTTCAATCCGATCTCCAGAGAGAAAGTTATGATGATTTTCCCCAGGTCACCTGTTTTGAATGTAATTCAGGAGTCTGCAAAAAGACCAACTTCCTCAGATCATATCTCCGCAAATATCGCGCAAAAAGCTCTGAAATTCGTACCCAAGGTTCAGAGAGATTTCTTCTCAAATGGGTTTCTTTTGCGACTTCTGAAACATCACAGAAAAAAAGTTATAGCGAAAATTCCACGATGACCTGTTTGGAGCAACGAAACCCTAGAATCCAAAGCTCTGATACCAAATGTTATGAAACCAGCTCAAGAAAAGATAGAAAAGATAGATCAACGCCTTATAATTCAGCCTCTTCGAGGGGGCAACCTACTTTACATTACATAAATGAACAATTCTTGGATGAAACAAATGACAAAACCTCCTTTCTATATATAGGAGTCTAGGGAGTCACAATATAATCCAGCCGACCTAACAATAATAATATAAAGCCACAAAAATAACAATAGAGGGATTCTATGGGGCACATAAATAACAATATGGGGGTAATAGGGGCACAAAAATATAAATAAGGGGTATAACTACAATAGTAATGGGGTAGTCACTAGTATTATAGGGACCCAACAACTTCTGATACATTTAGCTAGCAAAATGATTCGTTATGGTACAAAGATCGCTTATACCTCTGTAAGAATTCCCAGCTAAAACAAAAGATTCTTATGGAATTGCACACTTCTCCCTTAGGAGGGCACTCAGGATTTTTAAAAACTTACCACATGGTTAAGAAGGATTTTTTTGGGATGGCCTTAAATCACATATTCAAAAGTTTGTGGCGGAATGTTTGGTTTGCCAACAAAATAAAGTTGAAACAATTAAGACACCAGGTCTATTACAACCTTTATCCATTCGAAGCCAACGTTGGGAGGAGGTTTCAATGGATTTTATCACAGGTTTACCCAAGTCTGAGGGAAAGAGTGTCATCATGGTGGTAGTTGACAGACTTACCAAGTATGCACACTTTTGTGCATTATCACATCCATTTAAAGCCAGTACAGTTTCTACTGCATTTATGGAAACAGTTCAAAAGCTACATGGAAACCCAAAGATTATTGTAAGTGACAGAGATCCCATTTTCACTGGAAATTTTTGGACAGAATTATTTTCTTGTCTTGGTACTCATTTAACTCATAGCTCATCTTATCATCCTCAATTTTATGGGCAAACTGAGATAGTAAACAAATGTTTGGAAGGATATCTTCGTTGCTTTGTATCTGATAAACAGACACAATGGGTCAAATGGTTGCCTCTGGCTGAATGGTGGTATAACACTTCCTTCCATACAACAACAAAAATGACCCCATGTATGGCACTTTATGGGTATCAACCACCATCCATCACATCATATTTAAGAGAAAATTCTAAGGTTCAGGCAGTGGAACATCACATCGAACATCAACAACAAGTCCTCCAACTCTTAAAGGATAACCTCGTGTTGGCACAAAATAGAATGAAACAACAGGCAGATCAACATCGTAGTGAAAGAAGTTTTGATGTAGGTGATTGGGTATTCCTACGGCTACAACCATATAAGCAAATGTCCCTAAAGCAAGATAAGAAGGATAATAAATTATCACCAAAGTATTATGGTCCGTACAAGGTGTTGCAAAAGATTGGTACTATGGCATACAAATTGGAGCTTCCTGCAGCTTCTCGATTGCACCCAGTTTTCCATGTTTCAAGTTTAAAGAAGGTTATAGGTGACAAGCTCCCAATTCAAACAATATTGCCAGAACTTGACGAGGAAGGAAAAATTATATTGGAACCGGAAGCAGTAACAGAAACAGGAACTCGACAACTACGAAATCGATCAATTTCAGAGTATCTTATCAAGTGGAAGAACTTATCCGCTGAAGATTCCACATGGGAGGATGAGAATTTTTTGCAGAAGTATCCAGAACTACTCAAGCGTTGAGGACAACACTTTTTTGAAAGAGAGGGGCATGTTGGGTCCCTATAATACTAGTGATTACCCCATTACTATTGTAGTTATACCCCTTATTTATATTGTTGTGCCCCTATTACCCCCATATTGTTATTTCTGTGCCCCATAGAATCCCTCTATTGTTATTTTTGTGGCTTTATATTATTATTGTTAGGTCGGCTGGATTATATTGTGACTCCTTAGACTCCTATATATAGAAAGGAGGTTTTGTCATTTTTATCATCCAAGAATTTTTCATTTATGTAATGTAAAGGAGGTTGCCCCCTCGAAGAGGCTGAATTCTAAGGCGTTGATCTATCTTTTCTATCTTTTCTTGAGTTGGTTTCATAACAAACACTCGTATAATTATTATCTACAAGGAAACAATGTAGCTTAGTCAACCAATACAAATCTTATCCGCATATTCATTGTTTTCTATGAACGAAGGAACTAGAAGTCTACTCTAATGAACACCATATGGGCTGACCGTGTCACACCTAAACGTCCTTTGAACTCATCTCCTTATTTCCTCGTATACGTAAAATAAGTTTTCCTACCCCAAAAGATATATTTATCTACCCTTCAGCTTTGGCAAGAATCTTAGGGTAAGCCATTCCTATTGGTTCAGAGTAGGATAAACACTCTTCTCAAGCTATAGGAATAAATAAAGAGATATTTTTTTTCTCTACACTAGAATCGTATCAGCAGACGGTTTGAAAAGATGTAGGTAAAAATGAATTCAGTGTGAGTGACCTGGTCTTGAAGTGGGATAAAACCCACAATGACAAAGGTAAACATACTAAGTTGCAATCCCTGTTGATCAGACCATACACCATGCATGAGAAGGTTAGCCATCACACATATCATCTTCAGTATTTATATGGGAAGATTGAATCTCTTCTTGTTAATGTCCAAGATTTAAAACAATACTTTCAGTAATGGTCTAGGGATATGCCCTACCTTATGTACATAGTCTATTTGATTCAAAGCCAACCTCGTATTCGAGATTAGGTTCACTTAGAACCCACTCGACTTAGTTCTCTTATCAAATGACACTTATTTTTTCCCCAGAATATTAACCACCTTATAAAATTTGATCACAGTGGGAGGAGTCAAAAAGGCCAGTCCCTCTACATGAGTGGACTAATTACAGGTGGGAGGAGAAAAAATGGTGTCGAGCCATTTCTTCTTTAGCCTCAGGAATTTCATGAACCTATTTCATTCTTGAACTTACCTTCGCGACATTTTTTCTAAATACCAAAATAATCTAGTACTAATCCCTTTTGCAACATTTATTTCCCTTTGCATTTCTTGACTCCCCTTCGCAGTCAAGGCCCCTTTGATAGCACCAAAAACCAAGCTCCTTAATGTTGGGTCACTAATTTGTCATTATTATTATCACTTTCAATGTCCATTTCATCCATTTCTACCATTCTTTATCACATAATTTATCATATAGTTCCATTTTATAATTATTTATGCTCTTATGGTAAATACTATTTTTTTCCCCTTATTTTTAATTTATTGAAGATTATTATGCATCATTTTTCCAATGATGGTTTATTAATAAATTTTTTATAACATCACTCACTATTTTAGCCTCCAAGATCTCTTCCGGATTGCAAATTTTATTTTTAAATCATAATCAACTCATAAATTCGGTGGGATAAAAAGCAACATTTTTGCATTGGATGTTTCAGGAAAATGAAGATGAATCTTGAAAATTGGAGACGTTGGTTTTGTGCAGAATGGACCGAATCAATATTTTGACATGCAGTTTTCAAAAATTCGTCTTGGATTGAGAGAACTTCAAGTTTCTTCCAAGTTGATTTTCTAAAAATTTTTGTTGTGGCCATTTTCCAAATTCTTCCAATTGCAATACTAGATTCGACTTGTTGCTATTGAATTATGATGGAAATATCTTTTAGATCTGATCTTGTTTATTGACATTATGTAATCAATCCAAAATTTTAATGTAAATCATTTTGTAATGAAATTTGTTGTAACTTCCCTTTGCTCTCTGTTAGCCTCCTATTGCAATAGGTTTCATATTTCATGATTGACTGTTTTATATGCCAAATATGTCATCTTTTCATGATGCAAGGTTCCATATTTTATAAGAAGTTCCATTTTGAAGAATCATACCATTTTTGAAGAGTTTTTATAGTTAAGGGAAAGCCAAATAGCTTAATCTTGGCTCCCCTAGGTTTAAATTTCTTGTTTTAGAAGATAGAGAATGAATATCTGTCCAAACAGCTTAAGCTTGGCAGATGAGTAGCTAGGTAGAGAAATGAAGGAGCCCAACTGCTTAATCTGGGCCCTCGGAAGAGATAAGGGTTGATTTTAGATAGGAGGGTAGTTAAAAGAAAAGAAGACAATCAGGGTCTGCAAGTATAAGTGCACCCATGCAAAAAGAAGAAAAAATGCTAGGTAAGTAGGCTGGGTAAGTAGTTTGTGGTTGCAGAATCAAGCTATGTGATCCATTTCATGTTTTCAAGTGTTATGTCTATTCAGATCACAATTATGAGGCAGTTTTTCATTTGGAGGAGCTCGAGCGAAGCATGTATAACTCCCCCTTCTTCTTATTCCCCAAATCACTCACTAACATCCCCTTGAGGACCTTGGGATCTACCCAACCAGTCCTGTTATCACTTCTTTTTTGTAAAATACTAAGTCAAGCTTTGACTTTGTTTAGTGAAAAGAAGCCACATTTCTTGTGTAAAAATCATTTCTCCGCAGTCCATTCACTTCCTATGTCTAAGTTTCAGTTCACAAACGTAGCCTCTCCCCTACACTTCACCTCACAAATTCATATTAACTCCTAACTCCATTATCTAGCTCCCTAGATCATTTCCTTATCCCCTATTATACAAAAAACTATATAAAATTCCAAAAATAATACATATCCCACCTTATAGCATTATAGCTATGTATATATGGTTTTTGGAAATGATAGTCCATCTGGGGCTACTATTAACCCATCTGCGTCCTAACCCTGGGATTAACTTAACATTTGGTTAAGTTAATAACCTCTTTCCTCACCCCTTTACCCATAACACTTCATCATTTTTACCCTCTCGCGCTCATCGTTTAAAGTTAGTGTTAAAATGTTTGAATAAACATTTAAACACCACCAGCGTGTAAACCGCATTTCAAATTTTTGACCCCCGCTCCACATAAATAAATCAAATATATAGCGGGCCCTTGTACATTAACCTGCTGCCAGCTCCGCGCTCCGTCGGCCCTCCGATCCGCCATCCCAGATCCAATGGCCCAGGTGCATTTCGGAGCCGCCCCGACGTCCGACGGTTAGCCTCCAATATCACGGCGGTTTTGCTGTCGTACAAAGGACGTGTGTCCGCCTTTGATTGTATCGGGTGGGCTCTGAAAATTACGCCCTCGTACAAAAGGCGGTCCAATGAAACCACAAACTGCCTTTTGTCTCTTTGCCCCGTCGTCAAACTAGTCAGCTCCATGTCACCCTGCCGTACTGCCACGTCACCCTGCCACATCACCCTGTTGTACTAGGACCCGCCGCTGACTTCATGCTGACGTCATCACAAAAAAGGCGCAAAAGGGCAAAAATCACATCAAAGAGTACTCGAAACGAAAAACAGAGGCAGTTTTCGATGCGCGATTAGCGCCTCCATTTTGAGCAATTTTTCTTAGCGATGCGCGATTAACGCTTAGTGCTAATCATGCATCGCTAACAAAAATTGCTCAAAATGGAGGGCTTCTTATGGCTCTGCTACCTACAAAACCCAAAAATTCGTGGGAGGCAACAAGATTTCTTCATGTATGTTCATATTCAATCGGCCAGCACCGATAGCATTCTAGAGGCCACGAAAAACATTTGCAGCAATTATTTTTGCCTTGAAAGGGCAGAAAAGGGGCAATTTGACAGTTTCAAGCATATTAGAGGAAAGATAAAGCCCAGATTCAGTTAAAGAGTATCAGTGAAGCGACAAAGAGTATCAGATCGGCAATATCAAAGCAGGTGAACATTAAAGGCCTCCATCCAAGTCAAAGAAGCAGTAAAGGCCATTCAAAGCTTATCAGATCGAGATTAGTGCACATTAAAGCCACCTAAAAGCAGCAAAACCGCCTAAGAGGTATAGATAAAAGACAAGGCACAGTTATTGCAGAAACACAGCATCGAACCACCAAGGACACCATGTTAACTCATTTTGATGCAGCTGCCTCCAGCGTAGCTCAAACAAATATCTTCTTGCATTAATTTCAGGAAAATATTAGATTAAAGAACTCATTTCCCTAAGATCTGCATAAGATCTTCTGTAATAGATATTTTTGGATATTCTCTCTATATAAACCACCCTAATTCATTGTTTAAAGGGTTGGTTGGTTGATAATCCTATACTTTGAGAGCTCTATAATCAAAGACTGTTGGAATGCTTTGGATGAAGAACTGATTGTTGTGTTATTTAATGGCCAAAGAGTGACTGTGGAATTCCTGTGCTACTACATGGCTCAATAAGTGTTTTCCTACCTCTGTTTACAGTTTATATATGTTTATTCCACCATTGTGTTACCATCTAAATAGCAAAAAAGAAGAATATCTTAGGTTTTGCTTTACTGCACCCTATGCTCAGTTCTTGTTATTTCTATATGTTTTCTTCAGAAATGGTTATGAATATGCATACTTAAATGATCATGTTTACCCTATTTCTTTCACATATGACTGTTATTTACGAATTCTTGACTGCTCCTAGACAAACTTTCATTCACCTTCCCTCTTTGTTAGCTAATGAAAGATTCTTAGTTGCCTTTCATCTCTAACCTTCATTCCATCCTTATTCCAGCCTGATATTGTTCTATGTGTAGCTATCCCGCTCTGTATTCCTCTTGTGACCAAGAAAATGCAGCAGCAAGCCCTAATCCATGACTCCATGCCCAATGGTTTGAACTTCTCACACTATGCATCCCAACTCTGCTTGAAAACATCATCCTTCCCACCAAAATCAAAACAAAACCCATGTACACCATAACTAGCTAAAATCAACCCAAAGCAAAGTTAAATCATAAAGAAAGAGCCCTCTCTGACTGCAGGTAGGCTAGGACCTGCAGCCCAAAGACTGGTTTGTGGTTACCTCAGCCGTATCCCTTAAGGAGCCAAGGGACAACTTGAGTGATAATATCATTGGCGACTCCACTGGGGAACCTTATTCAGAAAAATCCAAAAAACAAGTTAGAAGCTGGCTCCCAAGAAGAAAACACATAATACTAGGTCAAATCCGGACCCAAATCCAGCAGCTGCTTTTGAAAATCCCAATTTAATCTCTAGAAACCTTAGCAAACAAAAACAAGAAGAGTTTGTTGATTCTAGTCCTGAAATAGTTCAGCCAAGCTGTTTTCAAACCCCTGTTAAAGTTTTGTTTTGTTCAACCCCTACTTCCCCTTGTTCATCATCCACCTCTCGAAGCACCTTTTCCACATCTCCATTCACTGCACATACTACCACTACCACCACTTTTATTACAACTGTCCCAGTTTTTCCAGTCGTTCCACTTATCCCTGTAAATATGGCTAACAGATATGCACCTTTACAGTTACCTGCAAATCCAGGGGCTATGCCTAAGGATTATCAAACCAAAATCACATATTTTGAAGGTACTGGTTCTGGCACAGCCCTGCAACATACCAAGAAAATGCAGGACTATTTTGAGAGTTATGAAATAGATGATGATAGTGTAAGAATGAAGATTTTTGTCCAAAGTTTAACAGGAGATGTAAGGCCCTGGTTTAGAGCTCTTCCTGAAAATTCCATAGCTGACCCAGAGGCCCTTTACCAAACATTTCTTAACAGATGGGAGAAGAAGAAGGACCCTCTGCACATATTATCCAAGTATGACACTATCAAAAGAGGCCCTCAAGAAGCTGTCTTAGACTATTGTGCTAGGTTTAACAATGTTTATAACGCTATTTTGTGACCTCCACCTGATCTTGCTTTATACAAATTCCCTGATGGATTTGATTCAGACATGGCTTATCAGTTAAGGGAAAGAGCTCCTCAAACCTTAGAAGACATGCAGAATGTAGTTGTTAGTGTGGAGGCAAATCTGATTGCCAAGCAAAATAAGGTAAGAGCTGAGAGAAGAACCACTTTTAAAGATGAACCTTCAGCCTTTGAGCAAAAAATGGACACAATCATCAAAGATATGGACATCTTTGAAAATAGAATGGGAACTATTGAAAGAAAATCCTCATGGGAGCAAAACAATCCTATCAGAATTCCAAACTTTAGAAAAAATCAAAACCCAAATGTTGGAAGGCAAGTCCTGACCATGATATAAGACCTCCTTTTCACAAAAATTATGCTGAAGCATCCACTTCTAGTGAGCAGACAGAGGACACTCACATAAACTTGATGGGTTTGAAAAGTGAACAACAAGTATTTCTAACCTAGGAAGACCAAGATGACCATGATATAAAATTTCAGACCAAGTCTGGAGAGTCATTTGACTTCAAACAAGGCTATGATTCAGCTGTCTACGAAGTCCATAAACAATACAAATTGAGAACAAGAACCATTGATGTGTCTGATCCCATCAAGCCAAAGGATGCCAAGCAAGCTAAGAAAGTAAAAGACAAGGCCGCTATCACAGAAACTGCTGATAAAACAGAACCAAAATTAAAAGAAGTGACCATAGACGATATATCTGACATGCAGCCCTCTAATAACCAGCCTTTTGTATCCTTTCCCTCAAAAGACAATGTAAATAGCACTCCTCAAAGACTTCCCAAAACAGAACAATCCCAATAAATCACTGATAAACAGGGGAAGATCACTAAAGATACAATTAAAAAGTGAAAATCTGCCAGTCGCAATACTAAAACACAGTCAGAAAAACCTTTTGATTTAGAAGCAGAAATTGGTAAATTAAAGATATCTATTCCTCTTTCTGAGCTTGCCAAACATGATGTGTACAGACAGCAAATCAAAAGATCATTGCAAATGCCAGAGAAAAGGGATGATGTTAATGTCTTATATAATCAACCTGATTCACTTTTAGGTCCTGAAGTCAATGGTAAATCAGGACATGGAGCTGTTCTACCCTTTTATGTCAGTTTGCACATTCATGATAAAGTGTTGCACAATGCTATGTTTCATTCATGTGCTTCACACAATCTAATGCCCAAAGCTGTAATGGAGAAGCTAAACCTTGATGTCACTAGACCCTAGAAAGACTTATTCTCATTTGATTCTAGTCTGGTCAAGTGTTTAGGCTTAATCAAAGACCTTTGTGTGTCTTTAGTACAATTTCCACCAAAGTATGGCATGCTCTTATCAAGATCTTGGGGAGAAAAACTCCAATGGTCTCTCCAACTAGACCTCTCCTATGCCACTATTTCAGTCTTTGGGCAACCAAAGAGACTGTATAGAGAAACACTGATGAAGTATGTGGTAAGTAGTGAGGAAAAAACCCCTAAACTTTACCATTTACTCAATCCATTCTGATATGGATTCCTTTATATTATTCAATGATGATAGCTGCCCTCCCACTGATGAGAAGCCTTTGTCTTTAGAACAAGAAACATGCATCAATCAAGAGTCGGTTTCCCATACCCGTGAAACTATTAAAACAATTAGTGCAACCAGCATACAAGAAGAACCACATGAAGCACAAAACCTAGGTCCGCCCAATCCTAAAATGACTGAAACTCTTAATACTAACCACAGGCAAGAAATCACATGGTATTTAGAGTTTGATGGTTCTGTTAATAAGCTAGGAGCAGGGGCAGGAATATGCATTCACAATACACATAACCGCCATGCAGAGGGTCATTCTTACAGACTAAACCTCAAATGCACCAACAACATGGCAGAGTCTGAGGCTCTCCTTTTAGGCCTTAAACTTCTTAAAGCTCTAGGAGCTGCAAAAGTGTCCATTCTAGGTGACTCTGATTTAATCATTCAACAGATGAAAGGTAACTTTGTTACTAATGACAATAGGCTAAGAGCTTATAGGTCTGCTACCACAGAAATACTCAATTCCTTCACTGAATCCAAGCTTGCTAAGATTTCTAGAAGCCATAACATGCATGCTCATAGTCTAGCTACTTTTGCTAGCACTTGCAAGTTGCCCTTTGAGCCCAATCACCACTTTACTGTTGAGATAAAGCACAGGCCTGTTGTCCCTAACAATATCAAAGATTGGCAAGTGTTCGAGGATGATGCTCAAATCAACAATTTTCTTACCTTACATCAAGAATTCTCAAGCTCAAACATTGATGAAGATGCCATGGATGACCCACAACAGAAAATGATCCAAAATGAGCAAACTATAACAGCTGAAGCAGCAAACCAAATGCTGCACCCAACTGTTTTTTATGAAGAAAACATGAAAGAGCTGAAGCAAATGCATTTAGATGAAATAGCTGAAGGAGAGGCTGAAGTGATTGATTTAAAAGACAATTTTTTACCTGCTGGCCTCACTCCATTAGAAGACATATTTGATTCAAACGATGTCCCCAAAAAGCCAAAGATGCAGCCCTTAAACGCTGCTGTAGAAGACTGTAATATTGGGATAGCAGAGAAACCCAAAATGATTAAACTGTCCAAGTCTTTGCCTCCCGATCAAAAACCAAAATATGTTGATTTATTTAAAGAGTTTCAAGATTTATTTGCCTGGAGTTATGAGGACCTTAAGTCCTATGAAACCTCCGTTATTCAACATACCATTCCCTTAAAGCCAAATCAAAATCCCTTCAAATAGAAACTAAGGAGAATCAATCATGTGCTTCTCCCTTTGATTGAGAAAGAAGTGAAAAGAATGTTTGAGGCCGGTATCATAGAACCCATTAGATTTTCAGAATGGGTATCCAATCTTGTTCCCACAAGGAAGAAAACAGGGGAGATTAGACTTTGTGTAGATTTGAGAAACTTAAACCAAGTCTTCGTTAAAGAGCACTACCCACTACCAAAAATGGACCACATTCTACAAAGAGTAGTGGGGTCCTCAAGAATTTCTTTGCTATATGGCTTTTCAGGTTTTAATCAAATACTTGTTCACCTGGATGACCAAGACAAGACAACCTTTATAACATTGTGGGGAACCTTTAAATATGTGAAAATTCCTTTTGGACTAAAGAATGAAGGTGCTACCTTTCAAAGGGCCATGGACATTGCATTTACCAAGGAAATCCATGATTTCCTAGTGGTTTACCTCGATGACCTTACTCCTTTCTCAAAATCTGATCAAGAGCACCTAAAACATTTGAGACAAGTGTTCCTAACCTGTAGGAAATATGGCATTTCCTTGAACCCCTAGAAGTCTTTATTTGGCCTTGAAGAAGGAAAATTACTAGGCCATATCATTTCAAAAGATGGAATTAGAATAGATCCGGAAAGAATCGAAGCCATTTTGCAAATCCCTTATCCAAGAAACATCAAAGAACTGCAAGCATTCCTAGGAAAGATCAATTTCCTAAGGAGATTTATCCCAAACTTGGCTGAGCTGATAAGAATGCTAAATAAAATATTAAAGAAGGATTCCAAGGTAAAATGGACTTTAGAGGCCAAGCAAGCCTTTGAGGGCATAAAATATGCCTTAACCCAAGCCCTAATCCTCACAAGTCCTCAATTTGATAAGGATTTCATCATTTTTTCATTTGCATATGAACACACCATTGTTGCTGTCCTTTTGCAGAAAGATGATCAGGGAAATGAAAAGCCAATTGCATTTTTCAGTCGAGCCCTTAGAGATGCACTCTTGAAGTACCAAATCATGGAGAAGCAAGCATATGCCCTTGTTAAAGCAATCAAAGATTTCAGAATTTACATTTTATATTCACATGTGATTGCTTATGTGCCAAATGCTGTTGTAAAAGACATATTAACTTAGGAGGGCATAGAAGGCAAAAGAGGCAAATGGATTGCCAATATCCTTGAGTATGACATTGAGATAAAACCCACCAAGCTGATAAAGGGACAAGGTTTAGCCAAACTGATGTCTGAAACCAAATTTCAAGCCTTAGACATTAATCAACTGGACAATGAACAAGAGCTGGTGACTCCACAGATCAGTGAAGATTTTTTGCAATCCCCATGGTATGCTGATATATGTTTTATATTGTTAAACCTGTGTGCTCCTCTAGGGTTGTCCAGAACCAAAAATAGATTTTTAAAGATGAAAGCATCAAAGTTTTGTGTCTTAGATAGTGCCCTGTTTTGGAAAAATCATGAAGGAATATTGTTGAATTGTCTAACTATGAATGAAACTGATAGTGTCATGAAAGAATTTCATGCAGGGGACTGTGGAGGGCACTTATATTGGAAATCCACTGCTGATAAGATACTAAGGGCTAGTTTCTATTGGCCCTCTTTGTTTACTGATGTGAGAAAGTTTGTTGTTTCATGCCACAAATGCCAAATCTTTGAAGGCAAAAGAAAGCTTCTACCCTTGCCCCTTAAGCCCATTTCAACTGAGAAGCCTTTTCAACAATGGGGTCTTGACTTCATTGGATAAATCCACCCGCCCTTTTCTGGCCAGCATAAGTGGATTCTAATAGCTACAGATTACTTTACCAAGTGGATTGAAGCCATCCCATGTAGGCAAGCCAATGACTCCACCATCATCCAATTCCTTGAAACCAACATTTTGTCCAGATTTGGCTGTCCTGAGAAGATCATTACAGATAACGTTGCTGCCTTCAAATCCAAGAAAATGATTAGTTTTTGCCACAAATTCCACATTACCTTAGGTCACTCCACAACCTATTACCATCAAGGTAATGGATTGGCCAAATCATCCAACAAGAGTCTGATTAACATCATTAAGAAAATATTGGAGGAGAACAAGAAGAACTGGCACAAAAAGCTTGTAAATGCCCTATGGGCAAACAGATTGTCAACCAAGAGATCCATTGGGATGAGCCCATATGAGTTATTCTATGGCATGGAGGCCAAGTTCCCCTCTTCTTTGGGAATCCCTGTTATCAAATTTCTACAAGAGATTCAGGCAGAGCCAAATGATATCCAAAGAAGAATAAACCAAACCATCCATTTGCAGCAAACAAGAGAGCAAGTGTACGACATAGCTCAGATTTTACATGAGAAGCTCAAGAAAATGTTTGACAAAAAAACCAAGGTTGAATATTTCTACATAGGCAACAAAGTCTTAAGATGCGATTCAAGAAGAGAGGACAAAGGAAAGCATGGCAAGTTTGATTTCCTGTGAAAAGGTCCCTTTATTATTTCTGTTGTTCAAGGCAACAACACATATTTTCTGAAGAGTTTGGATGGCAGCACAGCTGAAGAAGGCCCTTTCAATGGCCGAATGCTAAAGCACTATCATGATCCTTTTTTTTGAACGCAACACAGCTCTGTATACTATCTGTACATTAATATTTGTATTTTCAACACTTTTTCTTATAGCGGGCCAATAAGAGGGAACAACGCAACAAATTTTGAAGGGAAGATCAAGGAAAGCTCTATTTCAGATCTATGTTTTTTGAAATAATTCCAAAGAAGTGCTCAAGCAGATTTGAATATGATTACAAGCACCCAAAAGGCAAGAAGCAGAGCTGTAATTTTTCTGCAATTCAGCTCAAAAGGATATTGCATATCAGCTTATAAGAATTCAGTCAAAGGCATTGAGAAGAAGGAGAATTTCAGTTTACAACAAAAAGTGAAGATCAAGGCATTCTGACCTGTTGTTCTTGGCTTTTCATCTTGAAAAACCATCCCCAAGTGGAGCCACTATTAGCCTCCTATTGCAATAGGTTTCATATTTCATGATTGACTGTTTTACATGCCAAATATGTCATCTTTTCATGATGAAAGGTTCCACATTTCCAAGAAGTTCCATTTTGAAGAATCATACCATTTTTGAAGAGTTTTTACAGTTAAGGGAAGGCCAAGTAGCTTAATCTTGGCTCCCCTAGGTTTAAATTGCTTGTTTTAGAAGATAGAGAATGAATATTTGTCCAAACATCTTAAGCTTGGTAGATGAGTAGCTAGGTAGAGAAATGAAGGAGCCCAACTACTTAATTTGGGCCCTTGGAAGAGATAAGGGTTGATTTTAGATAGGAGGGCAGTTAAAAGAAAAGAAGACAATCAGGGTCTGCAAGTCTAAGTGCACCCATGCAAAAAGAAGAAAAAATGCTAGGTAAGTAGGCTGGGTAAGTAGTTTGTGGTTGCAGAATCAAGCTATGTGATCCATTTCATGTTTTCAAGTGTTATATCTATTCAGATCACAATTATGAGGCAGTTTTTTCATTTGGAGGAGCTCAAGCGAGGCATGTCTAACTCCCCCTTCTTCTTATTCTCCAAATCACTCACTAACATCCCCTTGAGGACCTTGGGATCTGCCCAATCAGTCCTGTTATCACTTTATTTTCGTAAAATACTAAGTCAAGCTTTGACTTTCTTCAGTGAAAAGAAGTCACATTTCTTGTGTAAAAATCATTTCTCCGCGGTCCATTCACTTCCTATGTCTAATTTTAAGTTCACAAACTTAGCCTCTCCCCTACACTTCACCTCACAAATTCATATTAACTCCTAACTCTATTATCTAGCTCTCTAGATCATTTCCTTATCCCCTATTATACAAAAAACTCTATAAAATTCCAAAAATAATGCATATCCCACGTTATAGCATTATAGCTATGTATATATGGTTTTGGGAAATGATAGTCCATCTGGGGCTGCTATTAACCCATCCACGTCCTAACCCTAGGATTAACTTAACATTTTGTTAAGTTAATAACCTCTTTCCTCACCCCTTTACCCATAACATTTTACCATTTTTACCCTCTCATGCTCATCGTTTAAAGTTAGTGTTAAAATGTTTGAATAAACATTTAAACACCACCAGCGCGTAAACTGCATTTCAAAGTTTTGACCCCCCCGCCACATAAATAAATCAAATATATAGCGGGCCCCTGTACATTAACCTGCCGCCAGCTCCACGCTCCATCGGCCCTCCGATCCGCCATCCCAGATCCAACGGTCCAGGTGCATTTCGGAGCCGCCCCAACATCTGACGGTTAGCCTCCGATATCACAGCGGTTTTTCCGTTGTACAAAGGACGCGTGTCCGCCTTTGATTGTATCGGGTGGGCTCTGACAATTACTGCCCTCGTACAGAAGGTAGTCCAATGAAACCACAAACCGCCTTCTGTCTCTCCGCCCCGTCGTCAAACCAATCAGCTGCCACGTCACCCTGCCATACTGCCACGTCACCTTGCCATACTGGGACCCGCCCGCTGACATCATGCTGACGTCATCACAGAAAAGGCGCAAAATGGAAAAAATTGCATCAAAGAGTGCCCGAAATGAAAAACAGAGGCAGTTTTCGATGCGCGATTAACGTCTCCATTTTGAGCAATTATTCTTAGCGATGCGCGATTATCGCTTAGCGCTAATTGCACATCGCTAAGAAAAATTGCTCAAAATGGAGGGCTTCTTATGGCTCGACTACTTGCAAAACCCAAAAATTCGCGGAGGCAACAAGATTTCTTCATGTATGTTCATATTCAATCGGCCAGTGCCGATAGCATTCTAGAGGCCACGAAAAACATTTGCAACAGTTATTTTTGCCTTGAAAGGGCAGAAAGGGGTGATTTGACAGTTTCAAGCATATCAAATTCAGTTAAAGAGTATCAGTGAAGCGGCAAAGAGTATCAGATCGGCAATACCAAAGCAAGTGAACATTAAAGGCATCCATCCAAGTCAAAGAAGCAGTAAAGGCCATTCAAAGCTTATCAGATCGAGATTAGTGCACATTAAAGCCACCTAAAAGCAGCAGAACCTCCTAAGAGGTACAGATAAAAGACAAGGCACAGTTATTACAGAAACACTGCACCGAGCCACCAAGGACACCATATTAACTCATTTTGATGCAGCTGCCTCCAGCGCAGCTCAAACAAATATCTTCTTGCATTGATTTCAGGACAAGATTAGATTAAAGAACTCATTTCCCTCATATCTGCTTAAGATCTGCTGTAATAGATATTTTTGGATATTCTCTCTATATAAACCACCCTAATTCATTGTTTAAAGGGTTGGTTGGTTGATAATCCTCATTCAAGACTTGTGTTGTATACTTTGAGAGCTCTATAATCAAAGACTGCTGGAATGCTTTGGATGAAGAACTGACTGTTGTGTTATTTAATGGCCAAAGAGTGACTGTGGAATTCTTGTGCTACTACATGGCTCAATAAGTGTTTTCATACCTCTGTTTACAGTTTATATATGTTTATGCCACCATTGTGTTACCATATAAATAGAAAAAAAGAAGAATAGCTTAGGTTTTTCTTGACTACACCCTATGCTCAGTTCTTGTTATTTCTATATGTTTTCTTCAGAAATAGTTATGAATATGCATACTTAAATGATCATGTTTAACCTATTTCTTTCACATATGACTGTTATTTAGGAATTCTTGACTGCTCCTAGACAAACTTTCATTCACCTTCCCTCTCTGTTAGCTAATGAAAGATTCTTAGTTGCCTTTCATCTCTAACCTTCATTCCATCTTTATTTCAGCCTGATATTGTTCTATGTGTAGCTATCCTGCTCTGTATTCCTCTTGTGACCAAGAAAACACAATAGCAAGCCCTAATCCATGACTCCATGCCCAATGGTTTGAACTTCTCACACTATGCATCCCAACTCTGCTTGGAAACATCATCCTTCCCACCAAAATCAAAACAAAACCTATGTACACCATAATGAGCCTAAAATCAACCCAAAGCAAAGTTAAATCATAAAGAGAGAGCCCTCTCTGACTAAAGGCAGGCTAGGACCTGTAGCCCAAAGATTGGTTTGTGGTTACCTCGGTTGTATCCCTTAAGGAGCCAAGGGACAACCTGATTGATAACACTCTCTATGCATTTAAATGAAAACAAAGATTAAAGAGGATGGATAATTATGAGATAGGAGATGGAAAATTATTAGATAGGATGTAGAAGAAGAGATAAGAGATGAGAGATGGAAGATGAACAATTGTTGAATTTGAGGAAAAACTAAGAGCTTCATTATGCTGTAATTATTTTTCTCATATATTTTAATGAAGGAAGTTATGCACTGAGTTCTACATCTATTACTTGTAATATAATCTGAATTATTTTTCAAGATAGAGTATATTCTTAGACAGTTGGGCCCACTACCTTGGATGAAGTACCACTTTGAAGATATAAATTAGTGTAGTTATGTGTTTTTTTATTTTAATTTCAATTGTCATTCCTTAAAGTAGATTTCCTTTCTTTTAAATAATTTGTTGTTTGATGCATTTTCCATATTTGATATTTCATCCAATTTCTAAATTTCATTTGATTTACTGTTCTAGATTCTCATTTGAATTATGTTGGATGCAATAGATTAAATTTCCAATTCAGTAATGTGTGGTTTAATTTAGCAATGATTCAAGTTGTGTAATTAGCATAATTGTTTTTCCTATCATTTAATTTCTTCTTTTTAGTTTTAGTTTCATTATTCAAGTCTTACATTTTATTTCTTGTTGAATGAGCTTGATATAATAGAACACAATCATATATAATCACTATTCGCTGTTGGTATTCTTATGCATATATTTTTCCAATTTCCTTGAAATAAAAATACGCTCCTGGGGTTGATAATTAATTTTCAAGTGATTAGTTGTTTTTATTAAGCAATTAGTTTTACCCAACATTGGCATCGTTGCCGGGGAGATAGTCAAATTTCACTACTACGCTAATATTTGGTTGTATATGCATACTTGAATTCGTGAGAGCTGGATATTCAAGATGGAAGGTAAGAACCTATGAACAGATCCTGTGGAACTAGTGATGGATCTACCCTCAGTAGCTAGGCTTGAGTCATATAGCATGCATGATTAAAGGTAGGAACAATAGAGGTAGGAACTTGGACATTTTTATCATTTCACTTAAGTGGTGATGTAAGCACCACCCATTCCACTAACCAATTAACAAGAAAATTTGAAGGAGGAGCCTCAAAGAAACATATGAAGAACATCTTCTATTATGGTGAGAAATTTCTCACATTGCTAATTTTAATTCCCTATCAAAGATCTAGGAGGAGTGACAAAAATGCACATAATTCCTCCATCTTCTCTACCAAATTCTAATGGTTTGGCAAACGAAGACCCAAATAAATTCTTATTTGAGTTTCAAGTACTTTGTAAAGGATATGATTATTGTACTAATGATCAAAGGTTTAAAGTGTTTCCTCTTCCTATAAAAGGAGCAGCTCTCCGATGGTTCATGATCCTTGGTGGGAACTACATCCAAACATGGGAGGACATGTAGAATGTATTCTTGAAGAAGTACCAAGACTATTGCATTTCAGTGAAGATATTTTCAGTATGATACAATGGGTAGATGAAAGCTTGGAGGACTATGTGGAGCGATCTCGATACAACCTTAACAAATCAAAGCATAAGAATTTGGCAAAAGACACATTGAAAACACTTGTACTCAAACGAACCAAAGATAATTTTTTAGAACTCTTAAATCTGATAGGAAAAGGTGATGTTTTTCAGCTATCATATGATGATGTTTGTGATTTATGCATAATGCATTCAAAAGGAATCTCCATGGTTGGTAACAATTCTAGAGAAATTTCTTCTTTCTTTTCCAAATCTTCTACAGAAACATGAGACATAAGAGTTGAAATCAATGTTTTATTTGAAAATTCTAAATATGATTTTATTAGCTCTCTAAATTCACAATTGCATGTTTTGCGGGTTAAGAAAAATTAGGCAGAATTTTATGAAGCGTTTTGTCATCATTATCGAAAGGAGCATACCATAAATAGTCACTCTTCATTATCTAGGATGGAAGCATCATATAAAATAGATGGAAAAGATGCTACAATTTCACAACCATGGAAATTGTGGCCTACATGTATGCTTCAGAACACTTCCTCTCCATTTTCTTACTTTCGTAATCCATTATGGAATACTCCTGTGTTAGAGTAGCCATGTCAATCTCAATATAACCCTCACCAATCTTGTCTACATGTTTGGCATGGTTCATCTTATGGTTACATGGATACTCTCCTGCATATTGTAGCACAAACACGTCATCCATATTCTTTTCCAGCTTTTCAACAACATCTTGCTTGTCTATCAAAACCATCCACACAACCTAATCAACTACATCATCAAAATGCTCCATGCCCTACACAATCTCCTTCTCACTCATTCCACACCCTCACTATAATAAACCAGTGCAACATTCTTACAATGTTGAACTACAAAATTTACCTACCCTTCCCACCCATTCCATTTCACATGCATCATTGCAGAAAACTTATATTGAGATTGGGAATGTTTCAAATCGAAAAAGTCTAGAAGTTATGGAAGAAAATGAGGTTTCTTTTAGTCTACATCAACAAGCTGTTTTAAAAACTCTAGAACTTCATGATATGGCGGCTATGGGAAATCAATAAATAAAGGATATATTTAATATTGGTTTCACTCCATCATTTGTTTGTGGTATGACTCCATACTTCAACAATTTTTGACACCATCTTTTCAAGGGTAGTTGGCTTCTCGTACCCTATTATTTATTAACATGCATTTTTAAAATTTCGATATTTACACATTTGAGGACTTGTTTTGAAAATAGATCCACCGGAAGTAATCTTATACGTAAGAATATTAATTTTTCAAATCAGAGTAGGTTAGTGTAGAAAATAAAATAAATTATAAGGAAATAAACAAATACATCTTTTATGTAAAAATAGTTGTTTTTGTTGCAATACGTTGTGGAAATCAACATAATTCATAAATGCTTTAATTTATTTGTTTATGTAGATCTATTATATTAAAAATAATATTTCTACAAACACTCATATTCATTTTGATCACCAGTTTGAAAAAATTGCTTGAATATCATATTTGTTTTTGGCTTGCGGGCTTGATGAAAGTTATGAAAACACAGTTGGGATAGTCATGTTTTTAGGGAAGAAAAGGGAATATTTTTAAAAATTGCTTCTATCCTAAGTAGCCATTTATGTCTACTTTCCAAACCAATTTTAATTACTCAAATATGATTTGAAACGAAAAAGTTATAACCAAAACATTGGCATTATGTCTTGTAGGCAGCTCAGGAACATAGTTGGGACAATCCATTTTTGGAGGCCTAAATGGCTATATTTTTAAAACCTATTTCTATGGTATATTACCCTATTAATCTAATTTACAAGGAAATTTTAATCACTCAATTTCAATATCATATGCGAAAGTTATGACCAAAATACTGATTGTCTATCATAAATGTGCACTTTTAAAACTCTGTTTTTCCAACTGTTCACTTGTATATTTTACCTATAAATTCTTCTTGTATTCAAAACATGTTTATATTTGAGATAAATAAATTAATGTAATTTAATCTCCAATTTGAATCATTTTAATCCATCATGAAATGAAAACATTATGCTTAAAATATCAATTGTTGGTCTAATTTGGGAAATAAAAAATGATTCTATTATGCAGGTTGTTCTAAGTAAAATTGACATATCATATCATGGAATTTTAAAACATATTTCTATTGGTGATATACCTTTGAATTATATCTCATTTTACTTTGGAATCATTCAAATCAGATGAAAAACAAAGGACTTATGATTAAAATACTGCTGGTTAGTATGGTCGACCACTGCTCTGCGCAGGTCACAAATAATATTTTCTTTGTTTATCTTTCAGTGGATTTGTTTTACATAGTTAATACTTGTTATTTTTTGAATATGTATTGGATTATGAAATCCTGATCATCTCTTTTCTTCCATGATTTCATGTTTTATTGCAAGTAGACGCTTTTTTTTTGTAGGTTCCAAGAGAATAAAAGAGGTCAATTTATGAACGAACAATTCTTGAAAGAAGTGTTAATGAAACAAGGACATTTCATCCAATTCATTACCTAATGGATTCATAACAGAAGAAATGGAGAATTGATTTCCATTTGAAGATTCATGTCACTTCTTCCAAAACATCTTTCCAAGAGATCATTTTTTTTCCGTTGACAGATTGTTGTTCCTGGAAACATATTGATATTCCCTTAAGAAACAACATCATAATGGTTGTAACTTAATTAATTGATTTAATTACTATTTTTAAATAAAGTTTTGTTTCTTTTCTGATTTATCTTATGCTTTTGTGTTTCAGGTGTTGCTTCCTTCAAAGTTGTAGTTTTCGTTTCGTTGGCGAATCCATAGTTGTTCTGTCAAATGAACAATTGTTGTTCTATCAAATGAACAACTGTTGTTCCATTTAAAGAAAAATTGTTTTTCTCTTAAATGGACATTTTTTGTTCTGTGAATAATTGAACAATTTTTATTCCATTGCTGACATAACATTTTTTGTTATGTTCCTGGCAAAATATTTTCTGTTCTGTTCCCGATAGGACATTTGGTGTTCCGTTTCTGGCATAAAATTTGTTGTTCCATTTCTGACAAAACATTTGTTGTTCTGTTCCCGACATAACATTTGTTGTTCTATTGTTGATTGCACAATTGTTGTCCCATCATAGACTGCGCAGTTCCCGCTCTTTTCCAAACCCCACAACTGCCATCCCATTTTCGATTGCAAAACTATTGTCCTGTCTTAACTTCGCAATTTGATGTTCTATTCTCAATTGCACAATTGTTATTCTATTTTTTAAATTAATAACCATTGTTTTTTTCTGATAGAACAATGTTATTCCTTGTGCAATATAACAACATGATAATTTATATCAACTGTTTCTTTCATTTGCAAAAACCGTTGTCTTTTCGATAAATAGTTCACTGTTCTTTCTATGTAGTCATCCATTGGATAGAAACTTTCATCGAAATCTCTTTTAAAAAGAATTCATATTAATTAAATCATGATTTATTTTAACCATTTGGTGATTACCTTTATTTTAAATCTGGCATGGTTCATCTATTCAATTACTTGTTGTATGCATTTCCCATGGATATATTCTTAACTTGATTCACCACCACTATCAATAGCTTGTTGGTTTTCTCTTTTACACTTTCAAATGGAAATTTCCCTTTGGCACAATGCAAGGAAATCAAGCATATATTTGGTAGGAATTCTTTTACTTCTTACACCATCCCTAACTCTTAAGGAGTTAGTGAACCTCCCTCAACTTATAATGTAAAATTTGAAATAAGATAAATCTTTCTCAAACAGGATAGGAGGTCTCATTACGAGCCGACCTACCATGATAATAAGGACATAACACAAGTGACATTCCCATTCTAGCTACCACACTAGCGTAATGCCCTTTCAGACATTACATATGTCTAAGGATAGGAGTTATCATCAAGAGCAAACTTGTTCACTTTGTTCTTCCCTGGTGAATGGCAATGTGGTTATCTGGTTACCATGCCAGCACAACAGTCTTTTTGCAGAGATATGTATATAATAATAATAATAATAATAATAATAAAATCATATGTTCAGGATACTAGCTCATTTTCGGGTTTAAGAGGCAACCCTCTCGAGGCTATAGACGCCTACTAGCAACAGTGGCTCTGCATGTGGTATTGGAGTATTACTTTAAATTTCCACTATTCAGTATGCTAATACTTCCTATTCAATTAATCCAAAGGGAGAAATGACCCGTGAGTAGTGTTTATACTTCTAAAAACTGATATGATAGTTGAAAATCCATTGAATGAATCATTTCAACATTGCCCAATCAGTTGATGCCACCAGTCATTATTCTTAATCGTGCCTTGTCAGATTTCGCTTTATTAATCTCAAAAGGTAAATCATTTCTCATAATGACTATTTACATGCTTTATTCTTTTTAGGCTCATTTCTAACCACTCGTACAACTGATAATTATTTCACTTCACTTCACCTATCAGACTCTTCTGATTGTTTCATGCCATATTAATGATGTTGTGTGTACTTCTCATTTTCTCATGCTTTGAGGATGAGGACGCTCTTTTCTCATTCGTGGGGGAAGGTCATGCATTATGATGATATGAAAAGATATAATTAGTAGACTCTACCATAACTTTCCGATTTGACAAAATATTATTATTGCATTTATACAAAAGTTTTTTCTGATTGAAATCTTTGCATGTGGCTTATCTGTTGTTGTTCAAAACTAAAATTGTGGATTCAAAAATATTGCACGTAGAGTAGTGAATTATTTACAGGAGAGCATACAAGTATGGGGGAAAACTCTATTCACAACGAGGCTACACTATTGCAAATAAAAAAAGAGGCTCGAGCAACTTGCGAACGTGAATAATTGTTCAGACATGATGTGCTTGCATGGTTTCTAGATTTTGCATCACTTTCAGCATCATCTCAGCCTATATCAGCTTCAACAAATGCCAGTCCATACAAGTCATTCCACATTTTTTCAGAGGTAAAACTTGAGGTAAAATAGCATAAGTTTTTTATTTATTAAAAATTTAGGAGAATT
This sequence comes from Pinus tabuliformis, assembly GCA_031772625.1. Taxonomy (NCBI): domain Eukaryota; kingdom Viridiplantae; phylum Streptophyta; class Pinopsida; order Pinales; family Pinaceae; genus Pinus; species Pinus tabuliformis. Next base: position 1,503,139,006 of record CM062816.1, read on the forward strand.
TCATGAAAATCCATTGAGTATTATTTATCATCATTCATTCCACATATTTACCACTTCCCATTTTCAAAGACATAGAATATTTCAGTTTGGGGGAGTGCTACCTTCATTCACTTATTTATTATGACCATGCCATCATCCATCAATCTCCTGATTCATTCTGAAAACCTCCCTTATTCCATGTTGTTTTACATCAAGCATAGATTTCAACAATGATTGTAGCAACCACCTCAAATTTTTTTCTAGTATTGCATGAGGGCATGCTAATTCTCTAGTTTGGGGGAGGAATTGCTACACATGATGGATGTTTTCTACTTTCTTTCTCATTTAAGCAATACAATTTCATTTTTATACAGTGCAGAAATTAATTTGTGTATACCTTTAAAACTATGCACTGAATTCTTGTGATTTTTGGACAGCAAAGAGTTATCTTTAAAATACACAAAACTAGAAAATTTCAAGTTAAATTAGTTTGTAAAATTTCAGAAGTCATGCATTGTCACCTATAACAATTTTTATTATATCTCAGGATCTGTGCATCAAAACGATTTGCTTTTTGGATTAGATAAGCATTAATATAATAGAAATTTGTTTGCAAAATTTTAGTAAAATCTGGTTTGTTTTTTGAAAAAATGGTTAATGATGTTTGGCATTACTTGTATCATATTTTTTTATACATGTGAAAATTGTGAAGCATTCATCAATATTGCTAAAATTGAATATTCATTATTTGAGGAAGAAGTCATTTTTTACATCAATTTCATGAGTTGGGATGAACATTTTTGTATTATAGCTTGGTTAATACAGAGGCTTTGGGTTGCATGAGGACATGCAACATATTAAGTTTTGGGGTATGTTGGGTCATTAATTTTTCATTATTATTATCACTTTTTAACTTCTGTTTCATCCATTTCTACCATTCTTTATCATGTCATTTATCATAATTAATCATATAATTCCATTTTATAATTATTTATACTCTTATGGATAAATACTATTTTTTCTCTTTTATTTTTAATATATTGAAGATTATTATCCATTATTTTCCAATGATGGCTTATTAATAAATTATTTATAACATCACTCACTATTTTAGCCTCCAAGATCTCTTCAAGATTGCAAATTTGATTTCTAGTTCATAATCAACTCAGAAATTCGCTAGGATAAAAAGTGACAGTTTTGCATTGGATGTTTTGGGAAAATGAAGATGGATCTTGAAAATATGAGACATGGGTTTTATGATGAATAGAGAAAATCAAATTTTTGGCAAGCAGTTTTCGAAAATTCAGCTTGGATTGAGAGAAACGCAAGGTTTTTCAAAGTTGATTTTCTCAGATTTGCTGTTTTGGCTATTTTCCAAATTCTTCCTATTGTAATACTAGATTCGACTTATTCTCATTGAATGATGATGGTAAGATCTTTCAGATCTGATCTTGTTTATTCTTATTATATACTCAATCCAAAATTTTAATGGAAATCATTTTGTAATCAACTTTTTTGTAACTTCCCTTTGCTCTCTGTGTATTTAAATGAAAACAGAGATCAAATAGGATGGATAATTAGGAGATAAGATATGGAAAATTATTAAATAGGATGTAGAAGAAGAGATAAGAGATGAGAGATGAGAGATGAAAAATTTTTGAATTTGAGGCAAAGCTAAGAGCTTCATTATGCTGTAATTATTTCTCTCATATATTTTAATGAAGTTATCCACTAAGTTGTACATTTGTTACTTGTAATATGTTCTGAATTATTTCCCAAGGCAAAATTGAGTCTTGGGAAGTTGAGCCCACTACCTTGGATGAGGTACCACCTTGAACATGTAAATTAGTGTAGTTATGTGTTTGCTTATTTAAATTTCAATTGTCATTCCTTAAAGTAGATTTCCTTTCCTGTAACTAATTTGTTGTTTGCTGCATTTTCCGGATTTGTTATTTCATCCAATTTCTAGATTTCATTTGATTTAATGCTTTATATTAGCATTTGAATTACATTGGATGCAATAGATTAAATTTCCAATTCAACAATGTGTGGTTTAATTTAGCAATGATTCAAGCTGTGTGATTAGCAATAATTGTTTTTCCTATCATTTACTTTCTTGTTTTTAATTTTAGTTTTATTATTCAAGTCTTACATTTTATTTCTTGTTGAATGAGCTTGATATTATAGAACACAATCATATACAACCTGTGTTAGCTGTTGGTATTTTTTATGCATATATTTTTCTGATTGCCTTGAAATAAAAAGACACTCCTTGGGTTGATAATTAATGTTCAAGTGATTAGTTGTTTTTATTAAGTAATTAATTTTACCCAACATTTATATTCTCTTCACCCTTGGAATCAAGGGCTATGAACAAGTGTTGTATACAACATGTACCAACCTTTTAATCTTGATGCATAATTTTTGGCATTCCAACTTTATATGGGTGAGTTAGGAATCAACTGGGTGGGATCCACATACTCCAATCCAACTGACGTTGAAATTATATATATATATTGAAACATCGGGAGGGTCCATCATGCCACATAAGCTCGATGCTTAGTCGACCTGATAGCACCCTTTTGTGCTTCTCCTTCTCACTAGAGTTAAGTATTTTGACTTGCTCTTATCAACCCCGCATCATGGTTTTTGATTTTTGATAGGACACCGGGGTAAGCCCACTAGGTGGGACCCTCCTTCCACTCTTCTATGTTTTGAATATATACAAAGGCTCACATATAGCCATCATGTTATATGGATGGGTCTACCTCGCCATGTAGTCCCACTCCTCGTAGCCCAACTTTATTAAAAGGTGACTTAAACAATGCCATCAAATAAAGACCTCTAGGCAGGGTACAATATCACCTTGCTTCCACTTGTCACATATATATGAAGGCTCTCTTAGAGTTAGGGCTCATGTAGAGCCTAACACTTGAAGGCTTGTGGTGAGCACTAGTATTGCAGCAATAATGTTGCAACTCCTGGGGCTTCCTACTTTACCTTTATCAACCTAGTTGTTCGTAACAAACTTGGAAGCGACGGTGTTGTATGCACGAGTACTAATTCTTACTGCAGGCTGTCACTTGGTCAGCTGATGCAAGATCACTAGGAGCTCAAGCCAACTTCTAGTAATTATAGAAGAATATTTTAACTGTAATGAAAGAAAGCTAACTCTACAGAGGTTATTCTACATGCAGAAAGAGAAAGAAGGCTGAGATAGAAAGAAAACCCTAGCAAACCCTACTTTCTGTAACTAACCCTACTTTTGCAGAAAGAGAGGTAAAAACCCATGAAATGAATGCCATTACCTACTAGGAGAGAATACTACATATATTTATGCTATTTCTAGAAGAAAATGAGAAAAGAACACATTTTTTGAGTTTTTATGTGTTTTATGTGAAATTGTTATGTATGTGATTTGTCTTGTTTGTGACTGTGGTAGAGGTTTGGTGGCAATGGAGGGTGGATTTGGTATTTTTATAGGTGAAGGAAGGTGTGGAGGGGTCCTAAGAAGCATTTGGTAACCTTTTGGATACTTCCCCTGTAGTCGGACTTCGAAAAATCACTCACAGGAAATTCTACAGGAGGTTGTAGTGGATCTATAGGAGGATCTACAGGAGGATGCTGAGAGCTGTTTTTAGAGGTTTTAAGGGTGGAAAAATGGTGGGAAAGGGTAGCTAAAGACTAGAGGGAGGTTTCAAGGTGTCTGGGGCTCATTTGGGAAGATTAGGAAAGAAGATGATGGTTGGATTTGTTCAAAGGACAAGAGGGAACTTTGTGAGAAAAACGCAGAAAATTAGGGCAGACTTGTGAAGGCTTGTGAATGACCTGTGAAACATGTGAAAAAGGGATAGTGATGGCTACTTTATTTTTGTATGATGAGAAGAGGTGTGTTGTAAAAGAGCTGCACGTCCAACTACAGAAACTGAGCAAGAAAAACAAGTTGTACTAAAAAAACAGAATTATATCTCTTGTTGACCTAAATTCTGACCTAGATACATAAAGTGTTGAACAATGCTAGATGAATAGGAAAGCATGAAAAGAGATTTATTACAGAAACATGAATGATCTTGGCAAAATGAATCTGAAGAAAAACATTAACTTTCATATCAAACTACAACACTGGAAATTGCATGGAGGAAGCAAAACTGTGTTTTTAGTGGCAACAAGAGTGCCTTGACCTTAGATCATGGTCCCAGAAGGGAGGAAAGGAGATCAAGGCTATGTTGATGGCCTTTTTGAATATTTTCTTATCATTGTGTTAACCTACTTCAGTAACTGGAATGAAAACAACTATGTAAACCATCAAGAGTGACCTATTTTCAACAAGGTAAAATGAATCGGTCTAACAGAAATTAATTCATGAACTGAAGCAAAAACATATAAGTACAAAGCAAGAGGTGCTAGGCAGCTTGGATTGGGCCCTAACCCAAGAGCTTCAGCCCTCTGAAAGAGATTATTTCTGGCTCAGTAAATATTTCATCTCCATTATCAAAATAATAGTCACATTACATAAACTGTCCATAAAAAGGAAACTCACAAATGAGCTGCACAAGAGCTACACAAAAGTGCAAAAATTTGACTAGCAGCTGACTAAACTACTAAGGCCCTAAGCCTCCCTATTTATGAAGAAAAAACATATAAGTACAAATCAAGAGGTGCTAGGCAGCTTGGATTGGGCCCTAACCCAAGAGCTTCAGCCCTCTGAAAGAGATTATTGTTGGCTCAGAAAATATTTCATCTCCATTATCAAAATAATAGTCACATTACATAAACTGTCCATAAAAAGGAAGCTCAAAAATGAGCTGCACAAGAGCTACACAAAAGTGCAAAAATTTGACTACCAACTGACTAAACTACTAAGGCCCTAAGCCTCCCTATTTATATAAATGGAGCCCCCCCGCAGCCCTCCTAAAATCAAGGGTCTCGGCTCCCAGGCTAGAGATAGACAATAGTTCTTCTTAACTTACTTGGCTGCCCCTTTGATGCATCGATGTGGTTGCTTGTGCTCCAAGTTTTCTAAAGGAGGATTCAAGGTAGGGGTAATAAATGAAGGGGACATGTCCCCTTCTACAAATCCTCTTCCTTGTTTTCCTCGAATATTGCCTGCCAAATGCTCATTAACCCTTTGACTTTGTTCAAAATTGATCAAAAATCTGCATAAAACACACATTAGACTTCATGGCATAATGACTAATCCCAATTCACTCCATTAGCATAAATATAATAAAAAAAATGCAATAAACTAATGAGAATGGTGGATTAAGCTGAGTTAAGAGGAAAAATGAGCCCATATAATTACCCATTTATGGGGCTCATCATCACCCCCCTACTGAATGTGTTGCTCATACTCTGAGAAACTAATCCATCTCTTCATCCTTGATGGACCTGATGGCCTCCCTGACATTCCATGCCTATGATGTGAGATCCTCTTCCCTATCATGGAATCCAGCCTTGCCATCCACCTCTTCCTACTGTTGTCTTTCTTCTTCTTCCTTTGTGCCTTCTAGTAGTCCTAGCAGCAGTCGGGGACTTAGCTTTAGACCAATCCAATGGACCTTCAGACTTTGCATAGAGTGCTTGTACAGTGACACTCTCCTTAGTGCTTCTTTCATTCTGTTTGGGGAGTGATACTCCCTGATCTATAGATTGTGTGGTAGTGTGTTCCACCTTCTCATGTAGGCATGAATGAAATCATCTCCAAGCAATCTCTCCATGTCTTCAAAATGTGCAATAGCCTGGGCTTGATCATTGATGTACTTAGGGGCACTTTGAGGATTAGCTACAAGTTGTTGGTGTGTGCTAATGAGAGCCATAGGGTCTGATGGTTCTTCTCTAATCATCAGAGGTTCATTTTGTTCTTTTGCCATCAACTTCTGGATTTCTATTTCTCTTTTGTCCTCATGACTCATCCAGGATGCCATGGCCATCAACTACAAGTCACCTAACTTCGCATTGGGGTCCCATAGGTTCATATCAATAAGGACCCTGTTATGTAAATAAAACTTTGTCAACTTTTGTTAGAAAATTATATATTATAGAGTAATGGAACACATAAAATATTGCAAAAATATAAACATAAAAAATGCATAAAACAAGAGATACACAGATATATGTGGATCACCCAGTTTTGGCTACATCCATGGAGAAATAGCCAATTCTTCTTTTATTATATTATCCAGCAAACTGAAGAGAGACAACCTACAACAGATCCACTGTAACACCCTGTTCGCTCTCAATCTCCTCTCTTTTCCTCACTCAGAATATAGATCTACATAGACGCAATACAATTCCCTCATATATAGTGAGGGATTGCCTTCTAGGGCAAAAAACCCTAAATTAAACATAACTTCTACTGTTAGATCATCCACCTAATGAACAACCCAAATTGACTAGAAATTACTAGACTTTTATAAGGAAATTTTACATCTATTTTTCACTTTGGGGGCGCTGCCACCGAACCCCTGCTGGGGGACCGCTGGCCCCCGGACCCCCGTAGGGGGGACAAGGCCCCCCCCGTGGAGGGGTGTACAATCTTCCTGGGGTATACATTCAGCTGAGACCTTTGAATACAAAAGATAATCAAGCTCCACACCCAACAACTTTGCCTTGTCCTCTGCTGAACTATGTTCACATAAATCTATGAACTGTCCATAATCCTAGAAAGTTATGGTGCCTCTTTGGGCCAGGTTCTTGATCTAAAACTGTAGCCACTGATCTTTGAGGTATACTGCATATGATTTGGCTGGGTGTCTGCATTGTAGTGCCTCCATAGCCCAGCTGGCCATGTAGGATAATTGGGCTTCTCTTTCCTGTAGTTGTTTCCTTAATATTTCATTTTCTACCTGGGGTTCCCTTTATTGCAACTGCTTCCTTAACATTTCATTCTCTGCTTCCAAGTGAGATCTTTTGATGGCTTTTGTATGTCTTACAGTGCTTAATTCGTTTCCTACTTCTCTCAACTTCTTTTCCATGTGCCCACTGTCTTCGACCCCTTTGGACTTTGTGATCTTCATCCAGCTATGACTTCTTACCCTTTCTTTTTCCAGCTCAAAGAAAATTGGGACTACAAATTTCTGTGGGATGATTTTTCCCCCTTCAAGAAGGTTGTAATAAGAGCCTAAACTAGGCTGGGGGTCAGGTTCTGGTATCTCTTTTGCCTCATATTTCTCATTAGTCTGCTCTTCTGCCTTTTTCTTAAGGTTCTCAGTCTCTTGTAGCTTTGTCAAGGTCTCCTGTAGAGCAGTTTGTGGTTCCTGTAGGACTGTTTTAGAGTCCTGTAGTTTTATCCTCTCTTTCCAAGTGGAGGACCTAGGGCTTCCTCTTTCATAGGTAATGGGGTTTTTGGATGGAGATTCCTCCTCTTTGGCAGTAGGGGAATCTTCAATGATGATAGGCTCTTTTGAGGGTGGCTGAGGCTTCCCCATTTTTATCCTGGTGCTTTTCTGAGCCTTGAAATACATGGATGGTTTCCTTTTCCTCTTTTCTTTGGGCTTGACTGGAGCATTGAGTGTAGCAAGAACAACTGCTACCTCCCTTGCTAGCGTCTCAGGAGACACCTCTGCCTTTTGTGCCTCTGTTTCTTCATCTTTTGTCTCTTTTGTCTTTGCTAGTTTTGTTTCTTCTATCCCTATTTTTATTTTTTCCTCTTCTTACTTAGTTTTTGCCTTCTCTGTTGTAGCCTTTTTTTGTACTGTTTTAATCTTTTTCCTTTCTGTTCTAGGTTTCTTATTTTTCTCTGCTTTGGTATTATCTTTCTTTGTGTCATGTTTTTCCTTCTCTGTTTGGGTTTCCTCTTTCTCTGCTCCAGGCTCTTCTCTTTCCATTTGGGTTTTCCTTTCCTCTGCTTGGATTTCCTTTTCAGCTTCCCCTTATTGTTCTTCCTCCTCACTTTTAGATGGACTAAGGTTATAAGTGAGGGATTTTATATCATCCTCTCTAGTCATATTTCTGAAAATATCCCAGGCTATGGGGATTGTGAAAGTGTGGAGGGCATCTTCCACCAGCAATTTAATTATCCCATGGTGCACCAATTGATATGGACCTCCTGCGTTGAATTTTATGCTGGAATCTATTAAGGATTGGAGGAGAGAATAGGGAATACTGAGTTTTTGGGGTGCAGGAAGATCCATGCCATACCTTAATTCATGCAAAAGTCTAAAATAGTACCCATAAACAATGTTGTACCTCCCTTCACAAGAGATGTATTTAATAATCTGATAACTGACCTCATCTTAGGGGTAAGGTATGCTTGTTCTCCTGATGCCCTTTTTGTCCACCACAGGATGCTCATTTGGCAGGAAGAAGGTTTTCTTGGCAACTTGACCTAGTGGTTTTTCTTCCTTGCTCCAGGGTAGTCCAAGTGGGAGACCGGTAACCCTACTAATGAATTATGGGGTGATTTCCATGGTGAGACCCCTGAAACTGACAGTGAAATGGGTTTTTGAGTGAGGTATCAAAGAAAAGGAAAACTCCTCTATTACTTCTTCATCATAACCATGAAGTTTTTTAAAGAAGGGCATCCAATTGGCTCTAGTAAAAAGGGCTACCACCTCTGGGTGTTCATGTAGCCTGGTTGAGTTTAGAGGTTCCTTCCTCATAAATCTCACTGTCATGATGTTCAGAATATTTTAGAATATCTCAAGTGAAGAAGGAGGTAACAACTTTCAAACCCGAAAACAGAGGAAAAACTGAGGTTTTCTTTAAGAAACATGTAGAATTTTTAATGAAATCTTCCTTCCTTCCAGGCTTATTCTTCCTAAAATTGCATCACTCCCTCGTATATGTGAGTATGAAGGTGGTGAAGGAGACAATATCTTAGAAACAGAGAGTAGATAAAACTTTGTTTTTTCTTAAGAAATAGGCAGACTTTTCAATGCAATTTCCTTCTTTATAGGCTTAATTTTTTTAAAGTTGCATCACTCCATATATGATAACACCACAATGGAGAAGGATACAATACTTCAGCAAAAGAGAGAAGACAAAAAGACTGTGTTTTTTTCTTTTTAAGAAGCAGGGAGAACTTTGATTTCAATTCTCCTTCCTTTTCAACTCAATACTTGCTTGAATTCACATCACACCTTGTATATATAAACATTCAGAGTGGGTTTAGACAAAGCCTACCTCTTCGAGCTCGAATTTTCCAGAAAACCCCGGTTTTTCTTTTGCAAGACAGCTCACTGGCCGTCTTGTAGAAAGGGCTCCTGTAGGACCTGTTACTGCTCTTGTAGAACCTGATAAGCAGAGGAGTTTTGAAAATGACAGAGAGCGATGGTTTCGAGGCTCTAGAGGTGGTAGGTAGCTTGCTGCAGTCGAGAGCATGGCGATAAAGATTAAAACAAAGGTGGTGAGTAATCTCGAAAGAGCATACTTATGCTTATGGGAGAGGCTTACAGTGATGAGGTGAGGTGGCAGAAAGGGTACGTTACCATTACTCAAACTGTTGGTCCCCATTGTAGTGCCATCATGAAACTTTATGTTGCCTACCCACAATCACTTCCATCATTTGCATTGGATTTCAAAACATCTGTCACTACCTGTTTTTAAATTCTCATGAGTTGACTAGACACACTTGCAGAGTAAACTCTGGATGAGCGTTGTTGAATTGGATGAGGGTGGCCAGTTAACTGGCCACCTATCTGGTTTAATCTCAACCATCCCATTTGTTCATGCAGTTTTGGATTATACAGATGCAACAGAGGCGGGTTTAGACACTTACTTGCAAGTCGAAATGTGCACGCTATAGTGTTGCTGCATGCCCAGAGTTCGGTGCTATATCCATGTATTACTGCTGCCATATGCTTGTGGTTTCTAGATATGTGGCTCAGTTGCTTTGTACAGGTGATCTTGAGCAAGATCTGGCTTCTTACATTTTCTACATATCTGTGGCTGCACCAATTTTGTTGTTGAAGATTGACTTTTAAGGGGATCAGCTGCTACAGGAATCCTATAGGAGTTCTTATAGTTTCTTCTCCCTCTAAAAGTTTTAGCTGAGGCTTACACAGGGGCTTGGGAGGAGTCTACTGAAGATCTTGATGGTAATGGAGAAGCATCTGACAAGCTGTAGGTGAGTGGTAGGGGTTGTTTTTTTTCTTATTTCCATTTTTTCTAAAAAACATTCTGTGTTTTATTTACAGGAAGGAAAGAAACGATTGGAAATGTGGTGGTGTAGGCATGGGATGGAGGGTTAGCATGGTGGATGGCTGTAGGATGGCCCACATGCCTTCTGTGAGAATTTCCAGCTCTTCGATCCCTTCCTTGACTTCACTTCAAGCTTCTCTGTGATTTCTATAGGAGCCTCATGTAAAACACACAAGGCCTCTTGTAGGATGCACAATTTTCAGAAAAAAGAAACATCAGGGGATGGAACAAAATAGAAATGATGGAAGAGGGTCTAGAGGATATGTAATAGGTTTGTGGCATGCCTCCTTGCCTCTTGTGGTCCTTCTGCAACCTGCAATGCACTCAAAAGAACTTAATTTTCTCTTTTTTTTTGTTTTTTTTTTTTTTAAGACACCTAGGGTGCCTCCAGGAGGTTTTCACCCTACCTACCTACCCTGGGCACCTCCAAGGGGAGGTTATCACCTAGGTATCTTTATTCTCCTCATTTTTTTGTTTTTGTCATCACTGGGTTGCCTCAAAAGAGGTTTTCAGCCTTAGGATGGGACTCAACCACCTCATAGAGGTTTTCACTAGAGTCCTTATTATTATTATTATTATTATTATTATTTTAATGAGTGGGTGAAGTGGAGGCAGAGGCTTGCTCCACTACCAACACTATTTTACTCATCTCTTCAATGAATTCTTGCTTGAAGAGGAGCTTCTTGTAGATTTTCAACCTATGCCCATTAACAAGCATGGGGATGGATTTCCCATCAATGGTCTTGATCAGAACTGAGCATTGTCATTGCATTTTTCTATAGTGTATGGTCCCAGCCATCTTGTCCATAGCTTACCCTTGAAATATTTGTACCTTGAGTCATATAGTAGCACTCAATCTCCTTCTTGGAATTTCTCTTCCTTAATGCTTTTGTTGTGCCATATCTTCCTCTGCAGCTGGATTAATTATGTGTGAAGAAGGGCCTGCATTCTCTATTCATCCAATCTATTAAGTTGGAGTAGCCTTTCCCTTTGTGCATGGCTGAGATCTAGGTCTATTTGTGCTACCATCCTTAGTGTATGGTATTCAAACTCTATTGACAACAAAGCCTTCTTCCCATATACCAGTTCATAGGGCATAAATCCAGTGGTGGTCTTCCATGTGGTGTTGTAAGCCCAGGTGGCCTTAACCAATCGATCTTCCCAATCTTTTCTGTTGCTACTCACTACTTTGGTCAAAATTCCTTCTAAAGCTCTGTTGGTGACTTCCACTTGTCCATTTTCTTGTGGATGCTAAGGGGTTGAAGTCTTGTGCTCGATTCTATGATGTGTGAGCAGATCTTCAATCAGATTGGAGGTGCACTGACTTCCTTGATCTGTAACTAATTATCGCGAATACTGGAACTTATAGAAGATTTTCTCTCTTAAGATCTCAACTACTTTTTCTTCGGTTGCTGCCTTGATTGCCTTTGTCTCTACTCATTTTGTCAGATAATTGGTGCACACAATGATGTATTGTTTTTGGTTTGAAGGAGGGTTGATAGGACGCACCATGTCCATGCCCCACTTCTCAAATGGCTCAAAAGTCACTTGAGGTTGCAAGGAAATCTTATCCTTTGGAGTAGGTTTCCCCATCTTTTGACACCAATCAAATTGGTTGATATATCTCCTCACATCTTGATGAAGAGTGGTCCAATAGTAACTTGGTTGCAGAATTTTGAAGGCAGTCCTCTTTGCTACAAAATGGCCTCCATAAGGCCCATCATGACAGGCTAGGAGAATTTCAAAAAATTCCTCCTCCCAGGCACATCTTGTCAAAATCTGATCTGGGCCAGGTTTGAAGAGATTGCACCCAATCCAAGTGAAAGGGGCGCTTTTCCTCACGATCTTTCTCTTCTCTTTTGAGGACAGGTGTGGTGGGAACTGTGTTGAAACCAAGTAATTCACTATATTAGGAAACCATGGAGAAAGTACTGAGATAGTGAATATGTGTTCATCTAGCATCTGATCATCCACCATTCCTTCCTCACCTATAGGCAGATTTATTCTAGGCAAAAAGTCAGCAACAACATTTTCCTTACCAAGCTTATCAACAATGGTTAAATCAAATTGTTGCAATAAAAGCAACCACCTAATAATGCGAGCATTCACATCTGGTTTGTTCATTAAATACCTAATTGCAGCATGATCAATGTGTACAAAGGTTTGATAGTGTATGATGTAATGTCTAAATTTATTTAAGGAATGGACAACAGCTAGGAGTTCCTTCTTAGTTACCATGTAATTTAACTATGCCTCTGACAATTTTTTACTTATAAAGTATATAGCATAAGGTAAATTTTCATCAACTTTCCTTAAGGCTGCTCCTATTGCTTTTTTCGAGGCATCTATGTGAATGTGGAAAGGTAGGGCCCAATTTGGACCTCTCAAAATTGGGGCGGTCACAAGTTTACTTTTCAAGGTATCTAGGGCTTCTTGACAATTGTCAGTCCATATGAACTCGACATCTTTTCCCAAAAGGCCAAACAATGGAGAGGCTAAAATCTTTAATGAATCTTCTATAATAACCTGCCAAACCCAAGAAACTACAGACATCTCTCACCTTTTGAGGAGGTGGGACCCGCTAGATGATCGTTATTTTGTTGGGGTCTACCTGCAATCCTTGCTAAGATATTGCATGACCTAGCCCGGTCTCTTCAGTCATTAAGAATTTGCATTTTTTTGGACTGAGGGATAGGTTCATTTCAATACACTTGTCTAAAACTTTTCCCAGGTTAGATAGAGATTCCTGAAAGTTAGAACCATAAGGGGTAAAATCATCCATATATATTTCCACTGCATCATGGACTAGTTCCGAAAATATAATCATTACTTCTCTCTGGAAAGTGGCGGGAGGATTGCACAAACCAAAAGGAAGGACCTGATATGAAAAGGTACCCCAAGGATAGGTGAAAGTGGTATTATCTTGGTCTTCCAGGCTAATTTGGATTTGATTGTACCCGTTGAACCCATCTAAAAAGGAGAAAAAAAATTTCCCTCCCAGACCATCTAACACTTGATTTATGAAGGGCAAAGGAAAATGGTCCTTTTTGGTGGCCTTGTTCAGTTCTTGATAATCAACACAGATTCTCCACTTAACATTTTTCTTTGGCACCAACACCAAAGGAGAGACCCATTCACTGTCGGAGATGGGGTAGATGAATCCTACATCCAGTAACTTCTACAATTCTTCCTGGACAATGTCCTTAAGGGCTGGATTCATCCTCCTTTGAGGCTGCCTGACTAGTTTGTAATCTTCTTTAATGTAAATGTGATGAGTACAAACTGAAGGGTGTACTCCTTTCATCTCCTTATAGCTCCAAGCGAAGGCATCTAAATGTTTCCTCAATAAGCTACACAATTCCTTCTCCTGGGAGGTGGATATGGATGAGTTAATTTTCAAAGTTCTTTCTAGGCCGAACTCTATAGTATTTACATGGAGAGATATCGGGTCAACCATACAGAGATCAGCTAAGGGATTGATTGAGGTTTCTTTCACTAGCTATTCCAATGGCAAACCATTGGGGGGTGGATTCTGAATTAAGTTTTCAATGATATCATCCTCATTTTGTGGTTTCCCCCCCATGGCAGTTTCTACCGCACATAGTGGTGTAGAATAGACTTCATCTTCATCTTCCTCCTCCAACCAGAGAGGTAGCTCATGTTCTAGCAAGGGTTGGGAAGGAGGGTATAGGACTAGCTGTTTGGACATATGCTCCTTCATGATTTTCATGTTCCCAGCTCGACAGCTACTGTTGGCATCTGCAATAGCCAACCAGGGTCTTCCCGGGATGAGAGGATACCTAGTGAGCTTTTCCTTTGGTTGGAGAACTAGGAAATCAGCAGGGTATTCCCAAGAATCAATGGAGACAATTACATCTTCCACAATCCCCTCAGGGGACACGGTGGAACAATCTGCTAACTGTAGTACTATTGTGGTCTTTCTTAGGGAACCCTGGAGGTTGAGCTTGAGCATGGTGTCCTTTGTCATCACATTGATGGCAACCCCTAGATCAATCAGGGTATGGGGGATCATGGGGCCATTGATGTGGACATCCACTACTGGGCTTCTAGGATCTAGATACTTTAGACAAATTACTTGCCCCAACATCAGGTCGGACAGTTGTCCTATGACATTGATGGTGGGGGCATCTCTTTTTCACTGACCTGGATGCTTGAATCACTTCTCTTTTATCATCTTGTTGTATATAGGTACATCCTTTATGGCTTGGAGAAGTGGTATCTTTACACATAGTTGTTTCAACTCTCCAAGAAGTTCAGTTTCTTCTGGGCTAGGCTGGGTTGTTCTAGATAATCTCCTAAGAAAGGGTGGAATGGCTTTCGGTTCACTTTCCTCTTTATCTTCCTCGTCTTCCTTAGGGGGAGGCTGGCTATCTAGGAGAACCTTGTCAGATTGGAGGTTAATCTCTTGAATATCCACAGCATAGGTTGGGCATGATGGTTCCCCACTATAGACTTGCTAAGTCTGTCTCTTATTTGGGTTCGAGTTCGGTTGAGCAAGCATTTGGGGTTGCCTTGGTGGAGCAGGAGGCAATGGTTGAGGTGGATCAGGTGGTTGAGGTAAAAGAGTAGGAGGAGAGTTGTACTGGGCCCTCCACCCCCGATATGGTGCATTCCAATGAGGTTTTGGTTGAGCATAAGAGTGAAATGAATGAGCACCTAGTTGAGCATGTTATTGAGATGGATATGACCAAGGAGGATGTGTGGACCAGGAAGGACGAGCAGGGGGACCCCAAGAAGGCATGGAAATGGCTTGATTGGGGTTGTAGTATGCCTGGGATGTCCCTTGCATTCCCTGTTGGTAAGATGTAGGCCCATGTGGCCTCCTTTGGTTCATGAAATAGAGTGGCTCTATGGCTCCTTCGGCTCCTTGGTATACAGCTTTAAGTCCGGGCAAGGAAGGGAACTTATCTGTAGAATGATATTCTTCACAGACTGACCAAATCTCTATAAAGTTCAATGGACATTCGTTCCGAGGATGCCTTCTGGAGAACCTCAGAAAAAACATGGCCAATTCCCTCTCTGGTTCCTCCTATTTCCTTTTGATACGCAAGGTATCCATTTGCATGGCAAGAGTCTACAACATCTCACTCTTGATTTCTTCATAAGGTAGTTGGTAGATGTCTTCCCCAGCCAGTAAATGGAGGGTTTCTAACAGGCCTTCCGAGATTCCCCTGAGCAGGACCAGTTTCAAAGATTCGGGGTCAAGTGTGCACCTGGCCTTTTTATAACTGAGCTGGAACCTCTCTTCATAATCCTCCAAGGACTCATCACTTCCCATGGTCATTCAGAAGATTTATTTCTTAGTATATTTTGACCTACAATAGTCCCGATTTGTTATTAAAGGCTTTCTGCATCTGAGCCCAAGTTGTGATGTTGTTACTAGGTAACCCCATGAACCAGCACAATGCTACATCCTTGAGAGTATAAGGAAATAGTTTCAACTTCTTCTCATCTTCTGCATAGTCATAGGTTCGACAGATAACATCAAACTCAAACAAAAATGTGTCGGGATCTTCCGTGGTTAGTCCACGGAAGTGAGGCAGGGTTGAAGTGCTTATATTCTTCATTTTAGTGTCCCCATTGTTCTCTCGGATGGGAAAGGTACCCTCTGCTCTCTCTCCATTTCGCCCAACATTTCTATTTTTAGCCATTGTCTCAGGAGGGATGGTTTCTTCCTCTTCTTCTCCTATAGGTACTTCAAATATCTCACGTTGTTCTCCTAAAGGAACTTCTAGATCACTGCCACCGAAGAAGAGAGAAGGTTGGCTTTGTGATGTGGTGGGGGTGTTGGGTAGGAATTTCCCTAAATTATCTCTATTCCTACGAGGCATGAAAGGGAATCTCTTTTTTTATGATTGTTGTTTTTTTTTCTTGTACCTGCAAAATTGAAATTGATTGGAATTAAAATAAACTACTTAGCTGAATGTTGCAGTAGAAAATAGAAGGCAATAATCATAAAATACTCTAACACTTCCCTGGCAACGGCACCAAAAATTGGTAAGCACGAGTATTGCAACAATAATGCTACAACTCTTGGGGCTTCCTACTTTACTTTTATCAACCCGGTTGTTCGTAAAAAACTTGGAAGCGACGTTATTGTATGCATGAGTACTAGTTCTTATTATAGGCTATCACTTGGTTAGCTGGTGCAAGATCACTAGGAGCTCAAGCCAACTTCTAAGAATTGCAGAAGAAGCTTTTAACTGTAATGAAATAAAGCTAACTCTACAGAGGCTATTATACATGCAGAAAGAGAAAGAAGACTGGGATGTAAAGCAAACCCTAGCAAACCCTACTTTTTTCTAACTAACCCTACTTTTGCAAAAAGAGAGGTAAAATCCCATGAAATGAATGTCATTACCTATTGAGAGAGCATACTACATCTATTTAAGCTATTTCTAGAATAAAATGAGAAAAGAACATCTTTTTGAGTTTTATGTGTTTTATGTGAAATTGTTATGTATGTGATTTGTCTTGTTTGTGACTGTGGAAAAGGTTTGGTGGGGATGGAGGGTGGATTTAGTCTTTGCAGAGGTGAAATAAGGTGTGGAGGGGTCCTAAGAATCCTCTGGTAACCTTTTGGAGACTTCCCTTGCAATCAGACTTCGAAAAATCACTCACAGGAAATTCTACAGGAGGCTGCAAGGGATCTATAGGAGGATGGCGAGAGCTATTTTAGAGATTTTAAGGGTGGAAAAATGGTGGGAAAGGGTAGCTTAAGACTAGAGGGAGGTTTCAAGGTGCCTGGAGCTCATCTGGGAAGATTAGGAAAGAAGATGATGGCTGGATTTGTTGAAAGGACAAGAGGGAAGTTTGTGAGCAAAACGCAGAAAATTATGGTAGACTTGTGAAGGCTTGTGAATGACCTATGAAGCATGTGGAAAAGGGATGCTGATGGCTGCTTTATTGTTGTATGATGAGAAGAGGTGTATTGCAAGAGATCTACACATCCAACTACATAAACTGAGCAAGAAAAACTAGTTGTACTAAAAAAAACAAAATTATATCTCTTGTTGACCTAAATTTTGACCTAGATACATAAAGTGTTGAACAATGCTACATGAATAGGAAAGCATGAAAAGATATTTATTATAGCAACTGGAATGATCTTGGAAAAATGAATCTGAAGCAAAACATTAACTTTCAAATCAAACTACAACACTAGAAATTGCATGGAGGAAGTAAAAATGTGTTTTTAGTGGCAGCAAGAGTGCCTTGACCTCGGATCATGGTCCCAGAAGGGAGGAAAGGAGATCAAGGCTCTGTTGATGGCCTTTTTAAATATTTTCTTATCACTATGTTAACCTACTTCAGCAACTAGAATAAAAACGACTATGTAAACCATCAAGAACAACCTATTCTAAACAAGGTAAAATGAATTTGTCGAACATAAGTTAATTCATGAACTAAAGCAAAAACATATAAGTACAAAGCAAGAGGTGTTGGCAGCTTGGGTTGGGCCCTAACCCAAGAGCTTCAGCCCTCTAAAAGAGATCAGTGCTGGCCAAGAAAATATTTCATCTCCATTATCAAAATAATAGTCACATTACATAAACTGTCCACAAAAAGGAAGCTCGAAAATGAGCTAAACAAGAGCTGCACAAAAGTGCAAAAATTTGACTAAAAATTGACCAAAATACTGAGGCCCTAATCCCCCCTATTTATATAAATGTATCCCCCTAGAATCTCTCCTAAAATCAAGGGGCTCAGCTCGGAAGACTAGAGATAGACAACAGTTCTTCTTAACTTGCTGAGTTGCCCCATTGATGCATCGATGTGGCTACTTGTGCTCTGAGTTTTCTAAAGGAGGATTCAAGGTAGGGGTCATAAATGAGGGGGACACCCTCCTACAAATCCTCTTCCTTGTTTTCCTCGAATATTGCCTGCCAAATGCTCATTAACCCTTTGACTTTGTTCAAAATTGACCAAAAATTTGCTTAAAACACACATTAGACTTCATGGCATAATGACTAATCCCAATTCACTCCATTAGCATAAATATAATAAAAAGCACACAATAAAATAATGAGAATGGTGGATTAAGCTGATTTAAGAGGAAAAATGAGCCCATATAATTACCCATTTATGGGGCTTATCAGCCTGGTTCCTTATCACATTCATATTTGGATGCCACATCCACCTCACACCTAGTCGGTGGATGCTCCTTATATGTTTCTCCTTCTGTCAAGTGTCGTAACCTAGTTCTATTAGCTGAGGGATCCTCATGATTTATATTTGGGGTTCCAAACAATAATTCTGAGCTATGGTATCCTATATGACGTTGCCAGTTACTTTCAATTATGTCTCTCGCTCCATGTTTTGTTCATTCTAGCACTGTTACTTGAAAAATCTCTATCAACGCTAATTATGCTAAGTATTGTCTCCTCTTGACTCTATCTTTAACTCCTTTGTGTTTTAATCCTCTTTGTTAGTCTCCTCTTTGTGAATAAAATTACTCCCACTAAACTGTGTGTAGCATTTGTTCGTTCCTTCCATATCATTTTGAGTTTTACTGTGTGTGAAGCACAGCCTTCAGATCTTATAAACCACATGTATGGATGCGCAATCCCTTCCTAAGATTTAAATTTTCAACTGCAATACATGAATATATAGACAATGCTTGACATTCATAATGAATGTAAATTCATTCCCCATATACGCTCGAAACAAAGTGTCCTCAACTATATATATTTAATTAAAAAGAAACAAAGTCCTTTGTCATAGAGTACAATGACTTGGCCCTCTCTGGCCTTATCACCTCGCTCGGCCCTCAAAGCCTCTCTGATATTTGTACACACACTCTTTACTATCTTTCCTACATGTATTTTGGCTTACAAAATTTATACAAAAGGGGATTTTGAACTAGAATTAGCTCATATCCACAAATTATTCAACAAATCCCCACTCTAGATCTCAATATCCATAAAATCCTCTCATAAATCCAACTGATTGTAAAATTTCTCCAACTCTCCCATTAATCTTGAGATCTCTATTTTTATAAGAGATATAATTACATCAATTCCTCACATTAAATCATTTATTTTTAATTATCTAATAAGCATATAAAATACAATAAATTAAATAATTCCACACATAGGGAATCAACTCCCTTGGTAAATGGAAGACCCACTTGCCCAGTCAAAATATATTTTCTCTTGGAGGTAAGATTCTCCTGCATCATACTCACAAGGTTCAAAATATTCATGGTATCCTGATCATGTGTATGCTTATGAAATCCTATTGGATCCCAAACTTTATCTTGTAGTAGGTTTGTTTCTTTGTCATGCTGTTTTTGTCCCACTATTTCTTTCTTCTTCCAACCTAGCTTCCAGAATTTATTTTAGAGCTGGCCATTGATTTTGATGATGAAAAGTTCTTCAGTTAGCTGCACTTTTCCATGGTTTATCTTCCTCTATCTACTACATCTTTTTGGCCTCCTAGATGTCCTCCTCATCAGTATCTAAAATTCACCAACCTCTATGTCTGACTTGTTCTCTAGCATATACATGTTTTTCCAATCCTTACTGTCACTGGTATTGTTCCTTGACTGTTGCTGACTTGCACAAGGAATTCATAGGGTTGTTATCACTTCTAGATCCTTGTATATCTATTTAATAAAACTATATGTCCTCTACTGCATAATTTTGAGCTACAAATTCAAGTTGTATGCTTGTTCCAACAACTCCATATCCCTCATTTTGTTAAGATAACAAATTTTCCACAAACAACTTATAAATTTGTGCAATGTTTCCTCCATGGTTTTTCTCCATTCTTCTGAAACCTCTTCTTATTTTGCCGGCGCCATGCTTACCTTCTTGTGGCCCTGTATAATTTCTCCCAAAGTTCCTAGTGCTTCTTTAATTGAAGTATCTTCAAGCTAACATATCATTCTGAGCATACTTTCACTCTCTTGGAAATTTTCTTCAATTGTGCCTACACATTATTCTATTGTTGTCTTCTCCTTTATAATTACAGAATTATAAACATGTATATGCTTGCATTTCCAATTTCATGCAATCACAAATCAATCATTATTTTTAAAAACATGAGACTTTAGAGTCTCTGCAGATGCCTCCAATGCCTCCCCCTTATACATAAGTGGAAACGCGAAACCATTTATTAGGTCCTCATCTACCTCCATCACCTCAACTTATTTTTCTTCTTGATTTATCAAAGATTCACTATCCTTGTCAATTTCATTGGAAAAGTTACATGTCTCCATATCATACATCTCAAATAAAAATCCCTCTACCATAGGGTCTTATTTCACGACTGCATTCGTCCACTATTTGCAATCTCCACCTTGATTTCCTTCTGAAGACAAATCTTCCTTTTCTATAGAATTACTTAATGACCACTCTCTATATTCACCTACAATACCTGCAATCATGCACCAATCATTGGATTTAAAAACATAAGGATTTTTAGTCTCAATTTCAATGTATCTATTACTTTCACTTTCTCCTTCTCCAAGGATTGATCCTTGATTTTGTTCACAGTATTGAACTTCCTTCTCACACTTAACTACTTTGAGCATTCCCTTTATGCTGGTACATATTTATTGCCTCAATTTATTTTGCACAATGAAGGACATCCCACCTTGTTCTTCCTCATTATTCGTCCATATCTCTAGCCTTGTAATAGATGTCTCAAATTATTGAATTCTAATTTTAGCTCAATCATTTCCCTCTCAAACTCTTCTTCACTCATCGTCCTTATGCCAGTTGAATTCACATTTTTATTTGGTTGATTGTGACTCCTCTTCTCTGAACCATTATCTTAGACTCTAATGGCCTTGCTTCCTCTTTCTGTGAACACTGTTTGTCCACTTCCTGTGAGCTACAACAAGCCTCTTGTCTCTCTCCTTTTATCTTTGTCTTTATCTCTGGGAAATTCTACCAACAATCACTATGGAACTACCTATGACAAATTCTACTCAACTTCTTCTTGTTGGAAGTTGTCCTTATCCTAGTTATTTCTAAAATAGAACCTTCTCTTTCTCTTTCTCTGAGCACACCTTCTATTTATATTTCCTAATTTTCTAATTGCTACAAATTCAACTTCTTACTTCTCCTCCTTTGAGAAATTATTTTTTCCTCACCTTCAACAACTCATCTACTGTTGTTGGGTTCTGTCACGATTCTCCATTCAATTTTTTTTCTTTATGGATGCTACTTCTCTTAGTATGATACCAACAAACACTTCATACAAATTCATACCTATACCAAGAATTAGTCAATCAATGCTCTAAATCTTCTCTCCCTGCACCTATATTATAAAACATGTTTCTTTGCTTCTTAGTCCAATTCTATTCTATTTCATCACAATTAGTCATCCTCCCTACATTCAAAACACTTCATTCTCAACTATTAATTGCAATTTGAAAAAAAAAAAATTACCACAACCAAATCTGGTTCTTCTTCTAAAACTTCGAATACCATTTTCCCTCTTAGAAGTTTATCTAACCACAACTATTTCTTTGGTGTTAGATGCTCTGATACCACTTGCCCTCTTAGAATTTTAAGCCTCCTTTGGTTCTGCTTCATTATAGCAACCTCTCGATCAGACATCAAAATTGATGTTATGATACCACTTGATGAAAACTCGACCTTGTATCTAGGAACATGCTTTCTTAGAACCCATTCAGCCTAGTTCAATGATCAAATGGCACTTCTTTTGGCCCTCATAATATAAATCCCTTTATAAAATTTGATCATAGTGGGATGAGTGAAATAGGGTAGTCCCTCTATGCGAGTGGACTAATTACAGGTAGCAGGAGCAAAAAGGGTGTCGATCCCTTTCTTCTTTAGCCTCAGGACCTTTCCAGTCCTATTTCACTCCTATATTGACATCTGTGGCATTGTTTCTAAATAACACAATGCTCCAACACTAATCCCTTTCACTTTTCTTTCCCTATGTGTTTCTTGGCTCCCCTTCACTATCAAGGCCCCTCTAATAACCCCCAGTGCCAAGCTAGTTTTACTTTCTTCACCCCTGGAATCAAGCACTATGAAAAAGTGTTATATCTAACTTGTCCTAGCCTTTTAAGCATGACACATAGCCTTAGGAATTCTAAATTTATATGGGTGGGTTAGGCATAGGTTGGGTAGGCTCCACCCACTCTGATCTAACCAGTGTTGCAATCACACACACACACACACACATAACCTCTGGGTATTCAAATCCTCGAGTGAGTCCCTCATTCCACATAAGCCTGATGCTTAGTCTGCCCGGGAGCACCCTTTTGTGCTTCTCATTATCACTTTTGGAGTTAATTCTAATGGCATGTTATCATATCGATGCTATGGTTTACTATATTTTGAAAGGATTTCAGAGAAAGCTCATCGAGTGGGACCCTCTTGCCACTCTTTTATGTTTTGAACATATACAAAGGATTGTGTAGATTTATTAGGGTATGCCTCTCGGGTGGGTCCTCCTCACCACGTAGGCCCACTGCTCATTGCCTAGATTTATTAAAAGGGGACTTAAACAATGTCTCTAATTAAATTCCTCTGGGCGGGGTCCATTTCCATCTCCCTTGCACTTATCACATATATATGAAGGATTTCTTAGAGCTAGATCTCATGTAGAGAATGACACTTGAGATCTTGACACCTTATCACATTTGTCTCTGGATGCCATGTCTGCCCGATGCCTAGTCGATTGATGCCCCTTCTTTTTTTCTCTTTTTGTCAATTGTCGTAACTTGGTGATGTTAGTTGACAGATCCCGGTCTATTAGACATGGGATTCCGAAATATAATTTTCGGGTATGGTCTCCCGGATGACGTGGCCCAATACTTTCAATTATGTCTCCCACTTTGTCCTTTGTTGGTTTCGACATTGTTACTTGACATATTCCCTTTCACTTTTCTTTCCCTATGTGTTTCTTGGTTCCCCTTCGCTATCAAGGCCCCTCTAATAACCCCCAGTGCCAAGCTAGTTTTACTTTCTTCACCCCTGGAATCAAGCACTATGAAAAAGTGTTATATCTAACTTGTCCTAGCCTTTTAAGCATGACACATAGCCTTAGGAATTCTAAATTTATATGGGTGGGTTAGGCATAGGTTGGGTGGGCTCCACCCACTCTGATCCAACCAGTGTTGCAATCACACACACACACACACACACACATAACCTTTGGGTATTCAAATCCTCGAGTGAGTCCCTCATACCACATAAGCCTGATGCTTAGTCTGCCCGGGAGCACCCTTTTGTGCTTCTCATTATCACTTTTGGAGTTAAGTCTAATGGCATGTTATCATATCGATGCTATGGTTTACTATATTTTGAAAGGATTTCAGAGAAAGCTCATCGAGTGGGACCCTCTTGCCACTCTTTTATGTTTTGAACATATACAAAGGATTGTGTAGATTTATTAGGGTATGCCTCTCGGGTGGGTCCTCCTCACCACGTAGGCCCGCTACTCATTGCCTAGATTTATTAAAAGGGGACTTAAACAATGTCTCTAATTAAATTCCTCTGGGCGGGGTCCATTTCCATCTCCCTTGCACTTATCACATATATATGAAGGATTTCTTAGAGCTAGATCTCATGTAGAGAATGACACTTGAGATCTTGACACCTTATCACATTTGTCTCTGGATGCCATGTCTGCCCGATGCCTAGTCGATTGATGCCCCTTCTTTTTTTCTCTTTTTGTCAATTGTCGTAACTTGGTGATGTTAGTTGACAGATCCTGGTCTATTAGACATGGGATTCCGAAATATAATTTTTGGGTATGGTCTCCCGGATGACGTGGCCCAATAGTTTCAATTATGTCTCCCACTTTGTCCTTTGTTGGTTTCGACATTGTTACTTGACATATTCTCTATCAATTCCAGTTAATCTAAGTATTGGCTCATCTCAGCTCTGTGTTTAACTCCAGTGTGTTTGACTCCTCCATGCACATAGCAATACTCCCACGGAATTGTGCACACAACATTGTTTTGATCCTTCCACAAGCCTTTTAGTTGTACTGTGCACGTCACACAATTTGTTGATCCTGTAAACAACATGTATGGATGCACAAGCCCCACGCAAGCTTTAAAATTTCACCTACAATACATGAATATATAGACAATGCTTGACATTGATTAGTGAATAGAGATTCATTCCCCAGATACACTCGCGACAAAGTTTCCTCAATCATATATATTTAATTAAAAAGGAAACAAGGGCTTTGTCTTTAAATAAAATGAGCTGGTCCTATTTTTATTTATGTACCCTCTCGGCCCTCAAAGCCTCTTCATTCTCTATAAAAAACTATTTCCTATCTCTCCTACATGCATCAGGGCTTACAAAATATATATAAAAGGGAATTCTGAACTAGAATTAGTTCATATTAAAAAATTCTTCAACAAATCCCTATCTCTAGATCCACAAAACCTTCTCATGAATTCAACTAATTCTAAAGTTTCTCTAACTCTCCCATTACTCTCGAGCTCTCACTTTTTAGAAGAGATCTAGTTACATAAATTCTTCACATTAAATCATTTATGTAAAATTATTTAATAAGCAAAGAAAATACAATAAATTAAAATAATTCCACACTTAGGGAACCAACTCCCTTGGGAAATGGAAGGCCCCCTTGCGTATTAAAATTACATTTTGACTTGGAGAAAATATGCCCCTGCATCACTATCCTTTCATCTTCTTCTTCTTCTTCTTCTTTTTTTTTTTAGTCTTGGTTTTTGTTTCTTTTCATTTATGTAAATAATAAATGTATCTTTGGCTTCATTGCATGTGGTTGAATTGAAATGAGTCTTGTGACACTACAATATTTGGCTAACCTTCAGTCCTTCTTCTTCGTTTTGGTTACTCCTTTTCGTCAATGATGTTCTAATAGGCAATACAATTCTTTCATAAGGAGAGCTTTGCATTGAGCGATGATATCTGTGTATATTCTTGAAACCTTGCGCCTTCACTTGGTTCTTTATTTTTTGGTGTTTTCCATTCTTATCTAATCTAATAGAGAAGGTCAAGGGGGAAAATCTAAATGAGAGAACTAAAATCAGAGGTCTTATATATTCTTCTCTTAAGGAATAACCTCTTTTGCTCTAAATATGTTGGGGTCCCTCTTTCACCCACGAAATGAATAAGTGATAATGCATAATTCTATATATGAAATACATAAATAAAGGGTGAAAGAAGAGAAATGATTATTACATAGGGAGGTGAAGTAATCAACTCAATCAGGATATCATCGAGGCTTTCTTACAACAAAGAAATGATTGTGTTCATGTAGTGACTCCGTTGGGGTACCATGCAGGCCTAATGGCAATGAAGCAACACTAGAGATGAAAACTATACTCTGAAAATCTAAAGATCGTGAACTTTATTACCCTTCTCTTGATTCAAAAAATTATGATACGGCTGCCTCTATGTTTGTGCAAAACCAAAAAAGTATAGATGGAACTATGTTTATGCTTAGGCTAAGTGGGGAAACCAAAGTGATCTGAATGAGGAATAAATACTTCTTGAAGAACGAGATTTTGCACATAAGAACTAACCAAGGGAGAGAAGATGGAATTCTAATAATGTGTCTCAAAGTGTTGTCACTGCTACAACACCCTCAAAAATTTTGGCCTACCTCTAAATTTCTGAGCCTACTTTGACTTTTCATGTTATCATTGCAATTTTTAAGAATCATTGAATGTGTTTTCTCTAAGTGTCTTGGTTGTGTTTGTGAGAAAATAAAAGTGTCTTATTTTAGCTAAGGCAAGCATCACACATCACACAAGTGTGGTTTTGGTTTGTTTCAAGGGATAATATTTTTGTTAATTAACTGTACTTACCGTGTAAACATGTATCACACTCATTTCCAAATTTTCCAGCATTCTCGGACAAGTGTTTTCACGATCGTCACAAAGTGTATCTTTGGTGTCACACTTGGTGTCCGCTGTTGCAAAGTTGTCACATTGAGGAAAGTATATTATTCATGTGTTACAAGTGTTCCTTATTGAGTCATTGAGTGATCTAAGAGTGTGATCATGTTCAAGTCTTCCTTTTGTTTAGTCTCATCTCATTGATCCTACACCTATTCAAAACTATAAAATAATCCTAATCGAGCCACTCAACCACATCGAACCCTCCTAAACTACGTATTACACAGCCTTAGTTATCAAGCAAAAACCTTGTCTCTTGGAACTATGTAATACACAATATATACCTCCAAGAAGTGTGAATTGTGCAATCCCAATTCTCAAGCCCAACCCTTGAGCTCCAAAACTATGCAATCCTTCTCTCTAGCCAGTCTTAAATGCACATTGCATGATATTATTGCTCAATACCTAATCTTAAGCTCTTGAACTGTGAAACTGTGTAATAACCTAGCCCCTTGTCCTCCTCGAACTGCAAAGTGGGAAAAAACAGTGCTCAAGCCCTCAACTTGGCTCGTTGAACCCCTCAACCGTGCAGTTGTCAATCCCCGTCTAGCCTAAACTCCACATTGCACAATCTCAAGGCTCAATATTAATTGTTGACTACCTGAGATGCATAAATTTGAAGCTCCTGAGCTCTCTCTCAACCTTCCATCTAGTCTCAACTTAGTTAGTGGATGATCATGTTGCATATTATACTAGGGGTTTATTCGATTGATGACATCTTTTCATGAGTGAATTGAACTTATAGGTATTCTATCATACTATGAAATGATGATGATGAAGGATATGGCGAAGGAGGCTATGCTAGAAGACACCTTAGTACCTGCAAGTACAAACTTATCAATCAAGACTACTCATCTCTATTCCATACAGAGGTGGAAGAAGAGACGATGGTCTATCCTCAAGAAGTCACAAAGCAAGCAACAATAAAGAATGGCTTGACATTGCCATTTCATCATGCAGTCCATGTCATCAATGTCATGTCATGTGATTCCATGAGTTATCACGTGCCACATCAGTTTGTGGAATTATGTAAATTCTTGTTGAAAAATGTATTGTAAAGTGGAAGTCCAAAGGAAATGTACATAATGTGAAGAGTCATGTAAGAATCAAAAAGACATAGGGAAGTCAAACATTTATGAGGCTAGTCTAAGAGTCACAAGGGAGGTGAAGGATCATCTTATTTGTTATATATGCCCTCATTGTACAAGAAAGGGAATTTTCACCTTGGCTTCAACCATAAGGAAATAGAGAGACAAAGTTAGTACTTTTTGGGAGAAAGTAGTGGCTCCAACACTCCACTATTGGAGCAAGTGATGTTTTTTGTATTCAATGCATATTAGGACTTTAACTTAATATATGAAGCCTAATGGCCAACACATTTTCATGCATGGATTATGACTATTTGTAAGACTGTTCTGTAAATGTTTATGATTCATTTTTTCTTTCACCTGTACTAAGGTAGTTTAACTATTTCAATTATTTTAGTGCTTACCATGTTGAGAATGTGATGTTCATCACATATTTGTGGACTATTCTGCTAGATGTTAGACATATCTTTCCGGTTTGTGTGCGTCTTTGTTAGGGTGGTACTATTATCCCTCTCTTAAAGGTTCACTTTATTTTCTCTCTGGCGTAGAAGAACCTTGATGTAGTTGCAACCAAATAGTCACCAGGCACACTTACCTTCTTTTTGAAGGCACATATGTGATTCTCTCTCTTGTTGATAGCTAAAGCCAAGGAAAATATTTTAGTAGACGACAATCGGTCTGCATTCTAGATGGGTCTCCTACACCAAATGATGTGAGGTCTAATTAGAGCCTCATATGGTGGAAACTGCTTTGAATGCTTCCACGCCCAAAGTTGTCAGCATATCCATTTATTCTCTCATAGCACTAGGTATGGATACTAGGAAAAGTGTATCTTAAGTATTGCCATATTGTATCAAAGTCCAATTCATGCATGTTTTGTAGTGGATCATTGTGAGTACAAATTCATTCACTAAAAGAGCCAATAAATCCAAATAGGGAGGAAAGGAAGTAGTGCTGAGAAAGTAAGTTACAATTTTTTTATGAGCTCATAGGAAAATAAGTAAAATCAGGGTGATTTAGGGTTATGCCAGAGGAATTTCAAGGATCCAACAAATATCAACCATGAATTATCTCATGGAATTGGACGGAATTAATAATAAGGGTAAATAAAGGGTCATCAAAGAAAAATGGAAAGTGTAGCATTCAATAATGTTGATCTAAGAAACAAAATAGAAAGGTGAAATCCTTTCTAATGTTGTTACCAAATAGGGGAAGAATTTCCAAGTAGTAACAACAGATGCATGTGGCTACTTTAAGGGCATGACTATCATATGGAATGAGCAGGATATTTGGGTTAAAATATGTTTTCCTCCTTTCACATCATGGCTATTTAGGTTGATTTTATAGATGCAGGGGATTATTGTCACATATCTAATTGTCTATGGCATGAATATCCCAAATGATAAATATTTGTTCCTCTCGGAAATTGTCAACACAAGTAAATTTCTCTCCTCATATCTATGGATAATAGGGGGAGATTTTAACCTTATTAACTTTAGAAGAAAAAAGGAGGAAATAGGTGACTGGAAGAAAAGGCTAAGTTGTTTCAGGAGACAATTGAAGTAGCACATCTAGTGGAGATAAATAGCAAGAATGAAATGTATACATGGAATGATAGGAGGGGAGTTAACCATCAAGTTGCCTCTAAACTAGATCGAATTTTCCTCTCTGAGAACATCCAAAGTTGGGACTTATTTATAAAGGAGTCGATGCTACTAAGCCATGGATCAAATAATTGAGCCATAAGCATGAATATAGATTTTAAGTCTAGACCATGTAATGATCCCTTCAAAGTTGAGAAGTTCGGATTTTGTCACTAATCCAACATCCATTGGTGTTTTGAGGAACTAGATTCCATAGAAGGATAAAAAAAATTCAGGCTATATAAAAAACTTAATAATATTAAATGGAAGTTGAAAGGATGGAAGAAGGGATGATTTATAAATATCTTCGATGGGAAAAGGAAATTAAAAAAAAATGGAGGAAATATTGATCTAAAAATGGGGTACTTAGGATTCTTGTCTAACTTGAAAGAACCTCTCCCACTTCCAAAGCTTAAATATTCCCAAGTCTTATTGATTAACCAATGTGGAATTAAGAGTGTGCTTGACAATATAGGTGCATGCTTATGTTTGTTTTTGAACTATTTACGTGATGTGAATTGATTTTCTTAAATTGATGTATAAATACATATAACAGTAAATAACTGTAGCAGTAAAACAAACACATACAACAACAATTTAATGAGGAGTTCAACCAAAAATCTAGGGCTACATCTCCTTGAGCTCTAGTCAACTTGACTAAGCTCTCTGTGATTATGGCAAAGTCCTTTTACAATCTCTTGGATCAACTCCACTATTTCAAATAGGAACAATGGGTTGAGAACACCATCTCTCCCTAGCTTTGAAGCTCCCGGCTTTCTGCACCTCAGCTCTAGCTCTGGCTCCGGCTCTCTGCAAATGACAGCACTTGGGCTTTTCATTTGACTTTCAAGTGACTCCACTTGGCTATTTTGTGCATTAGCTCTACATTCTATCTGCCTTCTCTTTCTATGCTACTCTCTTTCGCCTTATCTTCTGCCTTTGGCTTAGCCTCCTGCTAGCTTCTGCGTCAGCACTCTCTTCTCTATCATTCTATGGCTTTAAAGCCAATTGGTGTTGTCTGTTTGTTTCCCCTTCTTGGGCTCTCTGGCTCCCGAACTTTGTTCGGTAGAATCCCCTTCTGAGTGTTAGCAATTATTACTAAATGCCTTCAGGGATGGTGGCCACCTATTCTATAATGGAAGGAACCATCGATGCTTGAAATCCCCAGAAATAGTTGTTCCCTATTTACACAAAGAAACATGGGAAAAGTTTCTAATATGCCATTTGGCAGACCTGAAATATCATTAAATCCACCCTATATTCCATCGGGTTTGCCTTTAAATTGCTATTGCAAGTCGCATAGGCACAAGTTCCTTTGTATTTGGGTTTATTGTTAAAAATCCCAAATACAAAGAAAATCCTGACAAAAATCCTTTTCATCGGACTGGAAAACTTATCTCATCCCCCCATAATCATATCGGGTCCCCCTTTGGCTGTTACCGTAATCTCCACTGTCAATCTGGGTGTTCTCCGATCCAATGGTCATCATGCAATTTCAGAAGGCTTAGGAGTATGGATGTTACCCACCTGAAAAGGTGGTTTTCCTCTCTCCTCTGCCAGCCACATGTCGACCAGTCTATGGGATTGAGCAGAGCAAGCCCAAAACCATTTACCACTTGAGGTTCGCCTGAAATCCACCTTTAGGAACTCAAAATCTATGCAATCAGGCTTAGAATTCCTCTTCAGGACCATAATATCACTTTGGGCATCGTTCCTTTGTATTTCAGTTTTTAAACCGAAAAAAGTTAATACGCAGAAGAATCCAAATTTCTAGCTTTCAAATTTTATACTATCGGGCTTTGAAATCTCATTGGGTCTGACCTTTTTATCGGCATCGGGGGTCGTCGATCACCGATTGCTGATTTCGGCGATCGTAATGTTGCTCGACCCAGGGTCCCGCCTTAAGTCCCATGCCATCACTGATCTACCAATTTTGGTGATCACGATGTCACTCGACCCAGGATTTTGTGCATCGCTGATGCCAATTCACCGATCTGATCATCGGTGATTAGCATATCGCATGATCGCAATCGCAAATTCCAGGGTCCCGATATCGTATACGTGTCTGCATCCAATCTGACATGTTGGGGATCGGTGACCGAGCGTTTCTCCCTTTTCTGCTTAAATCTTCTCTTTTGCCCTGGTATGATGCCATTTCCCTTTATAAGGGTTTTTGCCCATTTTAGAGGATTTTTCCTCTTTTTCTAAAGAACATAGGGCATCTCTTTTTTGTGATAGCTTCTACATCCTAAGTCCATTTTTTCCCATTCAAGTTGCAGTAGATTCAGAATGAAAAGATCTCTGCAATGGGGCTATGTCCAAGAACTTCCTTGGACTTTCATTTTCCTCTGTGAGGAACACTTAGACTTAGGAGTCTATCCAAAATCAATTTTTGGATCACGCCTTCCCACTAACAGAACTTTTGGTCTCCAAAATATTGATATACTGATCTGAACAATACTTGAGAGTAACAAAACCCTCCTCTTTCAGCCTCCACACATTTTCCTTGCTTAGTATCTTTGAACCAAATTCTCTGACCACTTCCCTTCCTAGATGGGCTGGTCTTCCTGGGAAGAACTGTCTTCCTCCTTGCCTTCCTGCAGAACTGTTGCTAAAATGGTCATAGAAGGTGGTTTGAACTTCTTTGTCTTGATCATTGATCCTAGGTGGCTCAAACAAATGTGAAGTTCATTTTCTCCACAAAACTTTCATTTGTATTTGTTTGACAAGCTATTAACAACAACTGTTAACAACAATAGAAATACAGAAAATAACTAGGTGGCCTAAACTCCTGCTTCAACAAAAGAAACAGATTTCACATCTTGTGAACACCTCCATGTCTTAAATTTCCATACAAATGATGGACTAGATAACAAGCCCACAAAACATTCCTTTAAACAAATGACCCTTTAAGTCAAGCATGTAGAAAAGGATCATTAGGATTCTTTTCGAAAGATGAAACACTTCATTATTATCTCCATCTTGGAGACCAAGTTAAGTTCTCCCAAGTCAACATTGCATCACATGCATGTCAAAGAAATCAACCCTACAAGTTAGTTACACATACATGTTCAAAACAAGGAAAACATCAACATCCATGTGCCCATGCACATCATGCTCATGCATACATTTCTTCCTTCAACTTTCACTTAAGTACATTATACTTTCGAAGATGAATTGAAATA
The DNA here is from genome assembly GCA_031772625.1 of Pinus tabuliformis. NCBI lineage: Eukaryota > Viridiplantae > Streptophyta > Pinopsida > Pinales > Pinaceae > Pinus > Pinus tabuliformis. Next base: position 1,503,170,948 of record CM062816.1, read on the forward strand.
TAATGTTGCAGCAATAAAGTGACTCTCCTACTCAACTTTTCCATTCACATTCTTGGTAAGAACCTACAACTTTCATCTCATTAACAAAGAAATTCAAATAGATACATCAATAGACACGCAACCTTGATTGGATAAGAACTCTATCCATTTCTCACCAATCCCTTTCAAAGGTACTACCTTTGTCTGCACATCAGCATCAACATGTGAATCATCCTGAGACACATAAGTCATGGAAAATTCATTTCCATTTCTGCCATCTTCTCTTTCCACTTTCTTTAGCTTTTGTGGAAGCATTGTTGGATTCAGAGTCCAACACCTTTCAGCAAGATGCCCTTGCTTATGGGAGTAAGTGCAACACATGTGCATCCTCTTGATAACATTATTTTCCTTGTCCAATGGACCTTTGGCTTTTTGTTTCTTTTCCTTCAAAATTTTCATGTACTTGCCTCTTTCACCTTTATTGCCTTCATGAGGAGGTGAAGCAAATGAAGATGTGACTCCCTTTGGAACACCATCAATCTCTTCAAGGATGTTAGAGTCTCCCCAACGCTTTGGTTCAAGTGTGTGCTTATGAACACCTGCATCATGCAAATGATGTTTCAAGCTATTGCATTCCTCCTAAACACAACCTTCACACTCTTGAAGACTTGTAGTGCAACTCCTTCTTGGAGTTATTTTAATTGTCTTCATGGTAGCTTTGGAACTTTATCCATAAGCTTGTCCAAAGCCAAGACCCAAATACTTAGGCTTTTCCTCAATTATTATTGGCTCAACAATACCTTGTGCATGTCTACCCAAGCCTTTTCCTTCAGAGCCCATATTGGACATTAGCTTGGAACCTATGCCTTTGGTGTGTTTTTCAAAAGAATCAATATAATCATTCTTAGAGGAATTTGAAGACAAACTGGAATGGCTTACCTCTTCTTCAAGCTGATACTTGACCAAGGCTTCTTTGGTAGCGAAGAGTTGTGACTCAAACTCATGCATCATTTTCAAATTCATATTTGCAATATGAAGTTGCCTATCCATTTCTTGCAGTTTTTCGGAAAGCAACTGCTTCTCTTCCTTCATGGAATTCAACTACTCTCTAAGTATGCTTCTCTTCCTTCCATCCTCATACATTTCTTTCACCTTGTCCATCATGATGAACAATTCTTGCTCCAAGTCTCCATCATAGAGCCTTGTGATGAAGGAGGAATTTGAGGATTCACTTGTAGAAGTTGTCATTATACCAATGAAAAAAAGAACTTCAAACAAGATTAATAATGTGCTTTATTTAAGCAACCTTTTGCAACAAGCCTCTTGTGCTTTAACGACTACCTTGAGGTCCTTTGGGATAGAAGAATGACTTAAACCCTTCTTCCTTCTTGTCCTTCTTGGACTGAGCTATCAATAGCTTTCCCTTCACCTCTGCAAGCTCAAACAATATTCAGTCTGCAATTGAGCATACAATCAACTAGACAATCAATCCTTGACTGCCCAAACACCTTTCATAGAAGCAATCTTTGCTCTTTTCAATCAAGCATTCTGATATAACCTTCTTTGAAGGTTGAGTTAATCAATTAGAAGCTCTAATACCACTAGATCTGAAAATGGGGCACTTAGGCTTCTTGTCTAACTTGCAAGGACCTCTCCCACTTCTAAAGCTTAAATATTGCCAAGTCTTATTGATTAACTAATGCGAAATTAAATGTGTGCTTGACAATATAGTTGTATGCTTATGTATGTTTTTGAACTTTTTATGTGTTGTGAATTGATTTTCTTAAACTGAAGTATAAATACATATAACAGTAAATAACTGCAGCAATAAAACAAACACATACAACAAAATTTAATGAGGAGTTCACCCAAAACACTTGGGCTACATCTCCTTAAGCTCTAGTCAGCTCGACTAAGCTCTTTGGGATTATGGCAAAGTCCATTTACAAGCTCTTAGCTCAACTCCACTGTTTTACATAGGAACAACAGGCTCAAAACACCATCTCTCCCTCGCTTTGAAGCTCTCGGCTTTCTAGCCCTCGACTCTCACTCTGGCTCTAGCTCTCTATAAATGAGAACTCTTGGGCTTTTCACTTGACTTCCAAGTGACTCTACTTGGCTATTCTACACATTAGCTTTGCATTCTCTCTGCCTTCTCTTTCTGTGCTACTCTCTTTTGCCTTAGCTTCCTGCTTTGTCTTAGCCTCCTGCTAGCTTCTATCTCGGCACTCTCTTCTCTATCATTCAATGGCTTTAAAGACAGTTGGCGCTATCTGTTTGTTTCCCCTTCTCAGGTTCTCTGGCTTCCGGCCTCTGTCCACTCAAATTCACTTCTGAGCATTACCAATCATTTCTAAAAGCCTTCAGGGATGGTAACCACCTGTTTTGTAATGGAAGGAACCATCAACACTTGAAATCCCCAGAAACAGTCGTTCCTTATTTACACAAATAAACACTGTAAAGCATAGGAAAATTCACCAATATTCCATTTGGCAGACCTGAAATATCATTAAATCCACCCTATATTCCATCGAGTCTGCCTTAAATTGCTATCACAAGTCACATAGGTGTGAGTTCCTTTGTATTTGGGTTCATTGTTAAAATTCCCAAATACAAAGAAAATCCCAACAAAAATCCTTTTTATCGGACTTCAAAACTTATCACAGTCCCCCTTGTTATAGCTCCAAATCTCACTCTTATGGTTTGTGATGCTGCACTCATGGCCTAGGGCAACCCCTCCTTCCACACCTGGTCCTAAAATTTTAAAAACAATGTTTTATCCCTTATACGCGACATTTCCCTGAGTTAAACGCGTGTACACGCGGGTCTGTGTATACCCAACCCGCGTGTATGTATTAAAACACTTAAAAAAAATAAATAATTCCTTATTTTCGGGCGGAGATCACGGGTTTTACCTGCTGATCACCTGTTAGTGCCCGTGGCCCAACTGTTCCCAACCAACTCCTAACTAAAAAACTACTTTGGAGATGGTATAAAAAGACATCAAAGGGAAGGCCTAAAAGAGAGAAAAAAGAGAGCAAGATTATTATGCTGAGATTTTCCCCTTAGACCAGGTCTGAAGTCCTTGGTGCTTTCTGCACTTCCCCCACTTTGCATAGGAAACCCTTGTTTCCTGGTGTATTGGTGATCATTCATCCTTTATATCACCATTGAGTAAGACTTGGAAGGAGCTCTTGTTGGAGGCTTGAGGCTGGAACGAATTCGGGAGGAAGCTTTGCTTGGAGCCTGCTGAAGGTGTTTCAGGTGAAATCTTTCCATCATATGTACTTTACTTGCCTTTATATAAAGAAACACGTCTTGGTTCCCGAAACAATCTTTCTTTATGCTTATGAGATTCTTGTTTTGAATTCTTATGCAAGTAGTTACTTAAAGATTTTTATAACTAACTTTATAGCATGAAGATGGTTTATGTATAAGTATTTGTCCATGTACTGCTGTGTTCTTTGATTTGTTTATTTTACAGGTCAAAGGAGAAGAAGGGAACTCCAAGAAGGGTTTGGACCCTAAAGGCCTTCTCGAACGTAGGACCTTAGGTACGTACCCTCAACATTAGAATTTTCTTACAGTAAAGATAATGGTTGTGTGTGTGTTTCTTTGAATAAGCAATTTTCAGTCTGGTAGAGTCTTAACCCAAAGGACCCTAGGGGTACTTTCCCCTCAACCAGAATTGGTGACTCCGCTGGGGAACAACACTCTTGTTGTTCCTAGTTTGGGTAGTCTTCAAGCCAATCAAGGCTCAGCCCCTCTTTTTGTTGGCTCTGACTGTCTGATCTATTCTTGAACTCTAAGATTTTCCAGTTTTTTCAGTCTGTATTTTTTTTTTTCTTGAAAATCTTTAGATACGCTGTTTTTCTGGATTACAGAAGCGTATATACGCAAGTTAAACTAAGTGAACCCGCGTATACGCAGGTTTCCTCAGTTACAGTCGCGCGTACACGCATTCTGCACATCACTGCAGGCGCGTATATTATATAATTTTCAAGATTTATAAATTTTCTTTTTGCTGAATGTTTGTCTGGTGGTTTGGGTCAGTTTGAAGCAGTCATTTTCCAGTAACAGTCCTCTGTTTAACAGGGGGCATCTTGTTCTGAACTCTCTCTAGTTATAAGGAGTATTAGTCTTGTTTTCGTTGATTGCAAGCGTCATTGTTTTTTGACACACAAGATTTCTGGTTAAGAATCTTGACTGCTCTGTTTTGGCAGAGTAGGAAGATTGGATTCAATCTTTGTGTTCATTTTGTTTTGATGACCCTTTTGTTTGCTTAACGAAACCATTTTTGTGACCATTTGCTCCTTCGTTTCGGGAAAGTTGTTTGTTATCATTTTCTTGAAACTTGTCTTTTGATCTTTTGGACTTTCATTGTTGCTTTTGATTGTCAAGAGCGATTTCAAACACATTTATTTTTGTTGGGTTTTCATCATTTGAAAGGTGTCAATTCGCAAAAGTGTTTGGTTGCCTATTCTTCAATCATTAGTGTCAGTATTTTTGAGAGCATTCCTTGAAAAAGACTTCTTTGTTGATTGAAAGAAAATCTTTTGAAAGTTTTGAGTTTCGCTTTCTTAAACTTGCTTTTCATTTGATTTCCTTTTTTGCGAAGTGAAAGTGCTTTATGTTTATCTTAGAACTTGTTTTTATTGTTTGGACGAAATGATTGGTAGCACATCATATTCTATCTAAGCATTTTAGTGGCAAGACAAATTTGATAAGTGAGCAACTTTCCTTCTTTGTTTGCAGAGTAGTCTTAAAATCTTGCATTCACATATAGTTGTTGCATTAGGATAGATTTGTATCCCTTTTTATGCATACATAGCTTTGTTAGCTTTTGTGAGTGTAGAGTTTGAAAAGAAAGCAAAAAACTTTGTTTAATTTGAAGTACCTCTGAACCTCATAGAAATTGCTCTTCATCGAAAACAAAAAGTGCATGAGCATGTAGCTAAGTTTATTAATTTCTTTTGCGTCCATAAAAACACCACAAGTTTCATCTCCATTACCTTGTGACTTAAAGAACAGCCTAATAAAATCAAGCACTAATTAAAATCCACTAGAACTTTTTGTTTTAGTCAGTTACACCAACAAGTTTAGGATTTTAGGGCCTTGGATTAGGCGAGTGGAGAGTTAACTCTCTAAGGCCACATAAAACGTCAAACATAAGAGTCTGAATAACGAGAGAAAATCCAATAGCGTTAGGAAGACCAGGAAAGCTCCGGATCTGGGAGTTAAGCACGAGGGTCTGTGAAGACAGGGAAGAGAGATACCCCCTCTCCTACTTGTCCGAACTTACCTCACGACTGTTCCGCCTGGCTTCTGCGACGAGTTGGTATCCATAGTTGCCTCTCCTAGGGATCTACACAGGTGGCTGCGGAGGGGAATCCCGTGGCACCTGAGGTTGACGTTGCATCACTCTCGACAGTACTACTGGAGGGCACCCTTGCGAAGCTTGGGGGCTTGCACCGGCGTAGGCTGTTGTTAGGAGGTCAGCGTAACTTCCTCTGTTACCTTCGCTGATAGGACTGGGCCGTCATTATCCCAGACTATCTTCGGAAGGCCCCTGACTCCACTTTCTTGTATTTTGGTGTCCGGTCCTCATCACCCGGAGCGGAAATAATTGGAAGTTGTTTGACTGGCTGTATCTTTAGGGACTTTATAGCGAGTGCTCTTTGCTCCTTGTATATAGTTGGCTTTAGGTATTTTTGTCTAGTCACATTTGGACTTTGTGGTTTGAGTGACTGGCTTACCACTCTACCGATCTTGAAAGGCTTTTGGTCGTTCTTTCGGAAGTTGTGGGGTTGCCTCCTCAAGGGCAAAGGTTTTGATTGCTTATCCATATTCTTTGAAGAGTTATTTATATATTCCCGGAAGGGAAAGGGTCTTTGGAACAGTTAGATATGGCCAATATTCCTGTGGAAACCAACCAAGGTGCCCTCCCAAAAGGGGATCCTTATGCTTTTCCTTTCTTTGGAAACGTTGGTACTCCCTTGATGGCCACTTTGAATATTCCTGGGTTGAATGTTGGACTACCCGTTTGGCTGTGGTCCACTCCGAATATTCCAAATGCTCTTGAAGCTTCTCAGATGAATGCTTTATTTCAGGGGCATCACATGGGTGCTAACTATTCATCTTCTTTCAAAGAGAAATCTGGGATTCCTTCTTCTCCTCCTTCTTGCAACAAGAAATCTAAAAAGAGGAGAAAGAGGAAGTCAAAGAAGAAGAATAATTCTATCCTTTCATCTTCAACCTCTGTGAGTCATGTTGGAGATGAGTCTTCAGCCACTGCAAGTCATGCTGGGGGCACAAGTCTAGTCACTGCAAGTCATACTAGCACTTCATCTTCAACCTCTGCGAGTCATGTTGGAGATGAGTCTTCAGCCGCTGCAAGTCATGCTGGGGGCATGAGTCTAGTCAATGCGAGTCATACTAGCAAAGAGTCACCGACCTCTGCAAGTCATGTTCAGGACACTCCGCCAACCACTGCTAGTCATGTTGGCGGAATGGAGGTTGATAAGAAACCTGGACGTAGAAGTTTTAAACCTAAGTTCCCTTGTAAGATATGCAAGGGAGACCATCTTACTCATTTATGCCCTAGTATTCCAGAGGTTCAAAGGACATGGTCCAAGTCTGAAAGTACTTCTACTCCTAGCTCTGATATGGTTTCTCATCAATCCCATCAATCATTGGTTGATAATGTGGTAGAGCCAGTGCAATTGCTGGCCGATTACACTCCTCTTTTGGGGGGTGAAGTGCCTAACAAAAGAGTCTGTTTGATCTCTAGTACAGAGTCTTCTAGTATAGGGGGCATTCCGGTTACTTCGAATGTTCCCCCTCCAAGTGCTAAGAGTGTTTCCTTTGATTGGGATAGTCTTGTTGAGCCTCGTCTTCCTTCCGCTGCACCTTTCCAAATAAAGGTCAGAGTTAATTCCACAAATGTCTATCGATGTATGGTGGATGAAGGATCCTCTACAAGTATTATATCCTCTTTGACTTGGAAAGCTTTGGGTTCCCCAAAGTTGTTGACAGCTTAGAGTCAGTTGTTAGCCTATGATAGAAGGCCTGGTGAATCTATGGGTGTTCTTCCTCAATTGCCTATCACTTTAGGTGGGAAGACTGTCTTAATCGATATGATGGTGGTTGATAGCCCTTTAGACTTTAATATGCTACTTGGGTGTGATTATGTCTATGCTATGAATGCTGTGGTGTATTCACTCTTTCGAGTAATGTGCTTTCCTCATAATGGGAATATTGTCACTATTGATCAGCTTGCATCTGATAATCACCACCCTAATTCGACTTTACTGCAGAATGCCCCTTGGTTTGTTCCAAGTGTTCAAGTAGACTCTACCCCGCCACGGGTCAATTATGTGGCATTGAATCCTCAATGTTCAATCGCTTCTAAGAAGGATCCTTTGACTTATTATTCTCTTTCTTGGGACTTGGTCCCGACAGTTGACCGAGAGATTCTTCCTATAGGGACATGGGACCCTTTAATTCCCTCTTTTGATCCTTGTAGTTCTCATGATTTCTCAGATCTTGCTTTGCCTTCACAAGAGGAACTCTTTGAAGCCATGAGTTATGACTACCAAAGGAACCCTTGGCCTAAGCCCTGCAAGGGGTTTGTTCAGCAGAACTATTATCTGTAAGCCGCAAGGCTGCGTGGTTCCCTGTACCATATTGTATATATGAGGTACGCATTTTCAAGTTTTGTATTCTATAACACAAAGATTTTACATGAAGTTTATATGTGGGATGCATTAACTTCTCGTCTAGTGTTCTTATTTATGTTTACAGAACTTGAAAGATTTCTCCTTTGGAAGTTTATGGTTGGTCCATTCTGACAGGTATTGGTTCTCGAAACTGGCATATAGGTTAGGTTTTTCCACCTGCATTGTGCATTTATCAGTTTCCTTTCCCATTTTGCCTTAGGATCGACCCCACCAAGTTATGGTGCGGAACCTTCTCATTGCTTAGAAGTATCATGACTTGTGTGGTAGAGCCTACCTTATCATGGGTGCCCTAGTTAGTACCTTATTGTCGCTTGGCACTCATGCAGATTTTTGTCCTTAGGTTTAGGAGTCCTCTGTAGTCCCGCCATGACTTATGCGTTGAATACTCATTCCTCTTTGCTTCTTCGCTTTGTTCTGGCCTTATACCCTAGAGGCTCCTATGTGTGTCGAGTTGTACTTCTGCATTGCATGTTGACCATTTGCACCTTTTGGCCTAGAGCCGGCTTCACTTGGACTCGTGTTTAAGCCAACTTTTGACCATGACGTCTACAAAATCAACCTTGCATACCTTTGACTTCTGTAGCTTGACATACCCTGATCCGTGGAAGGAACATACCTCTGAGTGTCACTAACCAATTTTCATCTCCCTGCATTGAGCATAGGAACGTTCCTTTCCCAGGAACTAGATCATCTGTTTCACCGACACTCGTTCTTTCCACTGTACCATAGCATTCTTTTATTCTTTTTCCGGCTTAACAGAAAAAGACAAAAAAATTAAATATTCCAAAAAAGAGCGGGAACAGGGACATTATTTCCATTTATTATTGGCAGCTAGAGTCAGTCGTGTCGCCCTTGAATAAAGCACTCAAAACAAAGTCTCCTCCGCATGGGTGGGATTTAGTTTGACTTAGGTATGCCATAACCTTGTTATTGAGTCAGTTCTCCCCCGATTGGTTATCTCTTCCAATCATATGGAGGGTTCGTTCGTGCCTCCTGCATGGCGAACTTATACAGAGTCATCATATGCTGCCACATAGTCACATTGAGTCGTGCTTTTGTTCAAGGGAAGTTAGCCTGAGTCAGCCTCTCTGCAGTGTCTCTTGACTCATTTTTCAGTCGACCATCCCTGGTTGTCAGTATCATGTCTATCATCACATCAGCTATATTGGTCCTTTACTCGTGCCGGTTTGAGAAGGTCCCCATTGACTTCTTGCTGGCAGGGTCTTGTCCTTATCGACGACGACACCTTGCTCTGAGGACAGGCCTAGAGCCGCACCCTGGCCCTATTTTCATTATTGATAGGTCACCTTGTGCTCAGCATCGATCAGTATCATGGGTCTTTGACTGAGTGGTTTCCCTTGTGTTCGACATCAGCATACATTATCACACATTGGGATTCGTGCAGTACCTTGGTTTCCATTTGACCCTATTGGTGGATACCTCGCCTTGTGTCAGCTTTCATTATTGGTTGGTTCAGAGGGTTTCTGCCGTGCGCTAGCCACATCTTTTGTACACCGGAAATGTACTTCGGTTGGGTTACTACATCTTTTTCGTCCGATTCCTTCCACATTATTGGCCTACGGGTTACACTCGCGCTAGATTGATGGAGGATGCCTTAATGCCTTCCTTCTAGCGGATCTTTCCCTATCGACTCTGACTCATTGCTCTGGGGCAAAGATCTAGAGTCCATTTGGCAGTACCTTGGGGTTTGCAGTCATTAGTGGCAGATCCTTCGCTATCGACAATGGGAAACCATCATTGTCTCCTGATCGATAGATTCTTACAGGTGTTCGACTTCAGCTCATCTATTCACACTTGTTAGATTGTACTGGGTACCTTGACGCTCATTATCATTATCGGTGAGTAGTCTCGCGTTTGTTAACGGTATACATCAATGACCGGTAATCAAACGATTTCTCACATGGTCGACTTCAGATCATTTATTCCCATGGTGTAGAAATGTACCACGGCGGTCGGTGAAGACCTCAGGTTGTATCAGCATTCATTGGTTCACTTGACAGTTGCTCCTGTTGCTGCTAGTTGATACTACTCCACCTTATATGTTGCAGTCAGTCATGGCGACATTCTATATGCTGGCACCTGAGTTTGTAGTGTAGTACCATCCTATTCCATCATGTTCAGTTGGTACCTTTTGGGATCAGTCTTTGATATCAGTGATCCGTTGCATCTTTCAGCATCATTGACAGTCTTATATGTGATATTCAGACATGTACTTGCTCATTATGATCAGATGATCCATTATGTATCTTCCAGTCATTTATACTTGTATACTTAGTGGATCCGCTTGTACTTGATATGCGGACATGCTTTACTTTTTCTGAGCATGGGTATGCCCGCCTCAGACAGTGTTTCTTTCTGATCTCCTTTTGGTGGCTTGGCAGGCTGAATTCTGGTGAAGTCCTCCTTGGTTTCTCGACAGACTTCCTTTCCATGTACTTACATAATATATTTCGGCCATCATGTTCCCCTTCTAACCTCATATATTAGGGGGCATCTCTTATAGATCCAAATCTCACTTTTATGGTTTGTGATGCTGCACTCATGGCCTAGGGCAACCCCTCCTTCCAGACCTGGTCCTAAAATTTAAAAAACAGTGTTTTATCCCTTATACGCGACATTGCCCTGAGTTAAACGCGTGTACACGCGGGTCTGTGTATACCCAACCCGCGTGTATGTATTAAAACACTTAAAAAAAATAAATAATTCCTTATTTTCGGGCGGAGATCGCGGGTTTTACCTGCTGATCACCTATTAGTGCCCGTGGCCCAACTGTTCCCAACCAACTCCTAACTAAAAAACTACTTTGGAGATTGTATAAAAAGACATCAAAGGGAAGGCCTAAAAGAGAGAAAAAAGAGAGCAAGATTATTATGCTGAGATTTTCCCCTTAGACCAGGTCTGAAGTCCTTGGTGCTTTCTGCACTTCCCCCACTTTGCATAGGAAACCCTTGTCTCCTGGTGTATAGGTGATCATTCATCCTTTATATCACCATTGAGTAAGACTTGGAAGGAGCTCTTATTGGAGGCTTGAGGCTGGAACGAATCTGGGAGGAAGCTTTTCTTGGAGCCTGCTGAAGGTGTTTCAGGTGAAATCTTTCCGTCATATGTACTTTACTTGCCTTTATATAAAGAAACACGTCTTGGTTCCCGAAACAATCTTTCTTTATGCTTATGAGATTCTTGTTTTGAATTCTTATGCAAGTAGTTACTTAAAGATTTTTATAACTAACTTTATAGCATGAAGATGGTTTATGTATAAGTATTTGTCCATGTACTGTTGTGTTCTTTGATTTGTTTGTTTTACAGGTCAAAGGAGAAGAAGGGAACTCCAAGAAGGGTTTGGACCCTAAAGGCCTTCTCGAACGTAGGACCTTAGGTACGTACCCTCAACATTAGAATTTGCTTATAGTAAAGATAATGGCTGTGTGTGTGTTTCTTTGAATAAGCAATTTTCAGTCTGGTAGAGTCTTAACCCAAAGGACCCTAGGGGTACTTTCCCCTCAACCACCCCTATAATTGTATCGGGTCCACCTTTGGCTGCTATCGTAATCTCCACCGTCGATATGGGTGTTCTTCGATCCAATGTCATCATGCAATTTTGGGCGGCTTAGGAGTATGGAGGTTACTCACTCAGAAAGGCGGTTTTCCTCTCTCCTTTTCCACCCACATGTCGACCAGTCTATGGGATCGGGAGGAGTAATACCAAAGCCATTCACTGCTTGAGGCCTGCCCAAAATCTACCTTTACAGAACTAAAAATCTATGCAATCAGGCTTATAATTCCCCTTCGGGTCCGTAATACTGCTTTGGGTGTCGTTTCTTTGTATTTTAGTTTTTACACTGAAAAATGTTAATACATAGAAAAATTTGAATTTCTGATTTTCAAATTTTATACCTCTGGGTTTTGAAATCTCATTGGGTCCGACATTTTTATTGGCACTGGGGTTTGTTGATCGCTGATCTCCGATTTTGGTGATTGCAATGTCACTCAGCCAAAGGTCCTGCCTTAAGTCCCATGCCATCACCGATCTACCGATTTCAGTGATCACGATGTCGCTTGGCCTAAGGTTCTGTGCATCACCGATGCCAATTCACCAATCTGATCATCGGTGATTGGTGTATCGCATTATCACAATCACTAGTTCTAGGGTCACGATATTGCATATGGGTCTGCCTCCGATCCAACATGTCAAGGATCGGCGATTAGGTGTTTCTCTTGTTTCCACGTAAATACGCTCTTTTACCCTAGTCCAATGTGATTTCCCTTTATAAGGGTTTTTTCCCATTTTAGAGGATTTTTCCTCTTTTTCTAAAGAACATAGGGCATCTTATTTTAGTAATAACTTCTGCATCCTAAGTCCATTTTTGCCCATTCAAGTTGCAATAGATTCAAAATGAAAATATCTTTGCAATGGGGCTATGTCTACTAAATTCCTTGGACTTTCATTTTCCTCTGTGAGGAACACTTAGACTTAGGAGTCTATCCAAAATCCATTTTGGATCAAATATAGTAGCAGGAAATATTATTTGGTAAATCCTAATCAAAGTAGAGGTAAAATACCTGCAAGAGTTATAGGAGAGAAGAAAGTGGGAAGAGATTATATCAAAACAAAAGGCTTGTATCCAACGGATGCATGAAGGGAAAAGAAATACAAGATTATTTCAAAATTGAATTTTGTAGATTAGGCACCATAACCAAATATCTTCACTATTAGACTTGAATTGCAGGAAATTGGAGACCCACTAGGAGATAGTGTAGGAACTGGCCCATTTCTACTATAATATCCTTTTTAAACCTAGGGATGATAGAGCTAGGTCTATTTAAATAATATCTAGGTTTATTCCATAGTTAATTATGACAAATCATAATGAAGTGATGCTAAGGAAAATAAAATATGAAGACATGGAAGCTACGGTAAAGGTGATGTCCCACAACAAATCTCCATGACCAAATGGATTAACTGTGAATTTTTTTTTAATCTCAATGGTAAAATTTTGGGGAATAGGTGTGGAAAGCAGTTGATGAGTTTAGATAGTCCATAACGATATTCAGATCAATGAACAATACTTTGCTTACCTTACTGCCCAAGAAAGAGAAAGTGGAATATCCTAGTGGATATAGACCCATTAAATTATGCAATTCCATCCACATGGTAATTACTATGATAATATACTAGACTCAAGTCATTCCTCCATAACATAATATCTCTAGAGTAGACAAGATTTGCATAGGGAAGAAAAACCTTAGATGGTATTCTTGTTGCTCATAAAGCGATTCATTCTTTAAAGAGAAGAAAGAGACTTGGAATTATGATTAAATTAGATTTATCTAAAAAATATGATAATCTAAACTAGAACTATTTTTGCAATATCCTTTATAGAATTGAATTTGCATAACAATGGATTTAATGGATTTATAATATTATAGCCTCAATCTTATTATCAGTGTTCGTAAAGGGATCTCAATCTTCCCTTTTCACTTCCTCTTTTGAGGTCAAGCAAGGTGTCCCTCTCTCACCATTCCTGTTCATCTTGGTAGTTGATGGATTGGGGGGATCATTCAAGGAAGCAACAAATAAAAATAGGCTATTCAACCTTCAACTATACTTAGAAGAACTACCCTTAACCCATCAACACTTTTTAGATGATAAATGGGTTGAGGGAAACCTCTAATGAAAGAATCTCACACCTTCAATAATATCCTTGGCATGTTAGCCACAACCTCAAGTATGGATATTAATAGAGACAAGTCACATGGATTCTTATTTAACACACCAGTGACTATCCCACGCCATGTGGTCCATATCTTGGGGATTCAAGTTAACAAACTCACCTCTAAATATTTAGGCACTCCCTTAGAGAAAAAAACTCTTAAGTCGATCCTCTGGGAAGAGCTTCTCACAAAGTTCAAAATAAATCGGTTAGTTAGACCTTTCGCTCCTTGAATATAGTTGGGAATCTAGTTTTTCTCACGATGGTACTCAAAGATATCCCAATATACTCATGTTCATTTATGATGGAAGTCACCTATATTCTACAAGAATTCAGAACAATATAGAAATCTTTCCTATGAGATGACACTTAGTTAGAAAGGAAGTGGCCACTAGTAGCAGAAGATAAAATATCTAGACTAAATCTCAAGGGTGGATTGGGTTTTTTCTATCCATTTGTTATCGAAACTATATTGGGTGCAAAAATTTGGTGGAGGTGGCTGCAAGGGGACGAATATATTTGAAAAAGAATATGGAAGAGTAATTATGCCCACAAAACCTCACAAAACTTGATCAAATTGAACATCACTAATCCTGGTTTGTCATTTTGGAATTTCGCAAGAAAAGAAATGAATTTGATACAAAAGCATTGCTTTTGGGAGATCAAAAATGGATGTATTGCATTATTTTGGGATGATTCGTAGTAACAATTACGAAAAGTAGGGGAACAAGCTTATCCTAAAAGGCTAAGTGAACAAATGGTAGCTCAAGGGAGAATAACAATGAAAAATTATTGGATTGAGTGGGCTTTCAATTTGAGTTGGAGTAAATGGCTCATGCCAAAAACTAACACCTTAAACCTAATAGGGTAGTTTGGAAGCTATATTTTCATTTCATCTCCACAATATTTATTTCCTTTCTTAGGTCATATCAACATTATAAGTCCTGATGATGAACCAGACTTAGTGGTTTGAAATGCATTGACCTGAAGAATTCCAATGTGATTTTCCTGAAGATTCTATTTATAAATATATCTTAGAGTAGTTTACAAAAGCATAGCATCCTTGTTAGCAATCAAGAGGATAAAATTCAATAAGGGTATAGATCCAAATATATCTTCTCAGTAAGTGAAGCATATCAACTAGAATTGGGAAATCAATATATACAACAAGAGGATGTATAAGTTAAAATATGGAAACAAAAGTTATGGCCAAAAACATCCATTTTCCTCTGTCTCTTGTTATAGAATAAACCACTAGTGTAGGAAAATATCCAATTTATTTTTTACCATGAACCCTCTTGATGTCACCTATGATTGATGCACTCAAAATATATGGAGCACTTATTTAATTGTTTTGATTTTCTTTTTGGGACTATGAAATAAAATATCTTATTTTTTTTTGAGAATGGATAGACATCCCTTGAGTATATCTAATATTATAGTTCGATGGTGATCTCAATATTTCTCCATTCCAGTTCCTAACTGTATTTGGATCTTCTCACCTAGATTCATCCTTTGTAGAATTTGGAAAGAATGTAACCAAATAATCTTCAAAGGGGAGTCAGTTTATTTTGACTCCACCTCATAATCCATAGTTACAGAAATTAAGGAATCAATTTTAGCTCTATCCCAGTCTCCACAAAATTAGAAGGTTTCCAACCAATAAGAAACAATTTTGAAGGAGTGGTTCCCCTCTCCTCCTAAAGGAATTCAATCTTCCCATATCTCCTCTATATAAGATTCAATCCCTCTCAATTTGATTCCCTCCCCGCCACCCCAATTTTTGAAATTGAACTTTGGTGGTGTAGGCAAGGGAAATGTAGGGCCTATAGGATATGGGTGAATAATTCAATACCACCTTGTGTTTATCTATTCTGGTATAATTGGTATTAGCAACAATAATTCCATAGAACCAATGGGTCTTTTTATGGGGTTCGAATATTCCCATGCTCAAGGATTCTCTAAGATTCTAGTGGAAGAAAACTCCCAAGTTGTTATAGATATTATTTGAAAACTCCATAATTGATCCCACCTTCATAAGGTATCATCAAGATGGAGGTTGGAATCCATTTTTGAACATGTATCCTCCCTGATATCTTTTATTCCTACTCTAATTCTTGGCCATGTTTGGTGAATAAGGAACAAAATTGCAGACCTGATAGCGAACCATGGCTATTTTGAATCCTCTTCGCAATTGGCTTCAAATTGGAATATCCTAGTAGATTCACCTTTGAAGGTGGATGGTTGGAAATTAGCTTAGAAGGACTATACAATCTCATATGGGGTGACAAATGTGACATAGGGGGTGAAAGGGGGGTGAGACACCACTATCCCACCTAGAAAATGAGCCAGATAATGTGGTGCTTGCCTTAGTGAAGATTAATGCACTCAAAGTATGAGAATTATGGACACAAGAGAGTTATTATCATTAATTTGAAAGAAAAGCCAACAAGCTAGAAATGGTGAGAGAAGAAACTATATTTGTGCAATTGTAGAAGTAATAATTTCACCCAAGTTATTAAATTCACAATAGTGGAATGTTGAATCTCTAGTTACAGACAAAGGGAAGCAATTGGTGGAGGTTGCATCCACCTCGCTGGTGATTAACGAGATTAAGATGGTAGCAAGTTAGGAAGGGTCCTGCAAGGTAGTGTTTCCAAACCCCCCCCCCCCACTAGTTTCTTTATGCATGCAATTGGTTTCCTCATCCCTTCGACATGGCTTCATCGACTACCTAGTATTAGTCAATTTATCCCTCACTTTTCTTTGCTTAAATTAATTTGGCATTGCTATAGGGGAATTTATGTGGTGTCCAAGCAAGTGTGGTGGTATTTTATTTTTCTATCCTTACTCTCCCTTACCTATTACTCCAAGTGAAGCTTTCCTCTTTTACTATTTAACAACTCCTTGAGTGAGTTTCTAAGCCCATTCCCCTGATTTTGGTATACGAATTTCAGCCTTTTTCTCCACCCTATCATACTAGTGTTGTTTCCCTTTTTCCTTGGAGGTTATCCAATGGTGAGGAAAGTACCTGCCTTTTGGTTTTGTGATATTGGTGCTAGGTTGTTTTGTGTGGGGAACATGTGGCTAGTAGGATGATCTCTTGCTACTCATTTTTTGGTACTTCTTCTCCTTTATCCAAGGAATTATTGGGGCTATTCTATTGCCAAAGGATGGATTTTTCTGTAGTTTATTGTCATTTCTAGTGGTTTAAGCTACACTAGAATTATGTGAGTGGTGGAATTATATGTTTTTTTTTTACGGTACTAGAAATCCATCAACTAAGGGGGTCTCCCCAGTATGAAGTCCCAATTAGAGCTCACACTATTTGGAGTGGGAGCCCCTAATGAGCCTCATCACTGGGTAATTATATGGGCCTTAATTCACCTCCTAGCTTAGTCAAACAAACTATTCTCATAACTTATTGCATACTTTTGATTATATCTTTTTTATGAGATGAGTTAGAGTTTGATATTTTGCTTTGTGGTCTAATGTGCATTTAATGCAGGATTAAAGGATAAAAGCAAGGAATTTTGGCAAGGACCATGGTAACAGATCAAATGGGACAAGGGAGAGGGATTATAGGAAGTAAATCCTCCTCATTTACTACCCCTCCATTTGAATATTCTTGCATCATCTCAGAGTGCAAACAGCTAAATCATGATGACTAGAAGGAAGCCAAGCGAGTGAACGAAAAAGCACCAGTTTATCTCGATTTTGGGAGCCGAGTCTCACTAATTTTAAAGAAGTAGTTGGAGACTTTAGATGTATAAGTAGAGTGGTCTAGGACCTCAGTAGGATTCATATTTTTTATTGTAAAACTCTACTCTATTTTCAAGCTGCAAGACTTGTGACAATTTTTGATGTAATCCTTTCTTTTGGTAATAAGAATGCGTTTTTGATTTAATACAACACTGAGTTAACTCATAGGGCTGAAGCTTTTGGGTTAGGGACTAATGCTAGAAGCCAAGGCTCCTCTTTATTGTACATGTATGCTAGTATAGATTCATAGTTTAATTGTTCATTTTCTTAGTAGATGCATTTCCATTACAACAATGTAGATTAGATTGGTTATGTGATAGTTTGCTTCCATTTGTGCCTTATTTTAATTAGAAGGTTAGAAAGGAGAAAAAGGACCACCATAATGTTGGTAGCAGGTGTCTCAGCCTCACTTCCTCCCTCTGGGACCATGACTTGAGGAAGGGACCCTTCAGCAGCCCCAAAAACACAGATTTCTAGTTCTTGCATGAGCTTTGGAGTTTGTTGTCTTTGATTCAGTATTTGGTTCATGTTTCAAGGCACATTGCATTGTCATATTTTTCCATATCCCTTTCTGCAATAATATCTCACTTGTTCTTTCATTCCCTTCATCAACTTTCTTCATGCATAATATAGGCAATTGATTGATGCTTTTCTAGTTTATGAAAATGTATCTTGTTGCATAGTTCTTAGAAGATACACATGTTTTAAGAAAAGTAGGTACTTAAAGAGGAGACCCCACACTTCATCACCAACAACCACCTTCCAATTCATCCACCTTAGCCATTTCTTGTTACACCATCACCCTCACTAGTTTTTTTATCATTTTTTATTCAAATTCCCCTAAATGCATTGAGTGAATCTAGCCATATCGTATCTTGGATATTGACTCCTGAGTGCTCCTAGACCTTCTAACACTCCATCCCACTCATCACATACCTTTTCCAAGCTTCCCAACACCTCCAACAGCTCACAATTAGCTCTCAGTTGTATCCTGTAGTTTTCCTGTAATTCCTACAGGATCATCTTGTAGGTTTCTAGTACATCACGTAGGTTTTCCTGAAACGACCTGTTTTGAGGCAGAATTGATGGGAAACCTCTAGGAACTCACATAAATCCTCTTAGGACCCTTCCACACCATCCAACCACTTCATAAAACTTCTAGCCATCCTCCATCACCTTCCATTCACCTGTCACATCCACAAGAACAATTAATTTGCAGACTTGATTTTTCCTAAAAAACAAAAAAAGTGAAAACAGATTTAGTTTAGTTTTTTTCTTACACACTAGTATGGTTTGTTGCTCTTTACTTCTACAACTTAGATAATAACATTTGTTTAGTGTTTATTTAGCAAGTCTTCTTAGCATAACTGTTTAAATGGTTAATTAAGATATGGTGTGATTTATAATTACATGTTGTTTTCTTCATTACTGCAATAGAGTAGATCTCTTAGAGTAGATTTTTTCTTCTTCCATCAAAGAATCAAGATTCTTCAGACTCTATAGAAGTCTATACTGGAACCCCTTAGGTCTCTCACCTCCAAGTTTGTATGAACCCTAGGTTGATAAGTAAAGTTGGTAGCCTAGGAGTTGCAACATCCTTGCTACAATACTAGTGCTCATCACTTTTTGGAATCATTGTCGGGGAGGTGTTTGAGTAGAATGTGATTGCTACTTTCTTTTCTTCTATTTATTGTCGTCAATATTTTTGCGTTAGTTTATTTCTGCAAAATTAATCTAGTTTCTTCCTTTCTTTCATTGTCTATTGTCTACTTTCCTTTCTATTTTGCAAGTAGGATTTCAATTCAACAAGTAGATTTTTCATTCTGTAAGTGATTTTAATTCAATCAGCAATTTCATTTCTGCAAGTACTTTCCAATTTAAAAAAAAATACAAAACCAACATAAAAACATTTCCTTTCACACATCATAGGAATAGGGACAACTTTGGGAAATTTTTGCCAAATACCCCCACTGCATCCAACATCCAACCTTCTCTCTTCTTTGATGGATGTGAACTAGAGGAACCTTTAGGTGAGAAACCTCACATATTTGAAGAACCTATAGGGGAAGAAGAAGAATAGGAACCCATTCCTACTGAACCAATGGATGAAAATTGAAATGATAGAGGGAATAGAGAGAGAGTTGAGGGTGCCTTACCCGTCAGGGAAACCAATGGTGACACTAAGATGAAAAATATAGGCCCCTCTGCCCTACCTCATTTCCATGGCTTGACCACAAAGGACCCCGACACTTTCCTATTTTATTTTGTTTTTATATGCTGAACCTATGACTATACATATGATGAGTAAAAGTTTAAACTATTTCCATCCACGCTAAAGGATGCAACATTGCACTGGTTCATGGGCTTACCTGGAGACAACACCACAACTTGGGCTCAGATGCAGCAGGCCTTTAACAACAAATATCGAGACTACTATACTTGAAAGGATACTAAAGAAGAAATTTTTAGGATGACCATATGCTAGGATGAATTCTTAGAAGACTGTGAAGAAAGATTCCATCTTAGTTACAAAAGAGCCAGGTGCACACTTGACCATGAGTCACTAAAGCTGGTCCTGCTCAAGGGAGTAAGAGAAGATCTTTTGGATACCTTACATTTGTTAGGAGGAGGAGATATCTACAAATTACCCTATGAGGATATCAAGATTGTCTTTAGAAACCATTCTAGGGTGTCCAGGAAAAAGGGTAGGGCAGTCAACGTATGGTTAGTACATCATCTTCCAACTCATCCGTCAAGGGTGAAATTGGAAATATGCTGGAATATTTCAAAAGTGATATGCTTCAAACCTTGCCTTGCAAATGGACACCATTAACATTAAAAGTAAGCAAGAGGAAGAAGAGAGAGCCTTGTCCATCTTTTGTCCTAGATGCACCAGGAGGCATACTAGGAATGAATGTCCATTGAACTGTATTGAAATTTTCTCGGTCTATGAAGAAAACCACTCCATAGATAAGTGCCCTTCTTTACCCAGATTCAAATTTTTATATCAAGGAGTTGAAGGAGTCACTAAGTAGCTTTGCTACATTAACCAAAGGAGACCTCCTCGGCATAGACAATACCAGTAGAGCATGCAAGGGTCATCCCATGCATATTACAACCCCAACCAAACCATAGCTATAACTTATTGGGGACCCCCTACTCATCCTTCTTGGTATACACCCGTTCCTTGGTCCTATGCATCTCAATATCATTCCCAACTAGCTAACGAGTCATTTCAAACTGACGCTCTACCACAACCTCAATGGAATACACCACTCCACGGGTGGAGGCCCCACTACAACAGTTCCCCAGCTCTATTGCCTCCACCACCCACCCAACCACAAATCCTACACTCTTCTCCACCAAATAAACCCCAGATGCCTACCCAGCCAAATTCAAACCCCAAAAATAGTAGGCTCAACAAGTATACAATCGAGAGACATCATATCCAGCTTATGCTGTGGATATCTAGGATATTAACCTAAGATATGAGAGAGTTCTCTCAGATAACCAAACCCCCCCAACCTAGGGAGGTTGATGAAGAAAGAGAGGAAGGAAAACTTAAAGTAAATCCACCCTTTCCTCAGAGATTAACCCAACCACTCTAGCCTACCCCAGAAGAAACTGAACTTTTGGGAGAATTGACAAATCTATGTGTAAAGATACCCCTTCTCTAGGCAATAAAATATGTTCCAAATTCCAATAAGTTGATTAAGGGGAAATGATTCAAGCATCCAGGGAGGTGAAAAAGGGATGCCACTACCATTAATGTCATTGGGTAGCTATCTGACTTAATGCTGGGGTAATATGTCCAAAATATTTGGACCCTAGAATCCCTGTACTAGATGTGCACATCAATGGCACCATTGTCCCACACACTCTGGTTGATCTTGGGGCTGCCATTAATGTGATGACCAAGAACACCATGCTCAAGCTCAACCACCACAGGTCATTGAGGAAGACCGCAACAATTGTGCTACTTGCAGATCATTCCATAGTAATCCCTGAGGGAATTACGGAGGATGTGATGGTCTCCATTGATTCCTAGGTGTACCCTGCAGGTTTTCTAGTTCTCCAACATAAGGCTAAGCTTATTGGTTACCCTCTCATCCTTGGGAGGCCATTTTTGGTAACAACTGATTCTTACATTAGCTACAGAGTTGGGAATATGACCATCAAGAGCAGGCATATGTCCAAGTAGTTAGTCATGTACCCTCCTTCTTAGCCGTCTATAGAGCATAATTTACCTTTATGGTTGGAGGAGGAGGAAGAATATGAGGTTTATTCCGCTCAACTTTATTCTTTGGAAGTAATCATGGAAGGAGGACAACAAGATGAGGATGAATTGATTGAACACCTGCTCCAAAGTCCAGCACCTGGTTCATTACCATTAGTAGAAGAAGTAAGGGAAACCCAGAAAAATCATCCAATTGACTTATACTTGGTTGATTCCAACCCACTCTGTGTCAAAACCATATAATTCAGCCCAGAGAAAACCTTCAAAATTAATCCATATCTTTCTACTCTCGAAGAGCAGAAGCTATGCAATATGTTAAATGGAAACCTAGAAGCCTTCGATTGGACTTACAAGGAAATGAAGGGAGTACACCCCTCAGTGTGTACTCACCAGATATACATCAAATAAGGTTGCAAGCCAGTCCGACAACCACAAAGGAGGATGAATCCAACTCTTAATATATAGTCAAAGAAGAATTGCAAAGACTACTAGATGTAGGATTCATTTAACCTTTCGCTGACAATGAATGGGTCTCCCCCTTAGTGTTAGTTCCCAAGAAAAATGGTAAGTGGAGGATTTGTGTCGATTATAGGGATTTGAACAAAGCCACAAAGAAGGATCATTTTCCTCTAACTTTCATTGACCAAGTGCTATCCTGGTAGGGAAAAAGTTTTTTTCTTTCCTAGATGGATTTAGTGGGTACAACCAAATCCAAATTTGCCTAGAAGACCAGGATAAGACCACATTCACCTGTCCTTGGGGTACTTTTTCCAATAGGGTCCTTCCTTTTGGCCTATGCAATTCTCCTGCCATTTTCCAAAGAGTGGTCTTGATTATTTTCGCCGAATTAGTCCATGATGTGGTGGAAATTTATATGGATGATTTTACACCTTATGGCTATGATTTTCAAGAAGCCCTGACTAACATAAGCAAAGTACTACACAAATGCATTGAAATGAACCTATCTCTCAATCTTGAAAAATGTGAATTCTTAATGAATGAAGGGACCGTGCTAGGTCATTCAGTATCTTAGCAAGGACTGTATGTGGACCCAAACAAAATAGCCATCATCCAAAGGGTCCCACCTCCTCAAAAGCAGATAGATGTCAGGAGTTTCTTAGGGATAGTTGGATACTACCGAAGGTTCATAAAGGACTTCATAGAATTGGCCTCTCCTTTATTTTGGTTGTTGGCCAAAGATACTGAGTTTATATGGTCAAAAGGCTATCAAGAGGCCTTAGACATTCTAAAGGGTAAGTTAGCCACTGCACTAATTCTCCGAGGCCCAAACTGGGCCCTCCCCTTTCATATTCATGTTGATGCCTTACACAAAGCCATAGGAGCATCCTTAGGTTATGTAGAGTAGAAATTGCCTTATGACATCTATTTTATCAATAATAACTTGTCAAAGGCTGAGCTAAATTATACAGTGACTGAAAAGGAAATCCTGGCTATTCTGCATTCATTAAAAAAATTCAGGAATTTCATTATAGGTTATCAAACATTTTTGCATACTGACAATGTTATAATCAAATATTTAATGAACAAACCAGATGTGAATTCTTGAATTATAAGATGGTTGCTTTTATTACATCAATTTGATCTAACCATTGTTGATAAGCCTGGTAAGGAAAATGTTGTTGCAGAG
This sequence comes from Pinus tabuliformis, assembly GCA_031772625.1. Taxonomy (NCBI): domain Eukaryota; kingdom Viridiplantae; phylum Streptophyta; class Pinopsida; order Pinales; family Pinaceae; genus Pinus; species Pinus tabuliformis. The sequence continues at coordinate 1,503,194,045 of CM062816.1, forward strand.
TTTTTATCTAGGGTAAATGTGCCTGGCAAGATAGTTAGGAAAAGCACCCCCTTCACTTGGATTGGGGGAAATCTTTTAAAACTTGGCCCAGATCAACTCTTGAGAAGCTTTGTCAGAGAATAGGAAGTCTTTGACATCCTTCTGACCTGTCGTGATGGGCCTTGTGGAGGTCACTTTGCAGCAAAGAGGAAAACATTCAAAGTGTTACAAGCAAGCTATTACTGGCCCACTCTTCATCAGGATGTCAAAAAGTACATTAGTCAATGTGATCGGTGCCGGAGGATGGGAGCCCTACTCCAAGAGATGAAATGACCTTGCAGCCTCAAGTGACTTTCGAGCCATTTGACAAAAGGGGCATGGACTTAATTGGGCCTATCAACCCTCCTTCAAAGAAAAAACAGTACATTATTGTGTGCACTAATTATTTGACTAAGTGGGTTGAAACCAAGGAAATTAAGGTAGCAACAGAAGAAAAGGTGGTTGAGTTCCTAAGGGAGAATGTATTCTACAAATTTGGGTACCCTAGAGAGCTAGTCACAGATCAAGCCAGCTAGTTTACCTCCAACATGATTGAAACCCTGATCAGTATCATAAGATCAAGCATAGGAACTCCACTCCCTATCATCCATAAGCTAAAGGTAAAGTGGAGGTGACCAACAGGGTATTGGAGGGCATCTTAACCAAGGTAGTGAGCAGCAACAAGAATGATTGGACAGAAAGACTAGTTGAGGCCACCTGGGCCTATAATACCACATGGAATATGACCACTGGATCCACACCCTATGAGCTGGTCTATGGGAAAAATTCCCTGCTATCCATTGAGTTTAACACATTAAGGATTGTAACGCAACTAGATTTGTATCTCAACAATGCATAGAAAGAGAGATTGTTCCAATTGAATGGCTTGGATGAATTTAGAATGCAAGCCCTCCTACATACAAAGATAGTTCAACTTCATTGGAATATCTGGCATAATAAACATATTAAGGAGAAGCAATATCATGAGGATTGTTAGTGTCAGTCTTTGAAACCTTCCTTCAGTGATCAAACATGATCTTACAAAGTGATTTTAAGGTGTCAAGGTCAAATTTTTTCATTTCAGTGAGTCTTCAAGCAAAATTTGGTCACTAGGTATTAAGTCTAGGGTTTGTTTTCACTCCTTTCAAAGTTCTCCAAATGTTAGTCCATGTCGCCATTCAGCTGAGTGTACCATCATTTAGAGGGTTTTCATCATCATGTCAGGTTCCAATGGGTCATTCTACACCCTTTTCATGCTTCAGTTGTGCCTAGGTAAGGTTCATTTCCCTCTCCTAGGGTTTTGAAGGTAGTTTCTCTTGGATGGTCAAATCATCAACAAAACTTGTATCCTAATGTTCATACACCTTCCCCTATCCTTAATGTACCTTATTAAACACTTCCCATCACTGATATACCTCAAATTCCTCATTTTCACACAAACCCTAGTTTCTTGCTACAACTTGACAATTTTCTAGGCTAGGCCTGTGTTTTGCCCTTGTGGACCCCTTCCCTTTACTCAATATTTGAAATTACACTTTCCGCTACTTCCTAACCTCCGTCCATACTTCCCAAAATTTTCTCAAGAATTTAGAAGCCCCTTATCCCCTTCATTTCACTTCATTTCGACAAATCCCCTGTTCCACACATCGGGATAGGTTTTACTCCAATGATGTTTCTGAGCAAGAAAAGATGAATTTGGGAAAACTGGGAGAGGCTTGTATCCAAAATAGGCCAAGGAAAAAAAATGTCCTTCACTTTTTTACATAGGTGTCATGGTTTTAGAGAAATATCAAAAATACAGTTGCCTCAGGAGAATTGATGCACCTCTAAAGTGACCTTGAAAAAATCAAGATTTATCCTAGCTTGGTAGGCCAAATGACTTGCTTGATGAGTCAAATGGTAAATAGACACAAATAGATTTCCAATGAGATATCATGAGCTCAATGTAGAGTTGAGCAAGAATTTAAAACTTTGACTACAACAACACTCTAACTTTAGGTAGCCTCATTTTGCACATTTTGACTAGTCTTGGGAGATTTGACTTTTGACAGGGCAAATGAACTCCAAATTGAGAAATTCAAGATGTTTTGGAAAGCAGACTCAACAAGATTTCCAAAACTCTATCCTAAACCCAATTTGGACAGCAGGAAGGCCTCCAACAGTGGTCTGGAAAAGGGTGCTACGCATCAAATTTTGCAACACAGGAATTTTCATCTGATGCGCCGCGCCACCAGCGCTATGCATTGAGTTGGCTAAGAATTTTGCAAAAATGGCTTGAATTTTTAGTTTTCTCATGGAAAAATATGAATTCCTTCACATTTCCAAGAAATTTTGACAGGTTTTGAGCTTCCAAAAATGTCAAAGACACCTCAAAAATGACCTTTCTACCTCTTTTTGGACACACAAGAAGCGGTGTTGGGAGAACTCAGTTTTGGAGGGGCAAATGGAGGAAAAATTCAGAAATTCCACTTGTTATGGAAAGTAGATAGGAAAAAATTTCTAACAAGACAAATTGGAGCAAATTTGGTGCACGGGAAGGCCTCTAAAATCAGCTGCAAAAAGGCACTACGCATAGGGAAATCAGCACGGCACATAGGATGAAATTTGCTCATTTTGGCCAAAAACTATGTTTTTTCGCTTAGTTTCTTCATAGTTTGACTGTTCTCTTTCTAATAGTCAAAATAATGATGTAATTTGATGTGACTTGATGGATTTTTATGTAAATATGTTAAATTTTCACTCATAGAGGTAGATTCATCCATGAAATGGTAGTTTTCAACTGAATGAATCTGTTTCCTAGTTTTTAGAGGCAAGCTGTTCCACTGCCTACTTTTTAGTTCTCAGTTTAGATTTTGTTGGAACAGATCTGAAACTTATGAGCTTGACCCCTAAAGGCTAGGATGAGTTTTTTATTTCCTATATCTTGTGGTTTTTCAGTCATTGGAAAAGGTTGGGCTCTTGTGAATGCTTTGAGCGTTATTGTACATTCATCTCTACAATTTGGCAAAGGAATAGACCAGGATTTGCAGCACTTTATGGAATTCTTGTGGAAACTTGATTTGGTCTCTTTTTTTCCTTATGTAATTACGAGTTTACATGTGTTTTATGTATGCCATTATCTCTCTCTGTTCATCTTAACTAAATGAAGCAAGGATAAAGGTAGAATTCATTGATTTGCAGTGCTCTACCTAGGGTTTTGTTTAGTTATTTATGTTTTCAGCTGTTTGAAGAGGATCCCGAGACTTCATGCCCTCTTCAACTCCTCACCAGTCTAAAAGCTCTCCATCTCACTTAATTTTAAGTACCAAATCATTTGCCTACCTCGCCCCATAGAGATCTCTGCAAAATTGAGCCTATTCCCCGGACCCAAAATCTGCCTTTCACATTTGAGCCAACAAAACATCAAATTCAATAAAACTCTTCTGAACACATACCTAGCCTAAAATTAGTTTTTAAATCAGTCATCTCAAGCCTCATTGATCATATTTTGCTGAGATTGACAAGGAGAGGGCCCTCTTCCGACCTGGTAAGGTTAGCTACCAGGTTAAGCGTGGTTTGATGTTACCCTAGATCTTGCCTTTTTCAGCCTGAGGCGAATTTAGGCCCTAACATAGTGGCAACTATACTGGGGAATGAAAAGTTTGTTGTTTGCTTTACAAACTACAGATGGAGCCTGAAGTTTGCCAGGTAGCCTTCGAAACGCTCTGAACATCTGGTTAGCTTATGAACTGAACATTTGGTTTCCTCAGCAAAATATAATCAATTTCAGATCTGACTGTTGATGGTGGACAACGATCAAACACCACAAGGCTGAAATCATTCACCTGGTGACTCTAAATCAATTTCAAGATCAGGTCCAAGGACTCCACTGGAGGATGAACCTGACCAACATAAACATGAAAGGACAATATGGAAATATCAGGTATTCAAGTTGGAATTTCATCCAAGACATTTTGTTCTTTGTTTTAAATTATTTCTTCTCTTTTCCCAAGAATGTCAAGAAGGCTTTGCAAAGTATATTGTATTTGGGAAAATATCCTCGGCCTGCATTTGATTCCTTCCCTTTGAAGATTGTGAATACCAAATATTTTCATGCCTTTGAGGTTGATCAAGGCTTTTTTCCTGAATCTTGTGATGACCATCTTCAAACTGATGAACCTCAAGAGGCCAAGACTGATTCTACACCTTTTGTCCATATTCCTATACCTTGTAAAATTCCAGATCAATACAAGCCTCTGCTTTTACCTCCTATATTCCTTGCTTTCCCTAAAAATCATGATCTATATCTACCAAGATTTGATGGTGAATGTGACAACATCACTGCTGAGAGACACGTACTGAATTTTGAGTCTTTTCTCGACCTTTTTGAAGTTGATGAAGAAGATGTCATTATTAGGATTTTTTCTCTTTCTTTGCAAGGCAAAGTCAAGAGTTGGTTCAAAACCCTGCGTGATGCGAGCATCTCAGATTTATAGCAGTTTGTCAAAGTTTTCCTTGATAGGTGGGTGGTCATACAGAACCCTTTCTTGATTATAGAAGAGTATAACCAGCTGAAAAGATAGCCAAGGGAGACAGTACAATAGTCTTTTGCCAGAATTAATCAAGTCTACTTTTCGATGCCGGTTAATATAAGACCTCCTCTTGGATCTGCTCTCTTGCACTACCCAGGTGCATTTGATCCGGAAATGGAGTTTCAGCTGAGGGAAAGGAACCTTGCAACACTTGAAGAGATGCAGAACAATGTAGTAGATGTAGAGGCTAATTTGCTAATCAGAAGGGAAAAGTTGAAGGAAGAAGAAAGGAAGAATTTAGATCCAGAGGAATCATCATCTTTAGAGGTAAAGCTCAAAATTTTGGTAAGTGCAGTGGAAGAGATGATGTAGAAGATCACTACAAGGAATGATTATGATGTTCAACCCCATGGCTCGTTGATTGAAGAAGAACAAATGGTAGCTTCGAAACATCTTCTTTCTTATCCCAGTTTTCATAGATCTAATAATGATTGTTTTATAGATCATCTTGGAGAAGAGAGATCTGTTGATATGACATGCATGCTTGATGATGTGTTTTATACTAATGATTTGCCTCAGTTTGATTAGTATGATGATGATGATTATTTTCTCCAGATAGAAGCTAATCTTGCAGATGAATCAATAGCCAGTTTGTGGGAGGAGGAAGTTCATTTTCAGCAACTCGAATACAGTGATCAACCGTTGCATATCAGCTATAGAAATGAGGAGGAAAGTGCAGCAAATTTTGAAGTAAGTGAAGGATCTTTGCCTTTTTATTTTGCTTCATTTCAGTTCATCAGAGACAAATTTCATGCAATCAGAAATCAACTATTGACAAGTCTTGATTTGGACCATCTTGAGGGCAGTGAAATCCTTGTTCAAGACTTTTCATATCCAGAGTTGCAGTCTCCGAATGCCATTGATTGTCAAGTTGCAAATGAAGACTTGGAAGCTGGAACATATGATCAAATGATGCAAGATGATTCTGTACCATTTTGTTTTGAATCATTTCAGTTTCTGAAGGGAAAACTGCATAGTATATCTTCAAATGAGCAGCCTGTAAAAAATAATGTAATCTCATCGGAACCAATAGAAAATGGGTTGCAGTAGTATTTTCAAGTTTTTCATGATCCAATAGCTGATGTTTTGGATGAGTTATGTAGTCAAAGTCCTTCTCCATTAGCCAATCGTGAGATTGAGACGTGTACTTATACAAACTTGATTTGGCAGCTGGTTTCTTTGTCATTTTTAGCAGGAGTCTCGTTACAAAGCTCAGATCAAAGTTTGCATTCATGGTATGAGGAGAAGAAAAGTATTCTATTGGATGAGCTAAATCCCAGTGTGCATGAACTTCAAGATCCTTATGTAGTGTTTTTAGAGGCGGATAGAGAATCCATATCATTCAACGGATCTGTTTCCAAGTTTTCATGGGAGTTTCCTTTCAGTAGTTCTTTGTTGTTGTTCATAAGCAAGAACTTCTGGAGAATGCAAACAACAACCAAAATGCTTACTTGGTTCCATTGGTTGTTTCATTTCACTTGATCAGGTGATGAATGGAACAACTAGAGTAGGTTATATTGAATAAGCTCCATTTTGAGCATATTTTCCAGTTTGTCAATTGTCTTTTTTTTGTTTTAGTTAGTTTAAAGATAGTTTCAGCTGAGTATCTAGTTTCAACTTTTGAGAGTCTTGTTTCAGTTTTGAATTAGTCAGTTCAACTATGAGTCTTGAGTCAAATTTTCATAGTAATTGGTTTTTGGATGTTTTGAAGTTATTGACTCCATTGCCCAATGGATGAAGGCACTTGTCTGCTCTCCCAAAGATCTGCGGTTCTTGGCACCTCCAAGGAGCTACCATCCCCATTAGAGCCAATGTTAGTGTCAGTCTTTGAAACCTTCCTCCAGTGATCAAACATGCTCTTACAAAGTGATTTTAAGGTGTCAAGGTCAAATTTTGTCATTTTAGTGAGTCTTCAAACAAAATCTGGTCACTAGGTATTAGGTCTAGGGTTTATTTTCACTCCTTTCAAAGTTATCCAAATGTCGGTCCATGTCACCATTCAGCTGAGTGTACCATCATTTAGAGGGTTTTCATCATCATGTCAGGTTCCAATGGGTCATTCTACACCTTGTTGATGCTTCAGTTGTCCCTAGGTAAGGTTCATTTCCCTCTCCTAGGGTTTTGAAGGTAGTTTCTCTTGGATGGTCAAATCATCAGCAAAACTTGTATCTTGATGTTCATACACCTTCCCCTATCCTTAATGTACCTTATTAAATACTTCCCATCACTGATATACCTCAAATTCCTCATTTTCACACAAACCCTAGTTTCTTGCTACAACTTGACAATTTTCTAGGCTAGGCCTGTGTTTTACTCTTTTGGACCCCTTCCCCTTACTCAATATTTGAAATTGCACTTTCCCCTACTTCCTAAAATCCTCCCCTACTTCCCAAAATTTTCTCAAGAATTTAGAAGCCCCTTATCCCCTTCATTTCACTTCATTTCAACAAATCCCCTGTTACACACATCGAGATAGGTTTTACTCCAATGATGTTTCTGAGCAAGAAAATATGAATTTGGGAAAACTGAGAGAGGATTTTGTCCAAAATAGGCCAAGGAAAAAAATTCCTTCACTTTTTACACAGGTGTCATGTTTTTAGAGAAATATCAAAAATACAGTTGCCTCAAGAGAATTGATGCACCTCTGAAGTGACCTTGGGAAAATCAATATTTATCCTAGCTTGGTTGGCCAAATGACTTGATTGATGAGTCAAATGATAACTAGACACAAAGAGATTTCCAATGAGCTATCATGAGCTAAATTTGGAGTTGAGGAAGACTTTAAAAAGTTGACTGCAACAACACTCTATTTGCACATTTTGACCAGTCTTGGGAGATTTGACTTTTGACAGGGAAAATGAACTCCAAATTGAGAAATTCAAGATGTTTTGAAAATTAGACTCAATATGTTTTCCAATGAGCTATATTTAATTCAATTTGGACACTAGGAAGGCCTCCAAAATCAGTTTTTAAAACGGTGCTATGCATCAAATTAGTGGCACTACGCATCAAATTTTGCAACACATGAATTTTCATCTGATGCGCCGCGACACCGGCGCTACGCATTGATATGGCTAAGAATTTTGAAAAATGGCTTGAATTTTTGGATTTCTCATGGAAAAATATGAATTCCCTCACATCGCAAAGACATTTTGACAGGTTTTGAGCTTCCAAAAAGGTCAAAACAACTCAAAAATGACCATTCTGCCCCTTTTTGGACGCACACGAAGCAATGTTGGGAGAACTCAGATTTGAAGGGGAAAATGGAGGCCAAATTCATAATCATACTTTTTCTAGAAAGTAAACAGGCAAACCTTTCCAACAGGCCCACTTGGAGAAAATTTGGTGCATGGGAAGGCCTCTAAAATTAGCTGCAAAAAGGTGCTACGCATAGGGAAATCAGCGCGGCACATAGGATGGAATTTGCTCATTTTGGCCAGAAAACTCTGTTTTTTCACTTAGTTTCTTCACAATTTGACCTTTCTCTTTCTAATAGTCAAACTCATGATGTAATTTGATGTGACTTGATGGATTTTGATGTAAATATGTTAAATTTTCACTCATAGAGGTAGATTCATTCATGAAAAGGTAGTTTTCAACTGAATGAATCGGTTTCCTAGTTTTTAGAGGCAAGTTGTTCCACTGCCTACTTTTTAGTTCTCAGTTTACATTTTGTTGGAATAGCTCCGAAACTTATGAGCTTGACCCCTAAATGCTAGGATGAGTTGTTTATTTCCTATATCTTGTGGTTTTTCAGTCATTGGAAAAGGTTGGACTCTTGCGAATGCTTTGAGCGTTATTGTACATTCATCTCTGCAATTTGGCAAAGGAATAGACCAGGATTTGCAGCACTTTATGGAATTCTTGTGGCAACTTGATTTGGTATTGTTTTTCCTTATATAATTACAATTTTACATATGTTTTATGTATGCCATTATCTCTCTCTGTTCATCTTAACTAAATGAAGCAAGGATAAAGGTAGAATTCATTGATTTGCAGTGCTCTACCTAGGGTTTTGTTTAGTTATTTATGTTTTTAGCTGTTTGAAGAGTATCCCTGAGACTTCATGCCCTCTTCAACTCCTCACCAGTCCAAAATCTCTCCATCTCACTTAATTTTAAGTACCAAATCATTTGCCTACCTCGCCCCATAGAGATCTTTGCAAAATTGAGCCCATTCCACGGACCCAAAATCTGCCTTTCACATTTGAGCCAACAAAAATCATCAAATTTAATCAAACTCTTCTGAACACATAACTAGCCTAGAATTAGTTTTTACATCAGTCATCTCAAGCCTCATTGATCATATTTGTTGAGATTGACAAGGAGAGAGCCCTCTCCCGACTTGGTAGGGCTAGCTACTAGGTTAAGTGTGGTTTGATGTTACCTTAGATCCTACATTTTTCAGCCTAAGGCAGATTTAGGCCCTAACAAGGGTAATTGGGCATTGTTATATGATTCTAGGTATAAATACTTCAAGGGAAAGTTAAGGACAAGATGGCTCATACCTTATGTTGTGGAAATATGCCATGATAATGGTTCAGTGCAAATTAGAACTATAGATGAAAAAGCCATTCCTTTTCTTGTTAATGGGCATCAATTGAAAATGTACAAGAGACCTTTATCAAAACAAGAGTTCATTGATAATATCAATAGAATAGTGATGATGTTGGATCAAGTTCCAGTTCCTCCCTCATCAAGTCATTGAAAAAGTAAAATATACAAAAAAAAAAAGGACTCTAGTGAAAACCTCCATGAGGCACCTGAGTCCCATATTTGGGTTGAAAACCTTGTGAGGTGGCCCAATGATGAAGAAAAAAAAGGAAAAAAGAGAAAAAAAGAAAAGAAAAAAGAATAAGAAGATCCCTGGGTAAAAACCTTCCTTTAGGCGCCCTGGGCAAACAGCTAGGGTCTAAGGCAGCCTAGTTGTTTAAAGAAAAAAAAGGAAAAAAAAAAGGAGAAAAATATATAATTGTCATTTGCAGGTGGCGAGAAAGACAATCAAGGAGCAAAAGAGGATCCAAAGGGAACCCTGCCTCTCACATATTCATCTCCTCCACTCCTTACCATGCATTCCTCCATCATTTCTATCATTTTTTCACTCCATTTCTTTTATTTATGCAAAGACTATGTTTTCTACAAGATCCCTAATATTCCTACAGGATCCCCTGAAAACCTACAGAATGATCCTGTAGGAATTACAGTGACCCAGAAAACCTACAGGAAAAAATCTGAAGGCACATGATAGGTTTGTTAGGTCCCTAAAATTCACCCTATGCATGATCTAGCACCTCACCTCATCCACCATCATCATCACTGCACTTAGCATTCAAAACAAAAAAATCAGTTTCAACAGGTTTCTGCCAGTCTTAGAAAAAATGAAAACAGAGAGGAGTAAGAGCATTACTTGAGTATCATTTTCTCTATGCACTTCTACTCCTTCTTTCAATTCATTACACCACCCCCACAGCCCCAACCAACAACATGATTAAATAATTTTGAGGGAGAAGCAGCTACAGAACATCCTATAGGAAATCATGTAGCAGCCTATCCCACAAAATGCCAATCACACCAGCAACAGGTCTTCACTAGAATGATATAGGAGCTCCACATCAACAACATCATTAGATATTCAGCCACAGATACCTACAAAAGTAAAGAAACCATGAGTAGACAACAGGAGGAGTAAGAGGAATGACATGCAACAAATATACGAAGCAGCACCTCTAGTCTTTGACAACTGCAACCTAACATCAAAAACATAGGTAAGTATCCCACTTGCTCACTCATATAGATCATGTAGTAAAAATATGTAAGGGTTACGAGATAGTCTGTTTATAAGTGAAAAGGTGGCTAGTTAACTTGGCCATCTTCGTTTAGTCAGCACATGTAGAACCGGGTGTCCTCTCACATGTGGCTACAGTAAACTGAAAGATAGAGAAAGAGTAGGACAAAAAGTGGTTAAACTATGGATCTGTGAGGTGGGAGTTGATTACGAGGAATGGGAAATGATGAGGTGGTAGTGGGGACCAATGGTCAAAAAATGGAAAAATACCTTTGCTCCCAGCACACCACCTCACCCCAAATCACCATAAAGGGAAATAAAACATCGTTCCCATGCATTCATGCATTTCACCTCCTTGAAACTTCCTCACTCAAGTCACTCTTATAACCCAGGCCACCCACTGGAAGCAAAGATCCATCGTTCTGCACAGGAATTCCTACAGGAGCATGCATAGGAATTCCTACAGGATACAGTCTATAGGATACACAGAGACTGTCTATAGGATACACAAAGACAGGCTACAGAATAGGCATGGAAGAATTCAAGAGGGGATATCACAGGAATTGGCCACTACAACCATTCTAAAGAGGTAGGCTCCAAAATTTCATCCCCCTTTGCAAGAAAATACACTAGGGATACTCTAAAATATAGTGAATTTAACAACTGTGAGAAGTAAATTACTTACATAGTCAACTCTGTTTTGATCCTGCATTTGAAAAATTGTGTCAACCCTCTCATTTTCTCCTCAAGCTTCACCAGCAAGATGATAGGAGGGTTTAATAAGAGAGAGCCCACAAACACTGTGAGAATCCAACAACACCCCTAGGTGCTTCAAATCTTTACAAGACACATTTGGATGGGGTTTTTCAAAAAATTCACAAGGTATGATGATGAGGTGGCTCAAGAATTTTCTCAATCCCTCACTCCACACAGAAGAATCCATGCCACTGTTGTAGTAAGGCGCCTCACTATAGATCTCACCCCAGAGCTCATCAACAGGGTCACTAGACCTCCCTTAGGAATTCCATGGAGAAAATAAGACAAAGGAGACAGCCAGGTGGCAAAAAGGAAATTCCTTTTAGAAGGTGAAGAAACCACTGAGGACAAAAATAGAGCAAGGAGGGATAGCTTGCCATACCCATGGAGTGAGGCAGGTTACTAGCTCATCAAATACATCTCATGTGAGGGTAGATATAGTGTTTTTTATGACTATCATTTTAGGATCCTTGAGGAATTATGATTTTGGATAGAAACACCACCTCACTAAAGACTCAGCATACCCTATTTTTTGTTGCAATCACTCATAGACTCCAAAAACAAAGTGAAGGAAATGAATTCCCAACAATTGGCTCACCATGGGTTAATTAGGATCCTCATTGAAGATGCCCTCCAAAACCTCAGAATCCCTATAACATGGTCAGTCTTCAGAGACTTGCCAGCAGAGGATGACATTAAAGCCCTAAGTTGTGATGTTAGTCCTACTGTTAGTGAAGAGGAGGCAAAACAGGAAGAGGAATATACAGAGCAAGATAAGGTTGAGATGGATGAAGAAGAAGCTGACACATAGGAAAATGATGAAGTTGAAGAAGAAGAGGGAGAAGTGAAGCAGGATGATGAAGAAACAGAGGAGGAAACTGATAGAGATGATGAATATCCACAAGAGGAAGAAGACAGGCCAAACAAAGAAGAAGAAGGCAATAAAACAGAGGGGAAAGAACACAAGGAGGAGTCACCTAGGGTGTCTCCAGAGGCCACTGAGAGAGAGGCATCAACTTCCCTCACTACTCTTAGCACCCCAGTGAAGCAAAAAGGAAAAAGGAGGAGGAAAACCCCACTATATTTCAAAACAAGAAAGAGCACAAGAATAAAACAGGGGAAACCACAAACATCAACAACAATTCCTATTGAGATTAAAGATTCCCCTACACAAAAAGACAAAATTCCTTCCCCTAACTCACCTATCACCTATGTAGGGAGGCCTACTACTAGATCAACTTCCTCAAAGGGTAAGGCAATCCTGTAGGATCCACAGCAAAACTTACAGGAAGCAAAAACAGTGCTACAGGATACTCTGTTGAAGCTACAGGAGGCACAAAAATTGGAAAGCAAGGTAGGGGAGTAGTAAGAAGCTAAAGAGGAAGACCCAAAGACAAAGGAACCCAGCCCCCAACCTATCCTGAACTCCTATTACTAGTTTACTAAAGGAGGCAGAGTAATACCTCAAAAATTTGCCATCCCACTGTTCTTCGAGCTTGAGAAGGAGAGGGCCAGAACCCACCAATGGATGAAGATCACAAAATCAAAGGGGTGGAAGACAATTGGGCACATGGAAGAGAAAATCAAAGAAATGGGCAAAGAGATAAGTGGTTTAAGGGATAGAGAAGCTATAATGAGAAGTCAAATTGAGAGAGAAAATGCATGGATAAGGGGATAGATGTAGGAAAGAGAGAACCAACTAGCATGTATGTCTAGCCTCTCCTTGGAGGCAATCTAGTGTAGGATGCCAGCTAAATCCTATGCTCTATACCTCAAAGAAAAATGGCTGCAGTTTCAGATTAAGACACTAGAACAAAGGGGAACTGTACCATTTCAGGACTACAGGCAGTTTATTGATATTTTTTTATCAAAGTACACTAGAGGATAGGGCCAAAATGGCTGAGTTTTATTCACACAACATGGCCCTCATAGACATGAATGTTTCAGACCCTAATGCCAAGCTAGGAGATCTATAATTAATGGCTTTGGCTTCATGGATGAACCATGAGGAGTCAAGAGCTGCAAAGATGAAAAGGATATTGGCCAAAGAGTAGACTGAACCTCTTTTGATCAGATCTAAACAATAAAATTCCATGGCCATAATCAATACCCATAATTTTATTGCAAATGATCTTCAACTAGCACCTTGATATCTTGCTTCCCAAGAGCAAGAAATTTGACATTTTGAGGACATGTTTAGGCTGCTAGGAGATGATAGTATACATGCTTTCCTAAGGAGATGGAACAAACTGCCACACAGCTTGAAGATAAGATAATATCACTCCTCCCAAAGATTGAGAGAGGCACTCAATAGCACACCTATGTATAAGAAATCTATGCAAAGGTTGAAGGTCAATTGGATAGGCCTAAAAATCAGTCCACCACCACTCCTAGGGATGATAGAAGGGAGATAAGAAGAAGAAGAAAAGAGGTAGTGGGAAGAAGTAGAAAAGAAAGCAGGCTTCTATGAACAAGAAGAAGAGACCACAACAGAGGCATGGGATGTCAGAGAGGCTACCAGAGCCATGCAGGATATCTATTTTGACTAAGTTGCTCAGAGGATGAGCAACAATTTCAGTAGGGGGGTGATGATGAGCCTCATCATTGGGTAATTATATGGGCCTTAATTCACGTCCTAGCTTAGTCACATCAACTATTCTCATAGCTTATTGCATACTTTCGATTATATCTTGTTTATGAGATGAGTTAGAGTTGGATGTTTTTCTTTGTGGTTTAATGTTCATTTAATGTAGGATTAAAGGATAAACGCAAGGAATTTTGGATAATATCATGGTCAAAACTCGATTGGGACAAGGAAGAGGGATTATAGGAGGTAAATCCTCCTCATCTACTACCCCTCCATTTGAATATTCCTCCATCAGCTCAGAGTGCAAACAACTAAATCATGAGGATTAGAAGGCAGTCGAGCAAGTGAAAGACAAAGCACAATTTTATCTCGAGCTTGGGATTCGAGCTTCCCTAATTTTAAGGAAGTTGTTGGAGACTTCAGATGTATAAGTAGAGAGGCCTAGGACCTTAGCAAGATTCATATTTTTTAATTGTAAAACTCTACGCTATTTTTGAGTTGCAAGATTTGTGACAATTTTTGATGTAATCCATTGTTTTTGTAATAAGAATGATTTTTGTTTTGATCGAGCAATGAGTTAACTCAGACGGCTAAAGCTCTTAGGTTAGGGGCCAACCCTAGGAGCCAAGGCTCCTCTTTATTGTACATGTATGCTAGTATAGGTTTATAGTTTAATTGTTCATTTCCTTAGTAGATGCATTTCCATTACAACAATGTAGATTAGATTGGTTGTGGTGATAGTTTGCTTCCATTTGTGCCTTCTTTCAAGTAGAAGGTTAGCAAGGAGAAAAAGGATCACCATAAGGCTATCAAAAGGTGTCTCGGCCTCACTTTTCCCCTCTGGGATCATGACTTGAGGAAGGGACCCTTCAGCAGCCCCAAAGACACAGATTTCTAGTTCTTGCATGAGATTTGGAGTTTGTTGTCTTTGATTTAGTATTTGGTTCATGTTTCAAGGTAGATTTGATTGTCATATTAGTCCATATCCAATTCTGTAATAAGATCTCACTCGTGCTTTCATTCCCTTCAACAACTTTCTTCATGCATAATATAAGAAATTGATTCATGCTTTTCTAGTTTATGAAAATGTATCTTGTTGCATAGTTCTTGGAAGACACACATATTTTAAGAAAAGTAGGTACTTCAGGAGGAGACATAAGCTTCATCACCAGCAGCCACCTTCCACCTCATCCACCTTGGCCATATCTTGTCCACCATCACCCTCACTAGTTTTTTTTTATCATTTTTCATTGAAATTCCCCTAGATACATTGAGTGAATCTAGCCATATCTTATCTTGGATATTGACTCCTGAGTGCTCCTAAGCCTTCTAACACCCCATTCCACTCATCACCCACCTTTTCCAAGCTTCCAAAAACCATCAAGACCACACAATTAGCTCTCGGTTGTATCTTGTAGGTTTCCTGTAATTCCTACAAGATCATCATGTAGGTTTCTAGTAAATCCCGTAGGTTTTCCTGAAGCGGCCTGTTTTGAGGCTGAATTGATGGAGAACCTCTAGGAAGTCTCAAAAAGTCTCCTATTACCCTTCCACACCATCCAACCAGTTCATAAACCTTCTAGCCATCATCCATCACCTTCCATTCACCTGTCACATCCACAAGAATAGTTAATTTGCATACTTGATTTTGCCTAAAAAAACAAAAAAAGTGAAAACAAATTTAGGTTAGTTTTTTTCTTACACACTAGTATGGTTTCATGCTCTTTACTTCTGCAGCTTAGATAGTATCATTTGTTTAGTGCTGATTTAAAAATTCTGCTTAGAATAGCTATTTAAATGGTTAATTAAGATATGCTATGATTTAGCATTACATGTTGTTTTCTTCATTACTGTAGTAGAGTAGCTCTCTTAGAGTACATTTTCTCTTCTTCCATCAAAGGATCAAGCTAATTCTGACTCTATAGAAGTATAGCTTGGAACCCCTGGGGTATCTCGTCGGATGAACAGTGACAACAAGAAGGAACTTCACTTTTACTTGTGCATACAACACTGTCACCTCCAAGTTTGTATGAACCTTGGGTTGATAATTAAAGAAAGTAGTCTAGGACTTGTAGCATCCTTGCTGCAATACTAGTGGTCATCAGCCCCAACATAAAATATGATCAGTTTCTATTAGTCTTAGGAATTTTCCTTGGCTACAAATGTTATCATAAAATATTATAAAAGCAATATTTGAAACAAGAAGGTTAACACTGTGAGGCATGAAATTGCAATGTATATAAGGTGATTTCATTGCTAGGAAAGACATAGTGAGCCTCTAGAAGAAAATAAATCGTACCTTATTAAAAGAGACACCCAAGAGAATAAGAGGATTTTTAGTTAACCTGGAAAGTAGTTCCAATACAACAATGATCCTAAAAGAAACTAACAATGCACATTCTGCAAGATACACACCAAAGTCAATGAAATAGTTCATTTTCAATAGTATGTGTTAACATAAACATTCACTGTAAACAATGAAAGAATAGTCTCACAATTATTCACAACATATGCATGTAAGTGTGCTAGCTTTGAGAGATTCATATATTAAGTGAAAATCCCAATATATACAATTACAATGGTAGCACACTAGCCCCAATAGTGGAACATTAAGTCACCACTTGCTCCTTCAAAGAAAAATATTCTCTCCTATGCCAAGCTAGAGAAGCCAAGATGAAAATTTCAAGTCCCAAAAGTCCCTTTGCATGAGTTATGAGTGTATATTTATAACAAACAATGTGACTCTCAAACTCCCATGTGACTCTTGACCTCCCTCATGACTTGTGAGCTTCTAGTATGACTTCTAAAATTCTTACAAGACCTTCGAGCTTCTAAATGACTTTAGAATTCTCTAGTGACTTTTCATATTTGACGTGGGACCCTTGGTCTTCCACATATTTTAGATTTATCATTTTATTTAAAATTACATAATTACATCTACAAATGATGTTGCACATGATCACTCATATGACATTGTGATTACACTTTTACAAGGAAAAAATTGGCAATGATGACGTAGAACTTCATGAGGAAGTGGCAATGCCAAGGTATTCTTTTTGCTGCTATGACTTTGACTGCTTCATGATGGATCTTTTCTTGCCTTCATATTCATCCTCCAAAGAATATGGATGTGTGTTCGAACCTTCTGAGTTAACATGAGTTACCATCATTCTATCATGGTACAATGTCTCTTCATGTTTTCATGATGGTTACTTTGATGCTTATTCTCTGCAAGTGCTCTCTTGTAGCCTCTTCATGATAATTATAACATGTGTTTAATATTCATTCTCTTGGAGATTGGATGATATGGAATCCTACTTGTAATTTTGATCTTTGATCTTCCATCATAGTTTGATGTCCCATCATCTTATTTCTTGGTAGGCTCTTTGTCTCTTTAACTTCACAAGTATGTTCTTGCATGATTTCCTTGACATTTTCCTTGAACATCATCCCATCATGTCAAGATACAATACCTACAAATGAAATTCACTCATGACAAGATGACATCAATCTAGAAATATCCTAGCCTAAATTCTTCATGTAATGCATTGATTCAACCTGGAATAGAGTATAAGAATGAGGAGGAGGCTTAGGGATTGCATAGTGCACAATTCCATGAGGAAATGATGGAGGTCTAGTCATTGTGATTGTGCAATACAGAGTAATGGAGGGACAGGGATGACAAAATATGAAGTTGAGGGAATTAGTGAGACAAGGGAGAAGGATTTCTCACAGTGATTGCATAGTGTGTAATTTTGGGAGGAAAGAGACATAGGATTGTGCAGTTGAGAAACTAAGTGAGACAATGAGGAAGGCTTGCTCACTGTGATTATGAAGTATGTAGTGGCTAAGGGATTGGAAGATAAAACTACGATGTTGTGGGAGATAGTCATATAGTGTTGCAATCCTTCTTGTTGTGATTGCACAATGACTAGTTCAAGATAGAGACTTGTCCACTCAATTGTGCAGTTGCATAGTTAGAGATGTAGAGAGATTGATTGCTGATTGAAACTACACAATGCATAGTGAGAGGTTGATTGGGAGAGATAATTGTGTAGTTTTTAGGGCAAGGAGGAAACTACTATGCATTGTGATTGTGCAATGCATAGTCCTTGGAGGAAGTAACTGCGTAATGCATAGTCCTCGAGGAAAGGGTACTTTATTGTGAGATAACACTATACAATGCACTATTCCAAGGGGAAAAAAGATTGGTTGAATATTGAGTAGGTTGCAAAGACAATGAAAGTTCTAAAAATGGCTAAATGTGGGACCAAAAATAAATCCCTGAAATTATGATCCCACACTCATATAAGATCAACACATTCCATACAACTCAAAGTTCACATGTCTACCTTAAAATGACAACAAAGAAACACTTATTTATATGTGCAACAATTGAAACGTCACTTTATGACACATCAAATACAAGTTACGAAAAGAAACTTCTATTTATTAATGAATTTTTTATATCATCACTCATTATTTAAGCCTTCAATATCTCTTCCAGATTGAAAATTTGATCTTCAACTCACAATCAAATATTCCAACTTAGAAATTCAACGAGATAAAAAGTGACATTTTTTCGTTGTACTTTTCAGGCAAATGAAGATGAATCTTGAAAATTTGAGACATGGTTTTGTGTAGAACTAAACAAAATAGTTTTCCTACATGAAGTTTTTCAAAATTCAATTCGGACTGAGAGAAACAAAAGGTTCTTTGAAGGATATTTCCTCAGATTTGTTGTTGTGGCCTTTTTCCAAATTCTCCCAATTGCAATACCAAATTCGACTTGTTCTAGTTGAATCATGATGGAGAGATATTTCATATCTGATGTTGATTATTGATATTATGTAATAGATCCAAAATTGTATGGGGAAATCATTTTGTAATCAATTTAGTTGTAATTTCCCTTTGTTCTTTGTGTATTTAAATGAAAACAAAGATCAAAGAGAGGGGATGGACAATTATTGAATTAAATGTAGAGCTCAGAGTTGTATTGTATCTATTTCTTATTTTTAATGAAAGGAGATATTAGTGGAATTTCATAATTGTCTACTTGTAATCTCATCTGAGTTATTTTTGAAGGAAGAATTTACTCTTGGGCAGTTGGGCTCACTATCTTGGAAAAGGTGCTTCCTTGAACATCTAAAGTAGTTTAGTTGTGTGCTTATTTCTTTGAATTTCAATTTTTGTTCTTTAAAGAAAATTTCCTTTTTTGAAAAGTAATTTGTTAGCTGCTACATTTTCTAGATTTTTTGTTTCCTTCAATTTCTAGATTTCATTTAATTTGCTGCTCTAGATTATCATTTGAATTTTTTAGGTGCAATAGGTTAAATTTGCAATTAGCAAGGTGTGGTTTATTTTAGTATTGATTCAAACCATGTGATTATCATAATTTTTTCCCTATCATTTAATTTATGATTTTTAAATTTAGTATTGTTTTTCAAATCTTACATTTTATTTTCTTGTTGAATGAGCTTGAGAGTGTAGAACACAATTATGTAGAACTGGTATTAGTTGTTGGTAGTTGCTTGCATATGTTTTGTAGACTTGAAACAAATAGTCATTCCTCGGATTGATAATTAGTATTCAGGTGATTAGTTGTTTTTTATTAAGGAATTAATTTCTCCAACATTTTGGCACGCCTAATAAAATACATGACAATCAAGAAGACTACAAGAGGACCCACTTTGAGGAAAAGCAATAGGTTTACAGAGCTTTGTCTAATGAACCTATTGAAAAAGTCCTTGTATACTACAACAATAAGTCCAATGAAGCCCTTGAGGATACTTTCAACTGTCCCTATGGAAAATTTCTCATATTGGTATTTGCACCATATTGTACTATTTGCACCAATGCATAGGGTGAGCCACATCTATAAGGACAACAAAAAATGGCCAATGTTAACAATTTTTGACAAGCAGTAGAAGTACGTTTCTAATTTTCTCTATAGCTATGGTGCATTTGATTTCTCTTTGGAAGTTAATGGTAGGGACTAGAAAATCTCAACAAATTCTTAAAATTACATAATTCAGAGTCTTGGAAAATTACTTTCTTGGTTAAAATAGAGAATATTGTGGTAAGGTGGTGAGATAGGATGGATGGCACTAGACAAAAAGATAGTAGAGAAGCAAGTTACATTTTGGGTTCTTATTTGGTATAAAAGTGGAGAGAGTTGTTAAACATTATCCACATTTATACAAATGCCATATTATGATGAAATTCCTTATATATGGAGAATGTTGTCTTCAATGGTCTAGAATTTTCTTTGGATAGTATAAGAGAAGTAAATTACCACCTAGATAAATATTCCATATACTTGTTGAGCTTATAGAATTGAATTTGATGATATCTGCTGCTTCATAAAACTGATTCAAAAGTTGCAAATTTTTGGTGATTCTCTTGCTGTCATGAATTGGATGTGTGGAAAATATAGGATGGAAAATTTGTTCTGAATTTCATTGGTCAAGGATATTCAAATAATGAAATTTGTCATTAAAACCCTTTTTCTTATCCATATATTCAATCAAATGAACATGGATATTGAATTCTTATCCAAGGGATTCCAAAGGGAAATAGGGAAATGGATATTATTACAATCTATAGATGTCTTTATTCAGTAATGCTTCAAATCAATTTTTTACTGTCAACCTTCATTGCTAGGATTACAGTTGTAGTGCAATTTTTTATTATTCTTATGATATTTTGAAGCTTTAAAAGTAGAGAAATGAGCCATAAAGACTCAAAATACTTAGATGGTTTTCTGAGTTTGTGAGGTTCGAATAAGGGACAATAGCCTCACTATGTATACATGTATTTTGATTCAACTCTAGGGGGAATTCTTAACCTTGGTGGCATAGGATCAATTTTTGTCTTGCTAGGTGGTGTGAGTAGAGACCATTTATGGTATTTGAGAGTCAAGACAATTACATATCTTGAGGATATATCCATTGGATAGTACATAATTCACATGTTCATAAAACGAATGTATATATCTCTTGTTTTATAGTTAGAATTGACACCTCTTTTTATGAGAAAAAGATATTGTATCGATATTCTAGTAAAATAATTTAGATATCTCTTGTTTTATAGTTAGAATTTACACCTCTTTTTTCTGAGCAAAATTTATTCATTGGTAGTCTAGTTTTTGTCAACATTGTGGTTTATATTGGAAGGTCTGGAGTGGATAGTGGAGAAATCTATTCCAAAGATCATGTAGAAAACTTCCCCTCAGATTAGCGGTGTGCAGTTTTACCCAGTCTGGGCTTCGTTAATATAAAAAATACCTTTTCTTACCAAGAACATAACATCCATGCTATATACCATGCTTTTGAAAAATGTGGGTGATTCCTAGATGTCTGTGTTTAAGTTCTAAAAAACAACAAAATGTAATTTTGCTTAGACTTCACAAATGTCCCCCTATTTCATTGCTTAGACCACACACTAATGAATCCAAATTTTTAGAATCATATCCTTATATATGGAGAATGCAATATTCAATGGTTTAGAATTTTCTTTGGGTAGTATAAGAGAAGTAAATAAGCGCCTATATAAGTATGCCATATACTTACTGAGATTATAGAACTGAGTTTTTTGGTATCATTGGCTTCAGAAAAAATGATTCAAAAGTTGAAAATTTTTGGTGATTCTCTTGCTGTCATGAATTGGATGTGTGGAAAATATAGGATGGAAAATTTGTTTGAATTTCACTATTCAAGGAGATTCAAAGAATGGAATTGATTACTAACACGAATTTTTTTACCGATATATTTAGTGATCTAAATATGGATATCGAATTCTTATCCAAAGGAATCTAAAGGGAAATATGGAAATGGATATTATTATAATCTAGAGATGTCTATGTTCAAGAATGCTTCAAATCAACATTTTATTGTCAACCTTCATCGATAAGATTACAATTGTAGTACAATTCTCAATTATGGTTATGATATTTTGAAATTGTAAAAGAAGAGAACTGAGCCATAAAGACTCAACATGCTTAGATGATTTTCTAAGTTTGATCCTGACAAGCATAGGATATTAGAAGAAGGAATAGTAGCCTCACTATGTATAAGTGTATTTTTATTCAGGTCTAGGAGGAATTCTGAAGCTTGGAGGCATAGGATCAATTTTTGTCTTGCTAGGTCATTAAAGTAGAGACCATTTATGGTCTTCGAGATTCAAGACAATTACAAATCTTGAGGATATGTCCATCTGATAGTACAGAATGCACATGTGGATTAAAAGAATGTAAATTTCTCTCTCTCTCTCTCTCTCTTTTTTTTTGAGAAAAAATTATTGTATCGACAATGTAGTAAAATAATGTAGATCCCTTTTGTTTTATAGTTATAATTTACTCCTATTTTTTATAAGAAAAATCTATTCATCGGTAGTCTAGTTTGTGTCAACATTATGGTTTACATTTGAAGGTATAGAGTGGCTAGTGGGGAGATCTATTCCAAAAATCATGTATAAAACTTCCCCTTAGATTATCAGTGTATAGTTTTACCCAATCTAGGCTCATTTAATAAAAAAAATTCCTTTTCTTACCAATATAATAACATCCATACTATATACCATGCTTTTGAAAAATGTGGGTGATTACTAGTGTCTGTGTTTATTTCTGAAAAAAATTAGATGTTATTCTATTTAGACTTCACAAAATGTCCCCATATTTCTTTCTTAGGCTCAACAACATTTTCTTAACATGTTAGGCTCATCACCAAATACCAATGAATCCAGATTTTAAAAATTGTATTCCCTTACCAATTCTCACACTGAAAC